>CM032453.1:86691943-86701943 GCA_019049505.1 Pachyrhynchus sulphureomaculatus | reverse complement strand
ATATCATCGGGGATCCAATTATTACAGAAGACAGATGCAGGAAATGCCACCAGCAGAGAGGAACGATCGAACACATAACAAGCGAATGTAGAATATTAGCCGGAACGGAATGCACAGCGAGACATGACTCAGCGGCAAAGAGTAGTTCACCAAGCACTAACCACAACACACAAACTCATAGAAGACACAGGTGCCTACTAAAAATACACACCAACATCCATACTTGAAAATAAAAATTATAAGCTCTTCTGGGACATCGGTATACATACAGATGAAACAGTATCCTCCAATAGACCCGCTATTACTTTTGAGTGCGAAAAACGAAAAACCTATCTGACTGACATAACTGTTCCCAACGACACAAACATCCAAACGAAATACACAGAAGGAATCTTCAAATATACAGATCTTGCATCAGAAATAAAAAGGCTATGGAAACAACAAAACGTTATCACTGTCCCCCTCATCATATCAGCCACGGGCGTTACACCAATAACATTCACACCACACTTAGTACAGATAGGACTCAACACAACATGTACAGAAACATTCAGAAGTCAGTGATTTTGAAAACATGTAACATTGTCAGGTCATCCCTTAATACACAATGGTAATAGCGTTTGTGCTGACTTGGCTTGTGCCCGTCAGCCAAACATGGAACCACATTGACCAAATGTGAGAAAGAAGAACCAAAGTAAAAATAATAGATGTTGGCAAAGGAAATATCGATAAAACTTTTTTTTTTTATTCAACTACAGAGTTTCTATTTTACCCTAATTTATGACGCTCAATAAGTTTATTTAATTATTTTTTAAGGATGTCATACATATTACACACATTTTATTTTTTATTTGTTTATCTTATTTTTGGTAAGGGGAGATTTTATTTTCGTTAGTCTAGAGTTCTAAAGTTTTTAGCCTATCTCAGATGACGATAGAAAAAAAATGCCATTGAAAGCAAGTTGATTTATATTTCTGGATAGAGTTTGTTTATGTCCAAAGTTTGTTTATGAATATAACTCAAACTTTTAAAAATTAATATATTTTTATATTGACATTGACAACATAAGGGAAAGAGGGCCAAATGGCGTGTTTCAGAAATGGTTGCAATTGAGTATTTAGAGCATTTTTATATAAGCAAAACCAATCGGATAATAACACCCAGGTTCGGCATTGCGTCGACCAGAGGTATCGGATACCATCCACATAAACAAAAAAAATAAGAACGTAAAGCCTGCAACCTGATGAATAAAAAAAAAGGGTACATTCTTGATTCGTATTTTAACGTAGCTAAATGAAAGTTTTAAATTGAACGCGAGTTCATAAACTTCTTTCGTCGTTTTACTGACATCGCCTTTACATTTATTATTTTTTCACATTTTTTCTATAAAAACGGGGAAAAGTCAACATTGTTTGAGTGGAAAAATTATACTATTTGGCAACGTTGCACACTTCCCATTTGAAGGGACGAGGTCACAGCGGCAAATGCGAAATCTTCAAAGACATTCCGCAAAATAGCCCCTCCCGCAGTAGTCTGTGTGTTACTTTAAGAGGATTAGCTGTGGCATTCCTCTAAAACAGTTTAGATTATTAGTGAATTTACCTATTATCATGATGTTATTTTTGATGATTACTCATTTGTTACTCTTAATTAGTTCTGTGACATCCATTGATTTTATGCCTTGTACTGAAAATGTTCAAGCCGCTGAGATGGCACTAGCAAATCGAATATTAGAAGCGTCCCTACCACCAGGATACAGACTCATTGACTATTACCCTGTTACTGAAACGGGTAGAAACCCTCATCGATGGATAGGTCGGTATGAACGATTAGACAACGTTTATAGACAGGACTGCGATTATTTACAAGATGTGCGGAATACCTTTCGTCAACTTTGTCCACTGGGTTGTGAAATATCACAAGTTCAACTATCAGAAAGCCCCAACGGCAGATTTATTCAAGTGCAGATACTGGTCAATTGCCGGTGCAAAAAGATTCCTCGCCGAAGAAGAGATAATTATGATGAAAAAAGCCGAAATTGCAGAGCTGGTAACAACTTTAGATTTGAGAAGGAGAGGTCATTTTGCCCATAATAAGGTAAAAAAATAACCCGTCAAGTGCAAGTTGACCTTGCCTAATTAGTGTTCCGTACGTTGATTGCTTTTAAAATAAAAATTTTTGTTACGGTGGTGTAAAATGATCAGTGTCTTCACAAAACGCACCCCAGAGAAGTTTTCAACAAAGTTTGTTTCCAATTTTTACTGAAAACTGGCGACCTTGAGCCGTGGCGAATATTCCAGAATTTTTTCAAAATTTTTTGATCAGTACTTTTCGAGATAAGACGGGGGGACAGCGTTTTTTTTAAAAATAATACAAAGAAAAGTGAGCCTAAGTATTACATTATGTATATATATTTTTTACTCGTGTTTTCACAAGTTTTCATTTGACACCACACTTGATGACCTAGTAAAAAAATTTTTTTTTCACTTCCGATTTGAGCCCCCAAAACTAACACCTTAAGTCAACACTACACGGCTCTGATGAGGACATCAATTCCTATATTATTACCAAATTTCAACCTTCTATGACAAATCGGGTGTGACAGACAGACAGACATACAGACACCGAAGTCATCTTATAAGTGTTCCGTACGGAACACTAAAAATGAAATTATTTATAATAGGACAGCTGTTCAAATTAGAAATAATTTGAATTTTGTTGAAGAAAGAAAAATAAAACAAAACTGCATGTGAAGCTGTTAGAATAAAATTTGAAATATGTCTTCATTTTCAGAGTTAATATGGTTTCATCAAAACAGCGCCCAGTCTATAGAAGACCTTCCTCGGACTCCAATTTTGTAATTGTATTATATAATGTAACTATATTTCATTATTTCTTAAAATTTACTTTATTTTATTATGTATCCTTAATTTTTTATTGCTCTTTCTAATTTTACGGGCAGTCTGTTCATGTATAATTAATCTTAAGAGATTGTGGCAAAATTGCGCAATTTAATGCCCAATATAGCGCCGTTTTGGAAGTTGAGAAATTTCAATTAGTTTCAGATTTTTTTTTTTGTTTTCTGGAACTTATCAAAATGTCTCAACTATCAATCATCACTTTATACTGGGCATAAAATTTTGCAACTTTGCCCCAATTTAACCAACTTTGTATCTTACAATTTATTAGATTTCTGAATTTTCTAGAATGAGCTACGGCCGGTATACGAAATATTGTAATACCTTAAAATTTTTGTATTATTTACTTAAATTTTAATTATGTGAACTTGATAATTGATATAACTGGTTAGAAGTTTGCCCATGTCCTCTTAATGTAACATACAGACTCATCAACCTACTTATCAATAGATGCTTAAGAGTAACTTCTTTTTTGATTTCAGCCTCAATCCAATTTGATAAGGGCAGATTGTACAATATTAGCTTAAGTTCATTTCATTTCCAATAAACTTTATCTAAGATTGTACAATCGGCCATTTGGTCCTACTGATACGAAAATAACAAACAAAATGCAAATAATGACTTAATATCTCTATTTCGATATTTTACAAGCCATGCTATTTATATATAATGTCTGATGAAAATTAAAAATTGTTTTCGATTCTATTTTAACATTTTTACCTTTGTCAGAAAAAATCTTACTTTATAAGAAAATTTTTTCTGAATTGCTTGTGCGCCGTGGTTAGTTGATTGACTAACATTTTGTTACTCTCATTGGTAAGCTTTATCAGAGCACTTTCAACGTTCTAGTGATATTATTAGAAGGTGCTCTGATGAAGCTGCCAGGATGAGCAGCGAGACGTTATCTAAGGAACCAATGAGAAAATCCAAATCAATTGTATATTTGATTAAAGTCGCCTATCAAAGCCTTATATTAAACTAATCTTATTTTGTAACAAGAAATAAATTAATAATAGGTATAACATGAAAAGAACACACATGATTCTGTTTTGAAAATTTATTACGAGTTACGAGTATATAAAATGGTGGTATTCAAGATTTTTGGTACATTTACAAATACATAAAGAAACTTAAAAAACATGACTTGACAGTCCTTGAGTCAATCCAAAATGTTTACAAATTATATAAAAACAACACTATGTTTTAATTTCCAATATATTTAAAGTCACTTGACGATTGTTTCATCGCTTCTTCTGAAGAAGCCATTGTATGGTGAAACAATCGTCAAGTGACTTTAAATATATTGGAAATTAAAACATAGTGTTGTTTTTATATAATTTTAATATGAATTTCCAAGTATCGGCTAACACAATCAAAGATGTTTACAAATACTATTTCGTATAAATTGAATATTTGAAATATAAGTATCAAAATAAATAACGGTTTTACCTAGTTCATTATTAATTTTGTGAGATACGTTACCTATTTTGTAATATCACAAAACAGTGTGATAATGCAACATTTTTTCATTGATAATTTTGTTAAAATTAATCAAAATCACAAATAATTTACAACTTAATCAACTATATTATATAAAAAAAATACAAGTTAGCTTCAATATACCTACTGTACTTATTTGGCATTTCCATAAGTATTTTTTTTTTATGGGTCTAGCACACGTGCTGCAGGGAAGAAGTCCCTAAAGCACTACAGGAGCAACACGTATGCGGAAAAAGTGATTCACGTTGTTCTTGAAGTTGGTACTCCAAAAACATGGTTTTGGAAAGATTTAGTAGCCTCTGGAGGTGATGAATATCACTGCCCACGCTTTTTTTTGATATTCGGGAAAAAAAAGAAATCGTTAGGCGATAAATCAGGTGAATACAGGGAATAAGACATTAATTCGAAGTTGTTCTCCGTCAAATAATCATTTCTTTGACGTGCTTTGTGCGAGCTGGAATTGTCATGATGAAGAAAGATGCAACGTTTTCGGTTGTTTTTAATGATTTCACTTTTGTTGAATTCGGTTCATCTCGGAACATCCAAACAGTCGCTTGTTGCTTAATTTTCGTCTTATAAGAATATATCCAAGTTTCGATGATGGGACGGGATGATGTTCTCCATATAAAAGACTGCTTGAAAAGCGTTTATACGAGGAGTAGCAAGCTGAACCTCATACGGATGTGAAGTATTAGCGTGACGTGTACTTCTAACATGCACCGCTCTAGGAGGAATTAAGCGGGCCACATCCTTCGAACACTTTCCATGAAAATACTTGCAGAATAGGCTCAAGTCGCCAACCGTTCTTCGATGTTCCAGCGAATCAAGGCCGCCGGTTAGTTCAGGGTCTCCAATCAGACTGAACAGAATCCAACAAATGCAGTGTATGTTTGGAAGCGGAGCCCCAAACATGGGAGCAGTATTCCATAGTTAGTCGAATTTGAGCTTTGTAAAGAATTAACAGTTGCTGTGGAGTGTAAAGCTTTCTGGTTCGAAATAATATTCCCAACTTTTGAGAAGCTCTCTTTGCTATGCCTGCAACATGTTCATGCCAGGACATATTTGCTCCCAAATTAACGCCCAACAAATTGAGTGACGATGTTAGAGGAATGGAGTGCCCCGACATAACTATGTCGGGTTCAGCAACGTTAACTTTTTTAGAAAAAACTGCCGCCTGGGTTTTTGTAGCGTTAAATTCCACTTGGTTACTGTCACCCCTAGATAAAATTTCTTCCAGGTCTTTGTTAAGTTGAATGACTTCCTGCTATCTGCGGATATTCGTCTGAGTAACCGATGTCCGAGCGTTCAAAGTGAATGAAGAGATAAGCGTACTGTCATCTGCAAAGCTGTAAATTGGATTCTCGGTATTTTCCAGCAGATCGTTAATGTAAATGAGAAAAAGAGTACGAGACAGTATGGAGCCTTGAGGTACACGGGCGTTGATAGTGAAGGTGTTAGAAAGAAATCCGTCGACTTTCACTCGTAAAGAACGCTCTTTGAGGAAACATGAGAGCCACAAACAGAACTTTTCAGACATACCATAAGAGCGTAGCTTAGCCAACAGCCCATCGTGCCAAACACGGTCGAATGCCTTGGATATGTCAAGAGCAACCGCTCGAGATTCTTCAAAGTGTTCAATTGCGTTGTTCCAAACGTGTGTTACATAAGTCGGAAGATCTCCTGTTGATCTATTTTTACAAAAGCCATATTGATGATCGCTAATAATGTTGAATCCTTCAAGATATTTTAGAAGATGCTGATTGATAGCCTTTTCCATGACTTTCGATATTATTGAAAACAGTGCGACTGATCGGTAGTTATTTGGCAAGGTCTTCTTGCCTTTTTTAGGTATCGGCTGAACTGTGGCACATTTCCAGCAGGAAGGAAATATTCCCTTTCTGTAGGATAGGTTGAAAAGTCTACAGAAAACTGGTGTTAGTTCCCTCGCACAGTTTTTGAGAACTGTGGCAGGTATTCCGTCAGCGCCAGAAGCTTTTTTGGTGTCTAGCTTCATTAAAATACGGTTTATGATACGCTGTCTGAAGACAATATCGGGCATCCTTGACTGCACTATGGGAATAGTAGGTGGTGTTTTTCCTTGGAAATCCACAGTAGAATGTGAAGCAAAGAGTTCAGCCAACAAGTTCGCTTTCTCAACAGGTGTCGTTGCAATAGAATTATCTGGCCGTGTGAGTGGTGGTATGGTGGATTTGGTGAAATTTTGACTGACTGCCTTAGCGATTGACTAAAAGGACCTGGAATTGTTGGGACAAGCGAGAAGTTTGTTTCTAATTCGCTGATTGTGTGCCTCCTTGGTTTCGTCGATAATTTCTTTGCATCTGTTCCTGGCACGAACAAAGATGTTGCGGTTTATGGTGTTAGGATTTTCACGCCATTGTCAGTAGGCAAGATGTTTAGAAGCAACAGCTTCTTTGCATTTTGGGTCAAACCAAGGCTTATCATTGGAAGGGCATTTCTTCGAAAAAGGGATGTAAGCCTCCATACCGGCCAAAATAACATCGGAAACCTCCCTGGCGCAGTCAGATGGTTCTTCAGATCGAAAACAAACGTCTAACCAAGGGAAAGTTCGAAAATATTCCATGAGATCTTCCCATTTAGCGCCTCTCTGTCTCTGATTGGTAGGATACTCGATGTCGAAAGTAGTTTATGGTCAGAAGAACCTAACGGCGGATTTACGCTGACCGTGTACATCTCTGGTGGTTAAAAACAGATCAAGAAGACTGGCGAACTGCCCTTCGCGATCCGGGATCCGTGTTGGTTCGTCAATAAGCTGAGTTAAACCACAATTGATTGAAAATGATTCGGCTTCACAACCTTGTTCGTCGGTAGTATTTGAATATTTAAGCCAGTTGATGTGTACATTAAAGTCACCCAGGATGGCAATTTCGGCATTTGGATAGTTAATTTGTAAATGATCGATGGTGTCTGTAAGAGAAGCAAAAAGTGTTCTAAAGTTAGTATCACTTGGTGGTCGATAGAGGATACGCTTGGTTGAGCTAGCGCACTCTCTTGCAATACGCTGTCTAAACCGACAAATATAGAACAATATCATGTAACAAAGAATACTGTCTGTCTGTCCGTTAGTGCGCTTATCACTCGAGAACCACTTATCCGATTTACGTGTTTTTTTTTAATTCATTACATATGTTCCCTTGTCCGGTTATATAATAATAATAATAATGTATATAAACAATAAAATTGGTCGGAACTCCACACATTTTCATTAATTGAACACGAGAATATGAAAGACTTCATAACTACTATAATTATATGAGGAAAACCGGCACCTATGGAACGAGCCTAGAGATACTTTCCCTCTCGAAAACCCAAAATAGCAACTTTCATATCTTCTCAAAACAACGAACAACAGGAGATAAAAATAACTTTTAGGGATAGACCGACAATATTAAGCACAGGAAAACACACCTTCTACTACCAGGCAACCCAATGTCGGGACACTTTGGAGCTTCTGATACCAGAAAACATTGAAAACATCTCAAACAACAGTAGACTAATAAAGGAAGCATCGAGCGAGCGACTTAACGGTCGAGGACGTCGTGGGAAATGGCAGCTCGACCAAAAACGACCGGGCAACCGAAAATGGACCTGCCAAAAGTGTTGTGCCGGCGAGTAAGCCGACACCCAACAAGGGCGGAAAATCAAAGTAAAGCATGAGTTGCACCACAGGAATCAACGAACACGTCATGCGTTGCTATAATAAAATCACAAAACCTAACAAAGAAATCACTGAGAAGAGAATCACTCGCCTGGCACCGACTCCACAACAAGAAATCCCATCCCTCGTTTAATCTTCAAACAGAGCACGCAACCAATCCTCAACACAATAAACAAGCACATAATACCCCAGTACATAACAGACTTAAGCAAAATCGTAGACATTCACACAATAATATATGCAGCAGCAGTCACCACTCTAACACAAAATAATCAAACACTCCCGCAACGACAAAGAAACCCCAACAGCACAAAAACCAAAATCCAAATGGCAAATAAGAATAGAAAACAAAATCAACAACATCAGGAGAGATATAGGAGACCTCGCCCAGTTTATAAACGGGACCGCGCCCAAACGTGTCACATAGGGTGTAGACAAGATCAAATCCAAGTCTCCCAAAAGAACACTGCCAGAAATTCTTGATACTTTGAAACAAAAAACTATCTGTACAAAGAATGAAACGAGAGGAAAGGCACCAACAACCTCTTCCGGAGAAGCGAAAAACAGTTCTACCGAAAAACTATGTACAACGAACAGATAGCAGTGACTGAACCACTAAACAAACAAGAACTCACAAATTATTGGAAAGGTATCTGGTCAGAACCTAAACTACACAATAATAACTCCCCCTGGATCAAAGCCGAAGAAGACAAACATAAACATGTGACAGAACAAGAAAATTCGTTTAACTACACAAGAAATTACAGAAACAATCAAACACACACACACAACTGGAAATGCCCTAGAATAGACAATATACAAAACTTCTGGTACAAACAGTTTACCACCACACACGAAGCATTCACACACCAAATCAACAAAGACATTCAATAACCACACATATTCCCCAATTTCCTTATAAAAGGAATAACATACGTCAAACCTAAAAGCTCAGACACCACAAACCCGTCAAACTACCGACCTATCACCTGTCTTCCAACCCTATACAAGATCCTCACAGCCACAATTTCCAAGAAAATAGAACAACACCTAATAGACAACAATATTCTGACAGAAAAGCAGAAGGGGTGCAGGAAAAATAGAAGAGAATGTAAAGAGCAGCTGATCATAGATAGCGTGTTAGATAGACTATAAAAAAGCCCTCGACTCGATACCCCACAGTTGGTTAGTCAGCCCTAGAAATCTAAAAAATCAACCAAAACCTCAGGCAATTTCTCGCACATATCATGAAAACAGGGGAAAACCAAAATCCACCTAAAAACACAAACCGAACGCATCTAAACAGAAGAGCTGTACATCAGACGGGGTATATTTCAGGGAGACTGGCTCAGCGCTCTACGATTTTGCCTCTGTCTCAATCCACTCTCAAATACACTAAACAGAACAGACCATGGGTTCAACATCAGACACCAAAAGTGAACCAACATAAAATAAACCACCTCCTATATATGTATGACATAAAACTCTACGCTGCCACAAAAACACAACTGAAAGAATTCCTCAAAATCACAGAAACATTCACCTTAGATATTAATATGGAATTTGGTATAAGTAAATGTAAAGTGCTTCACATCAACAAAGGCTAATGGAAAGGCCACCATGAGACAGAAACCATCAACAACGAAACACTCGATAATATGCTCGACAAAGAAACATACAAATATCTAGGCTTCCAACAAAGCAAACTCAACCACACTCACATCAAAACAAAGCTCATAACCGAATTCAAAAACAGACTCACGAAACTTTTACAAACAAAACTCAATTCCAAGAATCTCACTAAAGCCATCAACACGTTAGCTATACCTATACTCACATATTCATTTGGTATCATCAAGTGGTCACACACAAACATAGAAAACAT
>CM032453.1:86676943-86686943 GCA_019049505.1 Pachyrhynchus sulphureomaculatus | reverse complement strand
CATTATAGTTAATCTTTCCTTACTTCGTTTGTGCCCAGGAACTGATTTTTCCTGTCGAGATGCCAATGTTTTTGATGGAAGCATTTTATAATTCAGACCAGTTTCGTCACAGTTGTAAATTTGAACACATGTGTATCCACAATCTTAGATTTGCTTTTTAAAGTTCTGCTTAAACTTCTCAACTGATGACACATCAGCAGAAAGTTTTTCACCACATACAGTAAGTTGTCGTACACCGTACTGTTTTTTTCCAGCGGTCAAGCCGTCCAGAACTGGCGGTAAACTGATCTATCTCTGGGAATTGCCTACTAATCATTATTGCTTTCTGTTGTAAAATTGGACCTGACAGAGGCACACCTTTTGATCTCTGTTGGTTAAACCACATGAATAAAGCTTCGTTAACCTTTTCATAGTAGCCGGTTTTCATTGATTTCTTCCTGAGGACGAGGAGGCTTGATTTATACACCACTCTTCTATTTTTGTGCGGTTTTTTTTCCAATCTCCAACTGTTACCTCACCTACTCCATAATCTCGTGCAACAACTTTAATTGTTTCTCCTGCTTCAATTCTTCTGATGGCTTTTAATTTTTCTTCAATAAGAACGACGATTCTTTTACGTTTGTTTTGCTCCATTATAATACGACAAATAAAAATTCAAACAAAGCAGTTCATATTAATTACACTTAACTATTAAAACTCCAACCAAATAAATTATGTGAGTATACTCGTACTTCTCCGTAGTAAACGCTATAACGCACTGCATTCACGCAAATTTACATGCTGAAAGAGTCCAAAAACATAAATAGGGGAACCCCTCACACGGACCAAGGGGATTTCCCGAAGGCCCCGACGATTTTAAATGGAAATATGTACATACATATTTTAAAAGCTCGGTTAATACGCAGCATAGACGCGCATACCTTGGATAATCAGGTTCTTAGATTGGCTCGGTTAATCCGGAGCTTGGATAATCGCGACTCGGTTAATCGGGGTTCTACTGTATATATAATGAGGGGATGAAGCCTATAGTTTTTAAGCCATATTGCTTAAGGTTTTCAAGGCAGTCTTTTATATTAAGGCTTCTCAAGCAGTCTTTTATATTAAGGCTTCTGAAGCAGTCTTTTATATTAAGGCTTCTCAAGCAGTCTTTTATATGGAGAACAGCATTCCTTTGAAATAATTTGCCCAGGGCTGTGGTTCCCACCGAGTACAATTTACAGCGATTCAAAAACAACGTGAATCGCTTTTTCAGCACACCTGCCGCTCCTGGAGCACGTGTGCTAGATCCATAAAAAAAATAAGGTGAAACAGGCGTGGGTCGATAAGTTTTAAAAGGTTTTAATAGTAAGATAGTAATTTTTGCTGTTTTTTTTTGTTGAAATAATAAACAACTATTTTGCATTAGTGCTTATAGTAAAACAAAAAAGGAGTGAAGGGGTGGGGGTGGAGATTGGAAGGGTTATGCTATAATTAAAAAATTAGGGTATTTTGTCGTTATGGGGTGAAAGGGGTGGAGGTCGTTAAATACTTTATCTTTTCAATAGTATTTTCCGAATTATTTCAGATTTTTTGGTGGATGTAATTGACAAATTTTAAGCATATTGCTTATAGCAAAATATATAAAGGGATAATGGAATGTGGTAGGGGGTTAGAGGGATTTCCTCAATATGTCTTGCAATATGTCTTTTTCAGGGTACTTGGACGGTAGGGATATGAAAATTAAGTTATTTTTTCGTTACTATCAAATTTAATAAGGTAAAAGAGGTGGAAGAACCTTGTATAGTTTCAATAGTATTATGAGAATGTTTCAATTTTTTTTTTGTATGGTAGAATGGGCACATTTTAAACATAATCATTTATAATAAAACATAATAAAGGAATCGAACCATTACATTTTTTATTATAATATATATATATATATATATATATATATATATATATATATATATATATATATATATATACACTAACGTGCATAGAAATCGCCCACTGTAAACTTTTGACTTTAACTATATTTTTTTTTTAATTATTCAACAGATCAAAAAAAGAAATATGCTGTTTGAAAGACAATTTAATGTGAGTATAAATTTATCAAGAAGGCTTATCGTTTATATGCGTAGCAACCGGTAAACAAATGAAACGTGTTTATGTGGTGATTGTAACGAAAATAACAAATTTGTCAAATATTAAAATTATTGCGTTTGCAACTGAAATTTGCATATTAATTCGTTTTTCATAATCTCAGTAGTGTTTAAGTGTGTTAGTTTAGTGCATACTACACCACAAAAAGCCGCCCAAGTTTATATATATATATATATATATATATATATATATATATATATATATATATATATATATATTATATATATTTATATATATATATATATATATATATATATATATATATATATATATATATACATATACATATACATATACATATATATATATATATATATATATATATATATATATATATATATATGTATATATATATATATATATATATATATATATATATATATATATATATATATATATATATATATACATATATATATATATATATATATATATATATATATATATATATATATATATATATATATATATATATAAACTCCTGGACAAAATTAACGCAACAATCTGAAAATTAATTTATCTTTTTCTTATGTCAGTTTTAAAGTTTACCTAGTATTTGAATAATAGGCTATGCATATTTTGTTTCGTTGTTCATGACAGAAATCAAAACAATTCGTTTAGATTTACAGTTTTTAAAGAATTTTTTAGAAGATAAACAATTTTCTGTAATAATGCGATAGATTTTCTTTAAAAGTAAGCTTATAAATTGTTCTCTTTTTCAAAGTAATACGTTTTTGTGGTAGACTGTTTTATTTTTGACCCTGAAGAATTAGAAAAATGAATCGAACAAGGAATTTAACTGAACACGAGGTAGTGTGAGCCTCAGTTTTATTGGACGAGAGATATTGTCAGAGATATGTTGCCAATTTGTTAGGCAAACATCGTTCCACAATAAGTCGTATGGTAAGATGCTTGAATGAAGTAGGAACTTATTCTAGAAGGCTAGGGCAAGGACGAAAACGATGCACTAGCGACCTAGATGAACGTTTTATAAGACAATATGCTTTAAGAAACAGGACTGTCACTAGTTCTATAATAAGAAACGAACTCGAAGCTGTTCGCAATGTCACAATTTCTTCTAAAACAAAAGACGGTTAAATGAAGTTGGATTAAACAGTAGGAGACCAGCCACTGCGCCCTTGCTTACTAGAGAGAACAGAGTTGCCAGATTACGTTTTGCTCGAAATCATGAAAACTGGTCTGTGGATGATTGGAAACAAGTTTTCTTCACAGATGAAACTAGGGTTAGTCTAACACATTCAGATGGTCGTGAACGAGTATGGCGAAGACCAAGAGAGAGGTTTGCTCCTTGCAATATCTCTGCAAGGATTCCATTCGGCGGTAGCTCTGTTATGTTCTGGGGTAGCATCTGCTTTAATGCTCGCACAGAGTTAGTTCCTGTCCGTACGAGATCCATGAATGCTGACTACTATCTTGAGAATATTGTAATAGAACATGTGATGCCTTTCGGTCATTTTGTGGGGCCCAATGTCCTGTTTATGCAAGACAACGCTCGACCTCACGTGGCTAGGGAGGTACTCGATTATCTTAATCAAGTTGATATACCGATTATGCAATGGCCACCAAAAAGCCCGGATCTGAATCCGATAGAACATGTATGGGATCACCTTAAGAAAAATGTGAAACGTCATATACCTGCACCTAAAAACCTGAGGGAACTTGAAAATGCAGTTATCACAGAATGGGAGCAAATTCCTCAAGATTTTATCCAAAATTTAATTAGAAGCATGCCTAGGTGCATAAACGCTGTCATCCGAAGTAGAGGAGGCAACACACGCTACTAGTGTCCCAGTTACACCATTAATTTTGCTACTAGTGTCAAAGTTTATTTTTTTTCATTATTACATAATTTCAACGATTTTGTTATTAGGTCTTAAGAATAATTTTAAATCGAATCTTATAGAGAAATTTGGTAGCTAATTCACTTTTAAAGTATCCGAATAAGTTTTCTTTCAGTGTAACCAATGTTCATAAAAAATTATTAAAATTAATTCATTATAGAGATTTGCATGATTTAATATATTGTTGGGTTAATTTTGTCCAGGAGTGTGTATATATATATATATATATATATATATATATATATATATATATATATATATATATATATATATATATATATACATATATATACATACATATATATATATATATATATATATATATATATATATATATATATATATATATATATATATATATACATATATATACATACATTTATATATATATATATATATATATATATATATATATATATATATATATATATATATATAACACATGGGCTGAAAAGTCCCGGGCCTAACACATAGATGGCGCTAGTTTTATTGCAGTCACCTTTTTTTCAGTTAATACTAACCTTCAAAAGACAGCTGTTAAAATTTCATGATATTCTATTCATTAGTTTGTGAGTTATTGTGCTAAGAGTGACGCTACTTTTGTTATTTTTCAAAACAATGGATCAAAAAGAATTTCGTGTTTTAATTTTACACTGCTTCTTGATGGGAAAAAATACCGTTCAAGCGAAGCAATGGCTTGAAAAATGTTATGGGGGCTCCGCTCCATCAGAAACAACAATAAAACGTTGGTTTGCTGACTTCAAACGTGGTCGTAGAGACACCGATGATGCAGAACGCAGTGGACGTCCAAATGAGGCGGTAACACCAGAAAACATCAAAAAAATCCATAAAATCGTTTTGAATGATCGAAAAGTGAAGTTGCGTGAGTTAGCTGACATCGTAAAGATATCAAAAGAACGTGTTGGCTTTATATTGCATGAGCATTTGACTATGAGAAAGCTCTGTTCAAAGTAGGTGCCGCGTTTGCTCACTGTTTATCAAAAACAAGAACGTGTTGATGATTCTGAGCAGTGTTTTGGCCATTGTTAGAGCGGCGCTGGAATGATTGCGTTGCTCTTGATGGAGATTACGTTGATGAATAAAGCTAATTTTGAACCAAAAAAACCGTGTTTTTCTTTGTTAGGCCCGGGACTTTTCAGCCCATGTGTTATATATATATATATATATATATATATATATATATATATATATATATATATATATATATATATATGTATATATTTATATTTATATATATAAATATATATATATATATATATATATATATATATATATATATATATATATATATATATATATGTATATATATATATATATATATATATATATATATATATATATATATATATATACATATATATATATATATATATATATATATATATATATATATATATATATATATATATATATATATATACATATATATATACATATATATACATATATACATATATATATATATATATATATATATATATATATATATATATATATATATATATATATATATGTATATATATTTATATTTATATATATATATATTTATATATATATATATATATATATATATATATATATTATATATATATATATATATATATTTATATATTTATATATATATATATATATATATATATATATATATATATATATACACCAATGTAGTCCCAACCAGCTTATAACTTACCAGAATATGACCTTAGTGAAAAATCATTAGATTTTTTTAAATAACCGGCCTGGTTAGCTTGGTACATTTTTTTGGAGCATAAAGAGTCAAAGTTAGCTAATTAAAATGATATGATACTAGCAAAAATGTTTTTTTTTTTCCACAGGCTTGGCATTCATAAAAGTGACAGTATCTTGAAACCTAACAATTTTTCACTAAGGTCATATTCACATATTCTAGTAAGTTATGAGCTGGCCTATCAGCCTCGAAGGGAATATGTTGATTTTTGGAACACCCGATATATACAACGTCATATATACAAAACAACCTTTCTAATCTCTTCCCCACCCTTTTCGCTCCTTGTATGTTTTGGTGTAAATATTTATACAAAATATTTGTTGTTTATCTAAACAAGAAAACTGGAAAAATTACCATATTACTATTAAAACGATAGGAAATTTATTCACAACCCTTTTCATCCCCTTATCAGTTATATATACCAAGTTTGAAATTGATATCTCATTTCGTTTGAGAGTTATCGTGCAACAATCAGATAGGCGGAGACTAGGTTTTCACTCTAAAACGTGAAGAAAATGAAAAATCTCAGATTGTGATTTTTTTCTCGAATAAAACACTTTCCTTTAGCAAGTAACAAGTGACTATCACTTCCAGTCTAGCAGAAAACAAAATAAACTTAGTTATTTCTTAAGAAACACCCTGCACATCATATCATTTTTGAATTTTCTCGAAAAAAAGTGATCCTAAAACTTGTATCATGTTATATACTTCTCCGTCAAATAATGCATGAACTTTTAACAGAAAACAAATGAAGACATAATAAAATAATACCGTTATTTGTGGTTATATTAGAAGTCTTAATGATTGATGTCACAGAATTATTACTTCCGGCTCAATCGAATGAATACTAGGAATCAATTCTTAGGTTTAAATAATTTTGGTAAAATCTTGATAGTCTATGGAGAATTTGAAGCAATTTTTATATATACTATATTCTCCTATACCTAAAATAAATAGTTTCTAAGATATCAAGAATTAAAGGTTCTGTTGCACCCTACCTCACGTCCAATCCTAGACACCAAAAAAGAATAGCCAAAGTATGTCAGTCCTAACATCGTTTCCCGCCAAATTAAAGATCCATAAGAAACTTCAATGAATGCGGTAAAGACAAGTAGAAAACGCTGGATAGATTTCTAACCCTCTCTTATGGAAAAAATTAGCGTATCCCACGTCCACAGTGTGGCTAAAAACCCAAATGATTGCATGTGTTCTGCTAGCAGAAAAAAGGCTGCGGATACATAGTGGTGTTGCTGCTTATATTTGTTAATTGTAATAGCAGATTATATGTGATTATATAAAACTAAGTAGAAAATATTCAGCTGTTTCTTACAAATAACATTATTTACTTTCTTCCCTATTAGCTAAAATGATAGAGCATGCTGGATTAGATTAGACTTTTTATAATATCATGACAGTCGGTAAGCCATTGAATAATTTAAATTTTAAAAATCTGATAAGATTTAGGTTAAACCAAATTATAGTTCATGATTTCCAGTCACCCTTCCTAGATTCTACTATTAATATTGAATCACATTTAGATGTCAACAAGCACAGCATTGCATGTAATCCATCTAAACAATTATTTATTATTATACTTTAATTGAAGGTGTCTACGCATATTGAAGAGTTGGTTATAGGATTTCAACTAGATCATTCATTTTATGATGTCATTATTATTGCATAATTTAAGATGTTGTTTTGCCAATGGTGGATCATAAATTAAGACTAAATTTATTCCTTTATAGAACATTCTAAGTGAGAGCACGAAATTGATATGTTATTAGTATATGGGAAGACCAGAAAAAATCAAAAAGACATGAAAGCATCGAATGTCCAATGGTATCCAGGGCAGGATCAACCATGTAAAAAATTATTTTCTTTGGTTAGAAAATCATAATAATTTAAATAAAAATGATGTTGTAGTGAGCAAAGAAGAAGAAACAAACATATTAGTTTGTATCGAAGTCGATCAAAACAGTTTCCATACAACAAATTGCTGATCAATTAGGAATAGGTCAAGAAAGTGTAAAAAAAAATTACATAGATATGACTGCAGATCTTATAAATATCAAGTGTACTAACTCCTATGCAAGAGCATTTATGAAGATTGGCCTTTACAAACCAGTATTTTCAAAAGGAGCATCAACACCAAAATTTAAATTTTTTTATTTTATTTTCATACAAATCTCATTTCAGTAACATATTTAGCAAAAATACTACTAGCTATTCATCCTTATTTATTAACTGTATGACAGCCCTGTCATAATGCTAGAGTATTAGTTAATTATTTAAACTGAGCTTTTGGAAATCACTGGGATCTGTACCAATGATTGGATAAGTTGACCACCAAGATCACTAGACCTTCCACTTCTTGTCTTCTAGTGAGGCCATATCAAAGAAGATCAGAAGATATTTAAGACCGTAAAAATAAGATTACTCAAATGAATAATTCTATTATTTCACATTAAATTTGTGAATCGCAAGAATAAATTTATTTATGCTGGGAAGTCATTGGTTAAAATTTTAACAAGGCCTTTATATACCAAAAGATATTCAAGACCTTAGAAATAAGATTACTCCAGCCATTAATTCTGTCAGTTCACATTAAATTAGTAAATTTCCAAAATTAGTTCATTTATGTCAGGAAGTGAATGGTCAATGTTTTGATAAGACCTATATTTTTGTCATTCACGTTTACAATATGTTTCTTTGGTTAGTCTTGGGGTTAAAGCAATAAAACCAGAACATATTATAAGACTATTTTACAAAATTTTAGGCTCTGGTTTAATCCTAATAAATAAACTTTAATCATCTTTGTAAGCATGGTAATTTCCCTTTGCAAAGAAAGAATAAAGTAGAATATTTCCTAAAAATGGAAATTGATGAAACACTTTAGGTAGACACACCAACACATTGTACTTCAGGTTAAACTACACTATCTTGGAATTAACTTTTTAACCTGGGTCAATTGATATAGTTATAATACTGTTATAACGGCAAAAAAGGGTTAATTCATCAACGAAGTGAAGGTGGAAACAATTATAATAAAAAAATAATAATAATTAAAGGATACGGAACATACGTCTTTCCCATTTCTCCACCATGAAAAGCTCGCTAACAAGCAAATATCTCATGTACCAGTAGGAAATAAAGCGGCTTACACAACTCATAGTTTTTTTCGTGTTGCTGTCACTGATATATGGTTATTGACATAGTAAGGTTATAAATTAGTAAGGTTATAAAATAGAAAGGTTATGGATGTTCTTTTTTTTGGTCTTTGTGGGCTTTTGTGCAACGGCTCAAATCCAGCTTCAGCCAGCTATTACGTAACAACCGGTAGCATCTAATCTAGTTATCGGAATCAATAGGAGAGGCACTTGTAAGCTGAAAAGAGGATCGTCAAATCTTTGCTCTATCCTCTTTCCTTAATATTGTTTTTTCTTTTTTTAATTTTCCAACTATTACAGGCACTAATAAAAGATCTCCTTAGGAATCTGCTACTGATTATGAGTATAAAAACCGTTTTTTGTCAAACCGCCAGCCTGATTACGCAATTCTCACAAAAAACACGGTAGCAAACACCTGCTCAAACTACATAAAATCTACGGTTAGGACTCTTGCCTCACAGCGCTTAGTATCCCTTGGCGATTAAATTCCCTACAATGTAAATTGTGGACCACCGTTCCATTATCTTGAGCCCCAGCCACAAAACCCTGCATCTTTGGCTCCAGGAACTTAACACGTCCGTGTGTGTTTCGAACAGTCAGACTTATGGACCCTGGACCTTGCTTTACCATTTAGTGTATATTTGATCCATTTTTTCAACAAGAGTTAGATTCGAGGGAAAGATGGATCTATTCTAGGAAAAATGACCGGAAAACTGTAGATAGGGCGAGAGGCTCTACATAGCCCTTTAAAATATGTTATAAGGTAAGAAATAAGAAATATATGAATTTTGAACACTATTGATGAACTAAAAATTTGTGGTCAATTGTTAAAATAATTATTTGTGCATATGTATATAACGTAAGAAAACATTTTATGTATTGTGGTCCAAAATAGGTAAATGTAAATTATTTTCTATTACTAGTCTTCAATATTATTATCAAGAAAGCGCACGGTATAGCAGTAAATTATCTTTTTGGTAGGTATACAGATACATTCTGTATTAATGACAAAAGATAAAGGCATTCTTAAAGAAATATATATAAAATTTTTAATTTTGTTA
>CM032453.1:86631943-86671943 GCA_019049505.1 Pachyrhynchus sulphureomaculatus | reverse complement strand
TACACACACATTAATATATAAATCAGTAATTTATTTAAAACACAATACTTATTGGTTTTAAAAAAATATTGACATTATGTACATTTACGTAGAAGATTAATTCCTCTACCTGTTTTAAGTCATTAAGTTAAAAATTGACTAAAATAGATTTTTTTTCGTTAACCATAAGGCATCGTTTAAAGTCATTATTTTAGAATATATTGATTGCTAGTAGCTGTCATAATGAATCACTGCAACCCATTTCCTATATACTTTCCCACGTATTATTACGTACCCAAATCTTACACAAATCTATGCTTTAGGTTCTAACAATGTAGGTTCCAATATAATCAGAAATCACAAACATCTCTCTTTAGTATATGAGCCTAACTAATAAACAGACAAGGACAAGAATATTTAAAATTTTTGCTTTTCATATATTTACCTGATGGTCAAAGAAGAGAAGAAGAAATATACAATTTCGGGTGTGTTTACCTGAAAAGGGGCAAAGATTAGGAACAATGATTTATTCATTGCTGTTGATGATGCTAACATGGTTAGCAAAATGCGAGTCAAGTGCAAAAAAAGCAAGTTTTAGTATAGCAGTAATAATTCTTGTGGAAATCATTAGTACTTTATATTAAAATATCAATTACAAGAAAAAATTGAGCATCGGTTGCAGAGATGTTTACAAATAAAAGCTGACATTTTTAAAATGCACAGAAGTGTACTTTTTAGTGTAAAGTAGCTTAATATATTTTCTGTTTTTGTACTATAACTGAAACAGTGGCATAGTAAGGTTCAGAGAGCAGGAGGGCAGATAGATATAAAAGGATTTTCTTTAAGGAAAAAAAGAGAACATTAAAGACAGAACTGCTTATAGAGGGGGGCGCCAAACCACAACTTTGATGAAAAAATAACCTCTTGCACCAGAACTCTAAAAGCTGAGACCCTTCTCAACACAGTAGACTAGAATTCTATGTCCAGTTGGTGAAATTTTGGAAACAATATACATACACTAAAAACTTAAATCTCCCCATAAAAGAGGTTTATTTCTACGAGGGCACTATTTTCTACATCCTTAGATGTGGGAGAGGCAAATATACTATGTCACAGACTCAAAAGTCTTAATGATCATTTTGACTTAAAATACCAGATTTTAGGGTAATGTTTGAAAAATAAAATTAGAGTAAAAAAGTAATGTTATTCCATTATCAATCAATAAGATTTTCAAAATTTTGGACCCCAAAACAATGAAAAGGGCATAACACATGATGGATTGTAATCTATCTCATTTTGTCACATCTTAAACCCATTATATCACTTATATGTGTTGTTAAAAATAAATACAAAAAATAATACTACTGATTTTCTTTTGAGGATAATCTTGACTCGGTCTAATCTATATATTATTTGTTCTGAAATTGGAAATAATAATAAGATAAGGTAATTGTCAACGTGGAGAAATCTGAAAAGGGCATATAACATGGTTTATTTGAATCTACTTTCTCAAGCCTTTCTTTACTCTTTTATGTTTATTCTTAAAATTTTGTTGATTATTCAACGGAATTAGGAAAAATTCCTATGGTATCGAAACTCTAAAAAATCTATCAGCCCCCACCTCTTTCCCTGATGTGATATTGTTTAAAGACTAAGTTCTCTCCCTACCTTACTTACTATATATCAACGAGTTGACCAATGGAAATTGGTAGTTTTGTTCTTCGGAATCTCTGAAGTATATATGAATGAAAAAACGTGGAAGTTTCTTTTACACAATTATCTTCTCTTAGCAAGAAAAGTAAAAACAGGTGAACTTAAAAGTAATTAGTATTTTCCTCAAGGAACATATTTTTTTATTATATTTGTATGTATATTTCTTTTATATTCACTGTGAGAGAAAATTTTTTGGTTATTAATACTGAGATATTTTTATTTTTTGCAAAGTTCTTAGAGGCTCAATATTCAGGGTTGTTTCACTCTTGGAAGTTGGTATGCTTTGCAACGGCATTACAAAAAAATTTGCCCCTTAGATACTTAAAGTACTTCCAGCGGCAATGTGCCAGAATAGCAGTGCTTACCAAAATTTCATTACTGGCTATTCCTAAAATTATAAGGAAATATGTGGCTTTCCAACACTTGTAACTTGGAATTACACATAAAGATTTAGAAATATATGTGTACTAAAGAGAGACAATCATCATTCCATATTCTACATATCATACTTATTAATATCCAATACAATAAACAAAAAGATTTGTGACTTTTTTTGTCAGTAAATAACTTTACTAGATCAAGAGGTAACTTATATATTTACGTGTATACATATATAATATATATATATATATATATATATATATATATATATATATATATATATATATATATATATATATAGGAATACATATTGGAACTGGTGCTTCTTTGTATCAAGACCGATTGCAGAAAATTTATCTTAAATAGTGGATGTCAATAATAAAGGAAAAAATCGACCCTAAAGAAATAACGTCATGAATATTTTTTAACGCTGTCACTGACTTACCATACAACTGTACAATATCGGTGAGTTTTAACCAGAATGTCAAGTTCAAATTCAAAAAAGCTTTGTTAATACTCAGTACAATTTATAAGGTTGGTTTACAGTTTTTGAGTTCGGTGGATACAGTGTGCTTTTTAGTACATTCACCCACAGTATGGCCTTGCGGCTTGCTGGTGTTCTACATAGTTGGGATACGAATCCTTACGTACCCGATAATCTTTCAGTCAGTTGCGGTGTGTTTGTCCTTTAATGACTATTATTATTCGTGTTTTTTGTGAAGGTACTTTGGTTGTTATTAAAATTGGGTAATTTTTTAATTTATTCTTCTGGGAACAATTTTTAATAAAAAAAACCCGGCTTGAACCAGAATTACTAGAGTATTTTTCACATTTAAATAGGTTTTTTTTTTTAAACAAATTTAATAATAAAAACATTATAAAAATTGTTAACTTTTAAAATAATTGCTTTTTGACACCAAATATTAGTTACACACACACGTTTTTCATTTCATTCACTGTTTAAATGTGGCAATCTAATCGAAGACATTGCTGAGCCATTTGCTTCTTTTCATTAGAAGTCTCTTGTAAGATCGATGTGCCTTTATTACTTGTGTTTGTTTGAGACAGCATTTATATTTTCTGTTGCTTTATACAAATGTTCGGGAAAGACTTTTTGTCCACGTGCTAAACTCCAGCCGATTTAAATCCGTTCACAATGGTGCCCACGGCAGCAGCTCTTTTGTAAGCTTCTGCAAATAGACTTGCAACTTAACATTGCGTTAATTGACGACATGAATTTACCCTCAACCATTTTTTTGTTGCTGGAACATAATAATTGCTCATAGGTTAGAAAAAGACACGACCAGTGGCTGCAGCCGGTGAATAGTAAGGCCTGGCAGTTGTAACATTAGCTTTTGCTATGTTTTAACGCTCCCAGGTTCTTCGAATGCGTTATATTTTCATCAAGCAAATGTAACATCTTATTTTTAGGGGTTCGCTTTACAACGCTTATAAAATATTTCACCCATTTTACAAATAAGTGTGAGTTAATATAGCCAGAGTCTGGAATGGTGACAACACTCTCAGAAGGTGTTCCATTCCCTAATTCAGGATTTTGTCTCATTCTTTTGAATATAAGCATTGGTGACACAAACTGTCCAGGCACACTGGCACACCACAAGACCTCTTTCTCCGCTCTAAAACTTTTTGCGTTTTTTTTCTGAACGGTGACAAATTTTATTTCATCAACGTTAATATTTTTGTATACAAAAATGTATTTTTATCTACGATTTTTCAGAGGGTCGATTTTCCCTACTCTCCTCTACTTGAAAATCCGCTGTTAACAGACACTAATTGAGTTGTTCTTCGGCATTCCAAGAAATTATTTTTTTTTCAATGTCAGCCTTTCATGGCCCGTTCGATTTTATAAATGATTTGGTAAAAGGCAGTTATGACCCCTTTTTTAATTTTTCAAAAATTTTCGAATTTGAAATATACATATATGCAGTAAATTTCATAACACCCTTTATGTATACATATGTAAAAATACATGTCCTATACTTCCTTTTAACAGGTTTTGAAAAAAAGCAATTTTGTATTTTTGATGGAAACTATATATAATATGAATTAAATACCGTTATTTGGGCTTGTACTAGAAGTATAAATGACTTATAGCACAGAATCATTATTTTCAAAGAAGTTAAATGATCATTTATCATGAATAATTTTTTAAGTTCAAATAACTTCAATAAATTGAATGGAATGATACACATTCAACAGAGTATTTTCAACAATTATTATGTATATGTTCCTATACCTAAAATTAATACTTTCTGAAAGCTTGATAATTAAAGGTTCTGCTGTACCCTTCCTATTATCCAGTCCCAACAATAGGGGCGCATGGTGTATAGTGGATCATTATTTTTTTAAACGGGATAACTTAAAAGTTTTCTGTTTAATTTACTGTATTATTGGTAAAGTCCAAAGAGGCATACCTAACCTTATAAAAAAATTTATCGAATTACCATTTAGTGGCATAGTTTATGAGAGACAGCAATTCAAAAAAAAATTAGAATTGATCCATTTTACCCCAGACACAGGTCTCAGTGAATCAGGATTTGGGTTACAGTGAATCAGTATGGTTACACTGGATTATGAGTATTTACTCTCAATAAAAAAGTTTTCTCTAATTAAACTCTATTATAAAGTTGCACTTTAAGAAAGTCATAATATCCGCCTCGAAACAGTCGTATAGTTATTAGAAACAATCATTTTCCAATGTACTACCTACCTATTAAAAATAAATTTTTGGCATAAAACTGTATGAAAATTAAAACAGAACTTAGTCAAACCTAAACTTCTTAAAGTTTAACAAACCTAAATATTATTTTTAATAAAATAATCACATCGTTTTTACCATGAGATCTAATTCAAGCGATAATACTTCAAAACCTAACGTAAATCTATTCTTGTAAAATCAATATCAAAATGATACAGTCCTTGCATTCTCTTCGTGTTCTCGGTAAACACAGGTTGAGGCAAAATCATCTTAACGTCGTGCAACGTAGCAATATCTGGGACATTAGGAAGATGGAATATATTAGGATTTCTGACAGATTTCCTTAGAAAACTGATGTCTGTCTCTTCATCTTTTTCCCCTGTCGCTTTTACTATATAATAAAGCTTTTTTCCCTTCACCTCACATTCAAATAAAATTACCTTATTTAGGCAAACCTTCTAGTCGACGGAACTCAGTAGGATGTATAGCCCCAATCTCGACTTCTTCCTCGAAAATCGGTTCTTCTTCTGAATAAATACTCATCCGGTCGTCTTTTTCCTTAGAACTGTCACTTACCAAAATTTTTCTTTTTTCAACCTTCTCAAACATTTTGGTCTTTTTGTGCTTGTTTTCTTCTGCCCTTTTTGGTGTTCTATCTGTATGTGACACCCAATTTTCTCCCAAACTATTTGACAGGGAAAGTTCAAATTTGGCGCTAATATAGGAATTGATAGCCCCATCAGAGCCGTGTAGTTTTAAAAGTTAAATTTTAACTTGAGGGGTTAGTTTTGGGGGGTGAAATCGGAGGTGAAAAAAAAAACTCGTCATCGAGTGGGGTGTCAAATGAAAGCTTGTAAAATATATATGATGTAATACTTGCCCACACTTTTCTTTGTATTATTTTTAAAAAAATTTCCAAAAATCGCAGTCCCTCCCCTTATCTCGAAAAGTACTGATCAAAAAATTTTGAAAGAATTCTACAATATTCTCCACGTAGTGTAGATGAAGTGATAATTTATCTGGTATATAAGAAAAATTTCAAAGTCATCAGTTTTCAACAGAGATCGGGAACAAACTTTGTTGAAAACTCATTTAGGGTAAACATTATTTTAAATGCAATCACCGTACGGAACACTAATTGCGTAAGTCAGCCTTGCACTTGGCCGATTTTTTTCTATCTCAAGTTTATTCGGTGTATGGGTTGCAATCATAGTTTTCCCTGTACGCCTCGATGCTCTACCGCTTTTTCTTGGTCCAACTTTAAGTGATCTACGAATGGATTCATGAAGTTTTTTACTTGTGCAGCAGAGTTTGTGGATATAGAAAGTGTACGAGCCGATGCCGTAACTGGAGGATTTTCGTGAGAAGTATCAAGTTGAACAAATTTCTGGATAGGTGGAGTGTAAGGCGTCTCGGCAGGAACATTTTCAAAAGGAGATTTTGCTGGCTCTTCGGGTACGTGTATTGTATGACAATGCCTTCAATTGACGTGTCGTGCGACTCCGTTGGTGCATTAATCGAAAAAGATTTAGCTCCAGGACACAAGATTTATGGTAATGAAGTCGTGATCATCGTTATAATTGTCTCCTTCTGTTCTACCGTCCGGACTTAGCTTATTTTCTTAGTTTTGTTGCCTGTCTGTAACTTCACTGGGTGCTAAATCAAGGTCAGTGAAGATATCTCTGAAAAAAGAAAAAATCACAGTCGCCCGGAATGCATTACAAATATTGCTTGGGGTCATGGCTTTTAGGTGCACTTCCTTTACACACTCAGCTACTTCATAAATTGAGAATATTTTCCCTTGATTTCACATCATCCAGCCGTCAACTGCCTTATTATAAGCAACTTTGAAGGGTGCAAAAACACCAATATCTGAAGGTTTCATCTTGCCCTGTCGAATGCGGTGGCACTGTGAGAAAGGCGACACCATTGTCTTTTGCCAAATTCAGTGCCTCGTTACAGATGTACAACTCGTGATTATCTAATATCACGAGACTGGGATTATCTTTACTACTATTTGTATGGATTATGAAATGTTGCAGTCTTCACGACTAACTACTCTGCATTCATCCAGCCAGATTGTGTTACTAGACCTAAAGTTCCAGCTGAAGCGTCATTTATCATATGTTGTTTGAAATAGACTCTAGAAAACATCATGATTAGTGCAAGGTGGTTACCAGAGCGCTCGTAATGTAGCAGGTGGTTACAAGAGTCCCTCTTCCTGCGCTCGTGACTGTGGACACTTGGTTTTTTTTTTTTTTTTTTTTTTTTTTTTTTTTTTAATGGGTCTAGCACACGTGCTGCAGGGAAGTCCCTAAAGCGCTCCAGGAGCAGCACGAGTGCGGAAAAAGCGATTCACGTTGTTCTTGAATCGCTGTAAATTGTACTCGGTGGGAAACACAGCGCTGGGCAAATTATTCCAAAGGGATGACGTTCTCCATATAAAAGATTGCTTGAAAAGCGTTGTACGCGGAGTAACAAGCTGAACCTCATACGGATGCGAAGCACCAGCGCGACGTGTATTTCTAACATGCACCGCTTTGGGAGGAATTAAGCGGGCTATATCCTTTGAACACTTTCCATGAAAATACTTGTAGAACAGACTCAAGTCGCCAACCGTTCTTCGATGTTCCAGCGAATCAAGGCCGCCGGTCAATTTCGGGTCCCCAATCAGACGGACCGCTCTTCTCTGAACAGAATCCAACAGATGCAGTGTATGTTTGGGAGCGAAGCCCCAAACGTGGGAGCAGTATTCCATAGTTGGTCGAATTTGGGCTTTGTAAAGAATTAACAGTTGCTGTGGGGTGTAAAGCTTTCTGGTTCTAAATAATATTCCCAACTTTTGAGAAGCTCTCCTTGCTATGCCTGCAACATGTTCATGCCAAGACATATTTGCTCCCAAACTAACGCCCAACAAATTGAGCGACGATGCTAGGGGAATGGAGTGCCCCGACATAACTATGTCGGGTTCAGCAACGTTAACTTTTTTAGAAAAAACTGCCGCTTGGGTTTTTGTAGCGTTAAATTCCGCTTGGTTACTGTCACCCCAAGTTAGAATTTCTTCCAAGTCTTTGTTAAGTTGAACGACCTCCTGCTGTCTGCGAATATTCGCCTGAGCAGCCGATGTCCGAGCGTTCAAGGTGAATGAAGAGACAAGCGTACTGTCATCCGCAAAGTTGTCCTTTAACCACCAATACTTTGCCTTACTTTTAAACTGTCATGGTATTAGTTTCGTCCAAGTTGTATACTCTAATTCCATTGCCAAATGCTTCTTGCGTAAGTATAACTTTGGTAAATTGTCAAAAAACAACTTCACATTGTGGCAGTAGAATGATGTTGCACGATTTAAACTGCAGCCCTCGGAGGTTCTCAGGCTAAGGCATGGGTGTCTTTTTTTGAGACTATATAACCTTTCGATCGATGGGTGCGAGCTTACTTCCATGGCATTTTTGTATCACTTGGATATTATTCAGCATCACCATCTCGTATGCAAGTTTGCGAACATCTATTACTGTAAGTCCGTAAAACATTTCATTGCATTTAATCATACAATGAAATAAAATGAAATGAAATGAAATTTATTGACAAACAGATACACCTACTAACAATAAAAAAAACAAAAAATTGCCTTAATAATGAAAAACTGCATATCACACTAAACATAACCAGATACATAGGTCAATCTAAACTGACCCAGAAATACACTCCTGGCTAGATTATAAACTCCCTTAGTCTTGCCTTAATTATATTTACCGTTGCAACACTTCTAAGATTTGTGTGGGCAAAGTATTATAGGCATTAAATCCCTTATAAAAAAGGGAAATCATTGCGAAGGAATGTTTCGTTCTTACAATATGAAAATCATTAACTCTTGTCGTAAAGTAGGAGTGTATGTCGCTTGGTATTCCAACAAATTCATGAAAATAATTTGCAAGCATTCCCCTGTTCAGCTTAAAAATAAATATCATTGCAAGATAGTATAATCTTTATTCGATAGAAAACCACCCCAGAATACTAAGCATTGGAGTGTATCGCACGTCAAAATCGTTCTCATACCTGTGTTAAATAAAACTTGCGATAATTGTATCGATCCACTATCGAGGAGAAACATCAGAGTGTGGTTGAATAATAGTCTTAAACACCATTATTCTAGAAAACAAAGACAAACTTTTTGCCACTCTAGAAAAGAACAACGGCTTCTGTCTAATTTTTTTCTGGATATATTCACATTGCCTTTTCATATACAATGTACTGGCCAACATAAAACCAAGATATTTTATTTGATTGATATAGTCATTATCTATACGTAATTTATACAATGATCCATCGATATTATTATCTTTGTAATGGGTTGCTATTATCATTGCTTTGGTTTTACTGGCATTTAATTCAAGCTTATTAACGGAAAAAACTGTTCATTTCCTTCAAGTAACCGATTCATCTCCAAAACCAAATCTCCTAAGTTGTCTCCACTACATGAAATTAAGTTGTCATCAGCAAACAAATTGATGAACTCTAAATCCTCATTATAATTAATATTATTTAAATATATTACAAACAACAGTGCCCCCAATACGCTACCTTGCGGAACACCATACCCGTTCTCAATATTTGTAGAAAACCTTCTGCCAACTTTAACATATTACATTAATTTGATAGATAATTTTTGAACCAGTTTAAGGCTTTATTTTTAATACCATAATATTCCAATTTTTTCAGTAGTATCCCTCTGTCAATTGTTTCGAATGCTCTTTTTAAATCTAAAAAGGCTGCTATCACATATTGATTCCATTTAGTAACTGTAAGTTAAATTGCAGTCTCATACGAAATCCGGACTGATTGCACATGAAACGCCAATTAAAATTAAAATATTCAATTAATTGATCATAGGTAGCTTTCTCTAAAACTTTTTCTATGCATGATAGTGAGTTCACTGGCCTACAGTTAACGACATTATTACTACTTTAAATTTTTTCAATTGGTGTTACATATCTGCTTTTCAGATTCTTTGCAAAATTCCCACTTTGCAGTTAGGAGTTCACAAAATTTAAAACTGTATATCCGATTGTTGTAAAAGTTTCCTTTAAAAATTTTGACTCTAAAACATTATGAACATTATTACAATACTTAAGAGAAAAAACTATCTGTTTTAACTGATCTATAGATATGGGCTTGAATTCGTCAAGCCGGCTATTACAGGTAAAAGTTCAGAAGACCACTGATATGGAACAATGATACTATTTGCTATGTCCTTAACACTGTTAATAAAAAAATCATGAAACATACAAGCAGCCTGTCTCTCATTTAATGCAGTTATCCTTGTCTCACTTGTACCAAAATTAATATTAGTGAAATGTTTATCCTCACACCTTTTTCCTACAAGTTTTTTTAAACACTGCCACATTTTTTTATAATTATTTTTATTTCTATTGATATTTCCTTCAAAATATTAACTCTTTTTGCCTTTTAATAGATTAACAACCACATTTTTTTTCACTTTATAATCATTCCATAGTGATTCTCTATTGCTAGCATTATAATAATTTTTGATATAATTTATGTCTTATGTCTTTCATTTATCTTCGTTTTCACCTCCTTATCATGCCAAGGAACATAACAATTTTTAATTCTATTTTCTCTAATAGGATTACAGCTATTAACTAGATAGTTACATTTTTCCCTCAGATCCTCAAATATAACATATACTTCGGAACTACTAGTATTCCAATTACACCCTAAAAGCTTTAAATTAATTTCATAATATGCTCATACATCTTGAGAGAGTTATTTTATCATTTTTAGTATCACAATAATTTTCTCTATTATTCCCCAATCTAATACCTATCATTGAGTGGTCTGTGATTTTTGGTGTATGAAATACCTGTGTTTTTATATTATAATTTATTAACACATAATCTATAAGAGTACTTCTATTAATATTAGATCTAGTACATTCATTTACCATTTGCTCAATTTCCATTGCTTCCATAAGATATTTTAATTTTTTACAATAAAAATTACTTGTATCATGATAATTAATATTAAAGTCACCATTCAAAAACATCTTTGTCCTACAGATATATTATCATATATTATTTCCTCCTTGTATAAATGAAGCCAAACTACTACTAGGTGAACGATACAATCCACCAACTTTCCACGGTACACTTTCAGTCTTAATTGTGACAAATTGGCACCATATGCTACCATCAAAAACATATTATTTCCACACTCATTTCGTATATATACCAGCACACCACTTGTGTAATGAGTACTTGAGTCACAGCGTACAATATTATATTCCGGTACATAGAGTTCCAGGTCTTCAACTTCCAATGTTGTGCTTGTTTCGCTAAGCACAATCATGCATAGTATCACACTAAACATTTCCTCAATTATTTCATCACGGTGAGAAAGGAAACTCTAGCATTAACATATAAAATGTGACATTGTCTGATATGATCTATTGGTTCCTCCACTAGATCACTTCAAAAAAAATGATTTCGGTTATTGTGTCCTTGATTAGTTTCAGCATGGTATGGTCGTTGAAAGCGGTCATTTATTTGAAACACAAAATATCTACATACTTTACGATGGCCAAAAAGTCTGTTTTCCAAAGTTCTATATTGACTCTCAATCCCCATCTTAAAAGATTTTGTGCTTCCATTCGATGATACACGTAACATAGACACAATCAGTGGCTCACTATCAGTCATTGCAGCTTTCTCCTTAACATAACTTAATACGGCCTTGCATGTCGTCTCCTTATATGCATTACCCACATAATACCACTTCTTAGTAGGAACTCCAGTAAAATAGCCGAATGTATCATCATTATTTCTTTCATCCACTACATGAAAACCATCCATACCTGTTTTATTGCTGTCTTCCTTTTTATCATTTGCTCCATTGTCGCAGCCATTTATAGTTTTTGCTGAATTTACAGCTCTTTCCACTTGACTAAGAGTAATTTGGTTGTTTCTATTGCGTTTTACTACGTCTCCCTTGTTGTTATAGTATGTGGCTTCGTAATTATTGATTCATTATTCTTCACAATGTCTTCAACAGAGACCAATTTTGTAGCCATGTCAGGCTACTGTTGTCAGACCTCGTTGCAGAAAAAGATTTGTTGAGTGAGCCCGTTTGTTTGATAATTTTATCCATTTTCTCGTTCGTTACGAATGCTACCTTCAAATCCTCAAATCCCTTTTGTAAAAATTTAAACAATGTATTCTTTAGTTCTATCAGGTTGCCTACTTGTGTTAGTGGCAAGCAGACCTTGCAATTATATTTAATGCAAGGAGATCTCTTTTTCACTGTTATACTCTTGTGTTCTGATGCTGAAAGACCAGCACAGCCAATACACAACATAATTCTACAGGAATCACATCTTGCATGAGAGTATGTGTCCGTCTTCTCTGCATTACACTTGCTATACAAAGTCATTTTTCTATCTCTTTAAAATTATATCTGAGAACTTACTTATTAAGTGAGTTAATTTTTAAGCAATCCTCGTATATTTAAAATTAGTATATTTATCAAACACTACCTTGTTAAAGGAAAGATAACCTCACGAACAACACGGGAAAGCAAACTGGAAGATACAAGTACACAGCACACAACAAGTGAAACAACAATAAGATATAATACAGACAGCTTACGAAATGAAAGTATCAGAAATCTATACAAGAGTAGACTGGACCAAAAGATACAACGGACGGGATTTGTTAATAAAGAAGAAGAATATAAGTATATAAAGGAATGCCTACACGCAGCCGCACTGGAAGCATTAAGGTACCAAGAGAAAAGGGGAAAACAGCAAAAACCATATTGGTGGGATGAAGAAATTAAATACGAAATTGAAAAAAAAAAACGGAAAAGCTATCACAAATACTTAAGTTCAAAGAGCACAAACGACAAAGTAAAATACAAAGAATCCCAAGCTAGAGTACGCAAAATGATTAGTGACAAAAAGAACAACCAATGGGAAAAGACATGCTCAAGACTTAACACTTACATAGAAGGAGAAAAAGCACAGAAAGCTGGAGACTTCTTAAAAATATGAGAACAGAACGGAAAAGAGAAATCTTCTCACCAATAACACCAGAAAAATGGAACCAATATTTTACAAATATGCTAACAGAAGATAGACCCGAGTTCAAAAGTACCCAACATGGAAACCCAGATATAGTTATACGAGGATCCCCAATAAGGATAATAACATCAGAAGTTAAACAATATGTAAAACGCTAAAAAATGGTAGAGCTCCAGGACCAGGAAACATCCCAGGAGAGATAGTAAAATACGGAACTGAAAAGCTATTTAGCGCTTTGAGGAACTTATTCCAAAGATGCATTAACACATCAGAAGTACCTGAGGAATGGAAAATATCATACATATCAACAATTCATAAGAAAGGAGACAAAAATAATTGCTATAACTATAGGGGAATAACGGTTACAGGATCTATAAGCAGAATATACGGAAAAATACTTAAAAATAGAATAGAAACGGAATACGCGGACGTAGAAGCTGAAGAACAGGCAGGCTTTAGAGCAGGAAGATCCACAATAGACCATCTCTTCTCACTGACACAAATCCTAGAAAAGAATACCGCATTTAATCAGGAAGTCCATGTCTTGTTTGTTGATTTAAAAAAGGCCTACGACAGCGTGCCCCTAATGAGATTGTGGGAAACACTACAACAGAGTAATGTAAGCACCGAAATAATTAAAGCCGTAAAATCCTTATACCAAGACGCAAGAAGTAGTGTGAAAACCAAATATGGTATAACAACAGGGTTCCACGTCACAAAGGGTCTCAAACAGGGCTGCTGTATATCCCCAACGCTATTTAAAATCTATTTGGAGAGTGCACTAAAGAACTGGAAAAGAAAATGCAGCAGTATGGGATTACCACTGGATGACGATACTACATTGTACACGCTGTCATTCGCAGACGACCAGGTAGTAGTCGCTCAGGACATCGATGATATGGAATACATGACACGAAAACTTATGAAGGAATATGAAAAATGGGGCCTAGAAGTCAATATTAAAAAGACCGAGTACATGTGCGTCGGAGGACAACAGCAGGACTTGAAACTGGCCACAGGACACACCATCAAACACTGTGCCAGTTATAAGTATTTGGGAACGAGAATATCTAGGGACGGAACACTGGAAGAAGCAATATTCGAGAGGAATATCCAAGGAAGAAAAGCGATTGCAATGCTTAATAGTATACTATGGGACAAAAACATAACCATTGAAAATAAGAAGAGAATTTACAACTCAATAGTGAAAAGTATAATAACTTACAGCTCCTAGGTGTGGCCATTGAAGGAAAGAACAGAAAAAATACTAAAAGCTACAGAAATGGATTTCTGGAGACGAGCAGCCGAAAAATCCAGAAAAGACCGCATACCAAATGACACGATAAGACGAGCTTTAGAAATAAAGCACGATATAGTGGACGAAATCAGAACCCAACAGTTGGTATGGTACGGACATGTACAGAGAATGTCACAAGACCGACTACCTAAAAAGATTTTAAATTGGAACCCTCATGGAAAAAGAAAGCGAGGAAGACCACGCCAAAGCTGGAGAGCAGGAATCAACAAGGAAGTACTAGAGAGAGATCTGGAGGAGGGGGGATGGAGAAACCGGGAGGAGTGGAAATTAGGCATCGGAAGACGGAAGAGGTTATAAACCGATTGATGTAGGGGTGTAGGTGAATTGCCGACTGAGCTTAAAATACTTGCACATAGTCTTTCTTATTTTTTATAGTACACTGTACAAGTTATGACTGACGGGGATCTTCGTCAATCTTGACACAATTCTTATTCTCTGCCCGTCGGTAATCATTTTTAGGGCGATTTGCATTTCTTCTGTATGAAGTCCTATGTTTGTCTTCCTCTTTATATTTCGCGGCATTTTACCTATAACGAAAACATTGTAAGAGTAAAGCTGTATGGGGTACAGTGGATCGCGATCCACTGTACCTTAATACAAACTGATCCACTATGACACAGTAGCCGCTATCGTAAAAAAATTATTCAAATATGTAGCAAACTAACTCAGTCTGATGTATTTCAACATATTAGCGAACATGAATAATAAGTCAAACTTCCCAAATTCTAACACACTTTGAAGCAAAATATTTATTTTAAAAGACGTAAATATTTACCTTCGTACTTACTTACTGACCGGAGCGCCATGGCGCGTCCTCACGTTCCGGCTCCGTGTAATGACTAGTTTGGTAGAGGGAGGCGTTTGAGAGCGTTATTCTAACGCGCGCACGTGTATGTGTGTGTGTGTAATACATATAAGGTTATTGAAAACGATCCACTATAACCCATAATTCACTGTACCCCACACTTCCCTACTTTAATGCTGTGCTTTAATCGAAGGTGGCTGAGTATATTGAAGGGCGGGTTATTAGATTCAATGATTTGATTTATCTTATCTTGCCATGATTATTGCATAATTTAAGTCTTTGGACCATCGTGGGTTGTAAATTAAGACTGCATTTATTTCTACGAAGAACATAATTTCCAATTTCCGTTGGTTTATCAGCCTGTCGGTGTATTTTATTTAAGATAGGGCGGAAGCAATATTGTTTTAGTGATGGGGTGGATTTTTTTAGTGTTTGGATACTATAGGATTTTTTCCTAATTTTTGGTTGAAGAATGTACAAATATCAAGCATAAACATAAAAGGATAAAGAAAGGTTCGATGAGATAGGTTCAGATTAACCATGTTGTATACGCTTTTCGGGGTTCTCGACGTGGACTAATTTGACAATCGTTTGTCATATCATTATTTTCAATTTCAATACGAATAATATGTAGGTCGGACTGGGTCGTAATTACCCTTAAAGAAGATCAGTAGTACTATCCCTTCTAATTATGTTTAATTTCACGTATAAATGATATAAAGCATTTAAGATGTGGTAAAAGGAGGTGGGTTCCAATACATCATGTTATATGTACTTTTTGAGGTCCAAAATTTTAAAAATCATGTTAATTGATTGTACCTAGGTTCAGTTGGATGAAACTTAGTTACTTCATCGCAGGATAAGTAAATTAATGCTTCGATGATGATGCAATAATTTGTTTACTTATCGAACATAAATATACAGGTGTTTTCATAGAATTGCAATAATAAGTATTTTAACTTAAGCAGAAAATTAAGATTTTTGAGTTTGGGACATACCATATGGTTCTTTTTTAGTGAAAATTTCCCCCACACCTGTGGATGTAGAAAATATAGATTTTTTATGGATGGTTCTATTTTTTCGTGAAAATTTCCACTTCCTGATATATATATATATATATATATATATATATATATATATATATATATATATATATGTATATATGCAGGGGATGTCAAGATCATTAAAATGACAAAGATAAAAAATATTTAAAATGAAACAATTGAAACTAATCCCTTGGTAAATGAATAACGACTACATAATGCTAGTAATAACATATTCAAATAAATTTGTGTTTAGTGGTGTATGTCCTGGACAAACCGACCAAAAGTTTCTTTGATTAAAGTTTCACATTTTAATAAACGAAATCTGAACTAAATAATTTTATTAAAATTACCTATTTATTTTTTTAGGCGTAACAAGACTTAGTGACTCTGAATCAGAGATAGAAACGACAGAACTACCTAAAGAAGAAATAGGTCGTAAACAAATTGAACCTTCAGTTAGCTTTAAGTCACACAGTGGATCTGCAAAAATGAATTTCAAACAATTACAGGATTACACTAAAAAAAATTGAGGAAGCAAAAAAGCAAATTGAAATTTACAAAGCAAAAAAGCAACTAGGAGAGAAGAAGACTGATATATTTAATTTACTTGTTGCTGGTGAAGGAATGTTCGATAATGAAAAAACTTTAAGGGCTTCAGATTTACATTCTAGTGATTTTGAATCAACCGACTCAGAGCAAGAAGGCTGGGAAGAAATTAAAACTAAAAAATTACAAGCCAGCCAGGAGAAAAATATTGTTCCACAGGGAAATTTGCAAATTACTGTTGATATGCCCACTAATGTTAAAAAGAAAAAAGGTAACATATATAAATCTGTGTATACTTCATGTTTAAAGGGAAGGGAGAATTTTTGTGTAATTGGGTTCTTGGCATCACTATATAAAGATTTTTTCTGCACGAAATTGGCTATGTGTCAAATCTCTGATATTTCGTACCATTTAATTTCTGTGGAATACCCAATAAAACGGATACTAATACGTCCTTCAGTCAAATACCAAATCTCATTCAATTTTGTATAAGAACTATTGTCATAACGCCATATGTATGTACAAAAAGAATTGTAATAATTTAGGGAGTATTTTTGTGCAAAACACAATGTTCCGTTGCTTAAAAATATTTTCATAGCAATAAAACAAGTACTAAAACTATATGATCCGACCAGTTCCAATAATTATGAGTAACCATTTAAGATTACATGTTTTCCGGTATAAACTTCTTTGAAGGTATTGAATATTACAAGGTAGCTTTTTCATGCAGTACCCAACGTATTTCTTATTTTTTTATTAAATTCTGACTTAATTAGGATTAAGGTTAGGTTACATAAGATATGAAAACTGTCCTAGTAGTAGTCGTAGTTTTGTGGAGGCTCAGCGTCTAGCAAACAAGCATGAGATATCCTTTTTTTTTCAACCCGGAAAACACTTTTGCCGAAACAATCTAACCACCACTATCATCGCGAAACCTTTCGGACCCGACCATAAAAGTCAAGATGTCACTTTATGCTGGGATGCCGGCGTCCTGCCTTCGGAGCAGTGCTACTCCGAAGATCTCATACCTGAGTCTTCCCAACGCCTCTCATGCGCAGATAAAGTTAAGCAGGGCGTCTCCTCGACCTCCATACTGGGCATGTCGAGTCGAGTCTTCTTCCACCCTCAGCAATAATAGATCAATCAGTCCTACCCCTGTCTGAACCCTGGGCTCCAGTACCATTGCTCTGTTGGTCGCTGATAGGCCCATTGCTTGAAGACAGCTCACACCGGCCTTATAGATGCACCTAAAGCAGGTTAGGGTCCCCAAAAGGAGTCATAAGATCCAAATTTAACCACTGCGTTCGCTACATTGTTGCCCTATACCCCTCGATGCTCACGAACCTACAGCAACTCAATTTGTTTTCTCCTCACCAACTCATCTAGAGCATCTTTACACTCTCCTATCGGGGCCGAGTTCATCTGGGATTTGGCAAGTGCCTTGAGTGGTGCCTGCCTATCGGAGCAGATGTTCATCACCTGCTCATGGCACGAAACCACCTCTTTCATGGTACATGCCATCAAAATGTCAAAAACCTGTGCTTGGAAAAGTGTAGCGTACTTCTCCAAAGTACATCTGCAGTTTCCAAATAAACACCTGCCTTCGCCGACTCAATTCCGGCCATTCACAACCCATCAGTGAAGCACACCAGAGCGTCCTGGAGGAGGTTAATCTCCTATTCCTCCTATTGACCCTGGCTAGGGATCTTAAGGAAGAACGACCTCTTAAGCCTCAAACAATCACCTTACTTTTACAATAATATTGAGGTATTTAGTCTCATTATAAAATGTCTTTTTTAATACTAAGCTGTTTAATTTTATTATGGAAACCATTTAAAAATTTAATTTCATAGTGCTTCTGTTGGTCTGACCTTTTAAAGTTCCAAGAACTGACTTCTTCGGAATCTAGCACAAAACTTTCATGCTAGAATCCTAGCTAATCAGCCAGATCATCTTTTCTCCTTAATTAATAATTTAACTTTATCATAGGAGTGAAGCAATGAACGGACATGAATATTATTATGTTTTTTAAGGTAGCTATTTTGTAGAATGTTAGTACTAATAACAATTAAAAATATGTGAAATAATAAAAGTTAGAACCAAGTATTTACTAACTTCCACTATTGTTATCTATTTATTCCTTACTAAATATCTTTACAAATTTGAGGCCTTCATGCTTTCATACATAAATTTTCCAAATTTTGCACCATACCAACTGAAATAGGTTCTCCTTTTTCTGTATTCAAAAACACTTCTCTTAATCTCCATATCCTTAAATTTAACCTGAATTGGCTTGAACTGCGATTGACTAGACAGCGTTTGTATAGAGTAATCATCATCAATCTCCAAAATTTAACTCTCCTCCATGTAAGCTAAATACAATGAGGTTGTTACTTTTCTCAAGTTCCTGCTTACTAGATTTTCGTATTTTCCTTTTTGAAGTTCCTTAGTATTTTTTGCAAATCATTATAATATTACTATTGAATTTTACCGAATCTTCTAAGTCATCAACTTTTTTAATATGGTTTCGAAATTATTATTGCTTTATCGTACAAATTTTGTTTTATTATGTTTTATATTGCGTTACTCTCAGCACGTTCTATCCCTGACTCATTATCAGCTGGACTTGTTGAGAAGAAAATATAACATACCCATTTAGCCTGTTTTTTCTCTATATTGCGCGTACTTTAATTAACCACCGGTATAATTCACAATATTACTTTGCGCTTAGAAAAAAACTAGTAAATACTTGCGCAAACAGTGGGGTTATCTAGGCGAATATAACTAAAAAAAAATTAAACTAGTGTCATGAAAATTCGTTTTTCTCTGAAAATATAAATTTCGGAGGATTTCTGGGTGAAGGTTGTTTTTGGGATACCTTCATGCAGAGACTGAAATTTTAAAGTAGATTTCTGTGACACACGAGGTTTCAACTCGAACAGGGATTCAATATACCTGCAATTAAATAAACTCGAAATACTTTCCCTTTCCGAAGCAACACGAGTTCATCTTGGAATGCGTATTTGGTTGGAAGCGATCTTTTTTGTTAACGCTTTAAAGTATAGGGGTTTTGATATTTTGTAGTTCAAAATAACAATTTAACCAACCATAAAATTCATCTGCTGTGTCGATCCACGACCAAGTCACACTAACTTTAAAGCACTTTTCGCCTCTTTTACAAACACAATCGATTATTTACAGATTAATAATACAAGTTAATTACCATCCTAGCCGACTTTAATATGTACAAATCAATTGGGTGAAACCTTCAAATACCACTACCAAGGAACAAGCCTGTGAAGCTGAATCTTTCTCATCAGTTGTGAACTTACTCAGCATATTGATGAATGATGGGTTCTTTCGATCATAAACTCGTTTCAACATCTAGGGTTTTACCAATCAGTGACGAGGAGGTACCTAAATTGCTTAAAATTTGGCAGTATATTTTCGACCTTTTCATAGGCTAGGCTTTTATTTCAGCTCTGAAAATCTAGTAGATTGTGCTGCGGAGGTTTATGATGATGATGATGATAATTTTGCCTGGCACGGAAGCTTAAATTCCTTTTTCAAAGAAATACCTTACCAATCGCAGACAAGCCTTGGTTCGATCAAGAATGTTAAAAAGCTGTTGCTTCTAAACTTCTTGTTTATCAAAATGGCGTGAAAGACCAAAAATTATAAACCTTAAGATCTTTGTTTGTAGTAGTTACGAAAGAGGCTATCAATCAGTATTTTTTAAAATATCTGGAAGGATTCAATATTATTAGCGAGCATCGATATGGCTTTCGTAAGGAGAGATAAACAAGACATCTTTTAACTTACGTCACACATGTTTGGAACAACACAAGTAAACATTTTGAAGAATCTCGAGCGGTGGTACTTCATATGTTCAAGACATTCAACCGTGTTCGACATGAAAAATTGTTAGTTAAACTATGTTCTTATGATATGTCTGAAATGTTTTGTTTATGGTTCTCCTGCTTCCCCAAAGAGCATTTAGTACGTGTGGCAGTTGATGGGTTTCTTCCTAATACCTTGATTATCAATGCCGCTGTGCCCCAAGGCTCAATACTCTCTGTTACCATTTTTCTCCTTTACATTACCGATCTGTTGGAAAGGACCATGAATCCAAACTACAGCTTTGCCGCTGACAGTACGCTTCTTTCTTCCTTTACTTTGACGCTTGAACATCAACTATTCCGGCGAATATTCGCACACAACAGAAAGTCGTTGTACGTACTTAGACTTAGAAAAAAAATTATCTTGAGGTGATAGTAACCAAGTAGAGTTTAACGCTACAAAAACCCAGGCTGTAGTTTTTTCAAAAAAATGTTAACGTTGCGGAATCCCATATGGTTATGTTGAGGCACTCCTTTCCTCTAGCATCATCACTCAACTGGTGGGCGTTAACTTGGGAGTAAATATGTTTTGGCATGAACATGTGGTATGCATAGCAAAAAGAGCTTCTTAAAAGCTAAGTATTTCGTACTAGAAAGGTTTACACTCCACAACAACTTTTAATTCTGTCTAAAGCTCAAATTTGAACAACGACGGAACACTGCCCTCATGTTTGGGACTCTGGTTCTGAACATACGCTGCATTTGTTGGATTTTATTCAGAAGAGAAATTCACCTGATTTGAGACTCAGAACTCACCAGTAACTTAGCAACTTAGAACATCGAAGAACGGTTGACGACTTGTATCTATAAGTACTTTCATGAAAAGTGTTCGATGGATGTAACCCTCTTATTGCGTCCCAGAGTGGTGCATGCTAGGCAAACCTCTCCTCCTCTGTTCTATTACCTTTGAGAGGGCGTGGTGACTACTCATGACGTTCTTCGCACTTGATCCTTCCAGATCTCTCGGTCTAGGGCCATTTGGCCTGCCTCATGTAAAGTTTTGCCGACAAGGGGCTGCAGTTGATCTATTCATCTTGTAGGAGAACTTCCTCTTGATCTTCTGCCGCTGACTTTTCCTTCGATTACCAGTTTCTCCGTGGTATCTCTTCTTCTGGCGATGTGACCAAAATATGTGAGAGGCTTGGTTTACACGTTTAAGTAACCTAGTTTTCACGGTTGTATCCTTTAACATGGATGCGTTAGTTCGGTGCTCTGTCCATTAAATATTATTTAATATATATATATATATATATATATATATATATATATATATATATATATATATATATATATATATATATACATATATACATATATACATATATACATATATACATATATACATCTATACATCTATACATCTATACATCTATACATATATATATATGTATATATGTATATATGTATATATGTATATATGTATATATGTATATATGTATATATGTATATATGTATATATGTATATATGTATATATGTATATATGTATATATGTATATATGTATATATGTATATATGTATATATGTATATATGTATATATGTATATATGTATATATGTATATATGTATATATGTATATATATATATATATATATATTATATATATATATATATATATATATATATATATATATATATATATATATATATATATATATATATATATAATATATAATCTATACATCTATACATCTATACATCTATACATCTATACATCTATACATCTATATATATATATATATATATATATATATATATATATATATATATATATATATATATATATAAAATCGTATATCCGTTCTACCATATGGTGTAGGGCAGTTATACATTCTCCTTTTTTTCCCTCTCGATCTCCACATATAAAGTTCTTCCATCTATCTCTATTCTTTGCCATTTTCACTGCTTCTTTCCAGGATTTTCCCTTCTCCTTAAGTATACCTCCAATACTCCTATTGCAGGTCTATCTAGATCTTCTTCGCTTCTGTTTTCCCTGTATTCGGGCTTCATACACTTGTTTCACCTGTCTATCATCCTTCATTCTCTGTATATGTCCCCACCATCCCAGCTGTCTTTGTTGTATATATTCCATAATTGCTTGTACTCTCAGCCTTCTCCTTATTTCTGTATTCCTTATTCTGTCCTTCCATGTAACTCCTTGTACTGCTCTCAGGTATTTCATTTCAACGGCTTGTATCTTGTTTTTCTGCCTGTCTGTTAGGGTCCATGATTCGCATCTATATGTTAGGATTGTCCTATAAATTGCTTTGAACACTTTTATTTTTTTTGTTTCGTCACTTCCTTCTTCCTAATGAATTTATTACTTATTTCATAATAAAGTTTGTTCGTTTTTTCGATTCTTTTCAAGACAAAGAAATTAATGTCTTGTTTCATCCATTATCACTCCCAAATACTTTTATATATCTATATATATATATATATATATATATATATATATATATATATATATATATATATATACATATATATATGTATATGTATATGTATATGTATATGTATATGTATATGTATATATATGCAACCCTGTCTGGTGCCAGCTTTCGCTTTGAACGTCTTAGAGGTAGTTTGGTTGACTGGGACGGCTGCTGTGTTATTCTCGTAAAGGTTCCTTATTATCGTCACGAAATGTTTAGGAACAGCCATCTTTTGAAGAATTGACCAGAGTGGAGTTGATGTCACGGAGTCAGAGGCCTTAGTACAGTCGACGAAACACAGGAAGGTTTCGATGTGGAACTCCCAGGCTTTTTCTATAATTTGACGGACCTTTAGAATTTCTGCTCTCGTACCTTTTCCTGGAGTAAAGCCGCTATGTTCCTCTGCTATTTCAGGAAGCAGAAACTTCTTCACTCGATTGTGAATTACGTGAATTAGGACCTTGCTAGGATGAGATACAAGCGCCACTGTTGTGTAGTTCGAGCATTCAGTGGGAGACCACTTTTTATGAATGGAGATGAAGATCGAATAGCACCAATCCTGTGGCCATTTGCAAGATTCCCAGACGACATTGCACAAGTCCAGAAGGACCTTTTAAGCATTTTTATACCGCCTGCAAGTTTGCTTGATTTTCTGAGTGATAGCTTTTAGACGTTCTCCATTGTTTGTGTCACCAATATTTTTTATGATGTCTCTCCTATCTTCTACCAATTTCAGAATACACATCGGGCTAATTCATCACATCCGTATGAGATTCAGCTTGTGACTTTTTGTACCAACCTTTTCAAGAATTCTTTTATATGGTGAACTGCATCCCTTGGGAACAATTTGCCAAGACTGTGTTTCCCTCAATTTTCAGCGATTCAATACCAAGGTGAATCGTTTTTTCCGCACACGCGTTGCGCCTGTAGCGCTTTTGGAATTTCCCAGCAGTATGTGTGATATGTATATAAAAAAAAATAGGAACAGGTATAAAGAAATAATCGATGGAACAAACTTTTTGCCTGTCCCAAGAATTCAAGACCTTTTTGGTCCGTTCCTAAGATCACTAGTCATGACCAGCATATTCATGATTAGACAATACTATTACAACAACATCTGGCAACTTGATAGCTGCATTCTTTGTTTCATACTCTATTGCTAGTTTCCATAGCTGCATTCTTTGTTTTATACTCTGTTGCCAGTTTCCAGGAAAAGCACCATTCCCAATGTGCAGTCAAAGATACCCGATATTATTTTTAGACGTGTCAAAGAACTTATATTAATAAAGATAGACATCGATACCCTTCAGACCATAATGAAATACCTGTTATCGTACTCAAAAAATATACCAGCGAACTCACACCAATTTTTTTCAACAAGTCAGGCCTTTATTAAGTTGTATAACTGAACAACCCGGATAAAACGTTTTTGGCGGGATAGTAACTAAGTAGAATTTAACGCTACAAAACCTAGGCAATAGTTTATCTAAAAAATGTAATGTTATAGCATCGTCAGTCAACTTATTAGGTGTGAACTTCGAAATAAATATGTCTTTTGCGTGATCATGTTGTATGCATATCAAAGAGAGTTTCACAAAAAACTGCGAATATTATTTCGTACTGGGAAGCTTAATATTCCACGACAACTTTTAATTATCTAGAAAGCTCAAATTCGCCCATCGATGGAATATTGCTACATACGCTCCACTGGAATAGACCGTGTTTCCTACCAAAACAACCTTCAGGGAGTCAAGGTCAACTTGATTTGCTACTTCCATGGAAACACTTTAGGGATTTCCTTGTGTCATACTCATTAAAAAATTTTCATTTTATTTTCATGGTCCCCTCTAATATTATTTGTTACCGCTGACTTACTTTTTACAGTAAATACCTTTTATAAAATATGCGTATTTAATTATTTACTTTTAACAAACTGTCCTTTTACGCCGACTGTATACTAATCAATTTTTTTGGTCCGGTTTATAAAAATGATTATACCTAACAAATATTTTGTATTGTTGATCTGATACTGTGTATAATAGTACGGCAATAATTAGGTAGATCATCTCATGATATTTATGTTAACCTTCTATATTTTTAAACTATAAGGCTTAAATGCATGCCACTTAACCTCATTCTACTCTCAAAAAAATATCATATTAGAGTTCAACTAACCCTAAAACAAAAAAAAAACCTGTCATGTGCTAGTTGGACTTGCGCAATTAATGTTCCGTACTGTGATTGCTGTGATTTCTTAGTCAGTAATGTATAATATTTATAGCATTTTAGCTACCTAACAGCCAACAAATCAATCTAGCTTAATCCAGAATCTAGCAATAAAAGTGGAAAACAAATATTTACTACCTAAATATTTAATTATAAACAAATAAAATAAAATTACCATGTCGACGTGCCGTAATGGACGGAAGATAATTCACCTTCATCATTTAGTACGGGTTTCCCTAGTTCTCGGTATTTCTTCAGTATTTTTTTTGTACCAGATAAATTATCAAACGTAATGCACTCCTGCTAATTTTCGCTCAATGTACACTCTAAGACTATTCCAGATTTTTTTCAAATTTTTTTGATCAGTACTTTTCGAAGTACTTTTCGAGATAAGGTTGGTGGACAGGAGTGTTTTTTGCTCAAAACCTTTACTGGGTAGTGTAAAAAGCTTTTATTATACATACTTTAAAGTACATTTACAATATTTTAAACAATTTTTTTTTACAATATGGCGACACTAGTGCTTAGTAAAGGAGGATGCATCTTATAAATAGTACTTTGAGGCCAAAAGATTGCTGCTCCAATTTTTTACCTGGAACAAAGTGCAAAGTTTTTTTGAGTTCTACGTAAGATTTTCTCAGGAAGTACGTAGAAAAATTAAAAAATATTGATTCTTTTATAAATGTTTGAAGAAAGTGAAGAAAGAAAAATTTTTCGGTAAAAATCGTTTACAAAAACAAAGTTTAAAACAGATCGTAAAATCCGTACATACTTTGCTAGATAATGTAATTTTGATGGTACAGTCAAAACTTCAAATAAATCGGTGATAATTTGAAGAAGTCATTTTTCCGACCAATTTAAAAAATGTAGTTTTGAGAAAAAGGTATTTTAAAGTTTTACATACTATTTTTTTCTACATACCTCTAATCAGCCATGCCTGCGCCATATAATTGGCCTTCTAAATTGATGTTTTTCTCATCTTTTTTCCTTTCTGTCAGATTTCAAAGTCACTCGAAACAGATTTAGGAGCTATCGACCAGACTGTCGCATTGAATCTTTCATTGCTGTTTTGCGTGAATCCACCAATGCAGCGTTCAAGGAGTTTATCTCTGCTGAGTTCTTCATAAATTGGCTTTATTGGATTGAAAATGAGCTGCCGATAAAGCTGGCTTATGCAAATAAGTAGCCAAGAAATTGGTGACCCTCGCTCTTTGCTAAGAGCACCATGATTTTTTGCCAGGTGGACATTCATCATGCTGTGACTTTATTGCCCAGATTAACAATTGTTCAATAATGAAAGAAAAAAACCTCGTATGAACAGCGTGTCTTTAACGGTTTTTACTAATACTATGCAAATACTATGGGGGTTTATATACTACTGATGCCACCTAGTGACATCTAGATGAACTTAAATTCTGTAGATAAACAGTTTTTCTACAGTATTCCGAATGGTACAGTCATTTAAGCAGCAGCGCGAAGCATAAAAACTCTCGGACAGCATTGCGAGACAATCACGCGCACTTGATAGAATACATACTTGTACTTATCCTCATAAAATCCTTTGTACCGTATTTCTAAGTCCCTAAAGCATAATTTAAACCAAAAAAAAAATGTTGATTTGTTTCAGTTTTCTAGAATGACATTACCCCTTAATAATTAATAGACAGTGATAAAAAAAATAAACATTATTTTATTATTATTATATTATCTTACAGGTGTTGACTTGCTCGCGGCAATGAAGCGAAGATTAAATCGTATAAGAAAAGAAAATCAAGTTGTTGTTCATAAAGTTCATCTACTGTGTTGGATAGCTCATGGTAACTACGTTAATTCATGCATTAATAGCACTGAAACATTAGCTAGAGCACTGTCGCTTTTACCATCTGAACAGTGTTATCCTCCTGACAGAGTGGATTTGTCGTATTTAGAACAAATAGTTAACTGGTACAAGAGAACGGTTAAAAATATAGATAAGTCCGTTCCTGAAAATATATCTCTTGATAAGTGTCTTCAGGCACAAATTAGTAATAAAGAAGCATACAACAAAAAAATGCTCGTTTATATTTTAATCGCAATTTTGAGAGCTTTGGGAATTCAGTGTCGACTTATCATATCACTACAAGTAGAACCTTTACGGCCTCCAGCCAGCGAGCTTCATACCGTTAGTATTAAACCCAATAAAAATGAATGTATGAAACAAACGTCTGTAAGTAAATCAAAACAATCCAAATATCAGACTCTTTCAGAACATGATGTAAAGTCATTAAACAAAGGTTTTAATACAGAAAAGAATGCTGATACTAAACCATGTTGTTCAAAAAGTTTATCTGACTTAAAAAGTAAAGAAAGAGATAGTTCAAAATTTGAAACTAATAAACTAAAATTAATCCGTTCGAAAAATACTGAGAGCAAAGATAAAGTTTCAAGAAAGGATAATAAAGCATTAGAAGTGGCTTCTAATATACAGGAAACGATAAAAGGCAGTAAAAGTAAAAATTTGAAACAAAAAAGATTAAACGATACTAAGAATAAAAAAAAAGATAATGAGGGAGCCGATGAAAATGACGATTCTAACCCAAAATCTAGAAAAAGCCTAAGTGATTTAAAAGCGAAAGGAAAAAATTATAAAATTATAGATACTATTCAGTCTAAAACCAGTCAACGGAGTAAAACTAAAGATAGTTCTAAAAATGACTTACAAAATGAAAAAAAATTAGATTCAAACCTTATTATTCCAAAATTAAGAAGTCATACTAAAAGTACGGAAACTAAAGATTTCTTAGCATCGATTAAAAGTAATAACCATTCAAAAAGTGTGGAAAATATTACGAATACTAGATCGATCTTTACGAGTCAAATTAAAAAAGAATGTACTACAGGTCGATGGCACTTATGATAGTGACGATGATATAATAATGCAGTTGGATGGTGCTAACGATAACAAGAAACAATCAAAATATAGTACTCCATCAACTGAAAAGTCGTCGCGTTCTATCAAAGCAACCAAAAGCAAAACTGAATATAACCTTCACAACAAAAAAATTGGAAAATCAAAAGCATCCAGTGCCACAAATAACACTGACTCTGAAAGTGAATTTGAACCATCAAGTCAAAGTCCATATAAAGGAATAAGTTCAAGTAGTAAACAATTATCTTCTCGTAAAAAACAAATTGATGTGCGAAATGATATAGTTAATCTTATTAAGGGGAGAATAAATCAACACAAGCAATTGGATCGAAGCAGGTAAGAAGAAATATTAATTAAAAATATACTTAACGTAAATACAACTAAATAAAAACGAGAATGAGTTACTTTATTTGTAATCGGTTTCTAAGTGTGATGTAGACCATAGGGCTAACATGTAGTAATATTATGGATTTTTAAATTTATGTTGGTTCTTAAATCTTATAGAAAAAACCAGAGGCTATAACAATAACTTTGATTCCTCCTAGACTGATGTTCAGCTACGACTAATTATATTATTTAATGTTTCAAGTTCCTTAATACTTGTAGCCCTAGATATTACACATACACACTACCACAAGAACAGGGATTTTTAGAAACACCTTCGGTTTAAAGAGACCTCGGTAATTTCAGACATTTTCCACTTTTATTTAAGTATTCAAAAGTGTACGCCTCTTGGAAAATGAGAATTTTCTCGATTTTCTTCAAAAAGGTGTCATAAAGATAGCAAGTTTCACTTACAGAGGTACACACTTATATGAAATATGATTTTTGGGAGGACCAATATACCTTGTGCGACATGATCGTAAGTTAGTTATTTTAGTAAGAATCAAGACATCCTCCGTAGATAGGTAATCATATAGCTTCTAAATATATGTGGATGATAAGATTGTGGTGACAGAACAATAGTTACTAAAGCGTATAATAGCATCGAGTAATTTATTAAAAATGGACCTTTTGACTGTTTAGAATATTCATACTCCGATTTCTCATATCGCTAAAGAAAATAAACAAGACTATGATCGGTTAGAATTTTTTAAAAATTCATTAGAATTATAACTTAAAGCAATAAGTATAAGAATTTAATATTTGTTGATTCATTTCGTATTAGTAACAGATTTTCATAACAATGAAGACAAACAACAATATACCTAAAGTAACGGAGCTAGAAAACAGGTAGTTTAAGATCTTAGCTTTCATGAAATTTAAGAGATTTAGTTAATATGGTTTAGATGATATCTGTATCGACTTAACTCAGTTAGATCAATATGCCCGTGAAAATAAAGGGTATAAATATTTTGATTTTAATCGATTGTTTGTGTAAATACTTTTGGACAGGTCCAGTAAAAGCCAAGTCTATTCAAGAATTAATAAATACAATAGAATATGCGTTTAAAAAGAACAGTATAATGCATTTTTCAAAATTTAATGAAAAAATGTGGAATCAATAATTAATCTATTAGAGAATGAGTAATTTAAACTATTAAGGAAAAAATATTAAAATTTTTCACATTAAAAGGAAACTATAAGTGAATAGAATTATTGGATCAAGTTACAAATGCATATAGCACGAGATACTCTCTCTACAATTAACATGAAATCCAAAGAAGGTAGTAAAAAAATGAAAAATTATGGTTAAATGACTTTTCTGATTTAAAGAATGTTGAAAATAGGTAATTTAAAATTAATTACCTTGTACTATAAGCAAGTATGAATACTTAGTTCAGAAAGGATATACTCCAAATTAGACTACTAAGCCGTTCAGAATAGTCAAGGTTAATACTATATTCCCCACTACTTATTGAAGCACATGAATGGACGTCTTATTAGGGGTGGGTTATGAGAAAGAAGAGTTACAAAAAACTAAATAACCAGAAGTTTTTCTGGTGTTGCAATAGTATTGTAAGGCCGCGTATGTGATGGTATGGGGGATTTAGTGAAATTTTGACTAATGACCTTATCGACAGACCGAAAAGACCTGGGATTGTAAAGGCAAGCGTGAAGTTTGTTTTTAATTTCCTGCCTGCCCTGTGCCTCCTTTGTTTTCATCGGTTATTTATTTGCGTTTTCGATCGAACCAAGGCCATTGGAAGGGCATTTCTTTGAAAAAAAAGTAAGGTTCCATACTAGCCAAAATCACATTGGAAACCTCCTTAAAGGAGTCAGATGGGTCATCGGATCTAAAACTAACGTCAAACAAAGGAAAACTTCGAAAATATTCCATAAGCTCTTCCCATTTAGCAGATTTGTAATGCTAAATTTTGTGCAGTTTAAGCACTTACCTGTCACTGATCGGTGGAATACTCGATATCGAAAGCAATTTATGGTCGGAAGAACCTAACTCTGGATTTACGGTGACGGTGTAAATGTCTGGATTAGTGGTTAAAAACAGATCTAGAAGACTTGCAGAGTCTCCGCCACGATCAGGAATCCGTGTTGGTTCATCGATAAGATGAGTAAAGTTACAACTGATTGAGAATGATTCAGCTTCACGACCTTGTTCGTAAGTCGTATTTTATTTCTAAAGCCAGTTGATGTGGAACTTAAAGTCGCCCAGGATGGCAATTTCGTCACTTGGATAATTAATCTCTAAATAATCGGTGGCGCTTGCAAGAGAAGTTAGTATCACTTGGTGGTCGATAGAGGCAGCAGATAAATCTTATGCTTTATTGAGACACCTCAGGGCTTCAGAGCATTCCCCCGTTGGCAAGATAGATTACTTCTGACAAAAAGTTAGATTCCAAAGTTACGCCTAAACCATGTCGTACACAGGATCGAAAAAGTTGACCGTACTGGTCTGACCTTAGTTTTGCTGAGAGCAGGTACATGATTCTTGTTTAATTGCAGGTCTTGGTGGACTAAATTTATGTTCAAGTTTAAACCTCCTATATTACAAAAACTAATTTAAAAGTACGCTTTCCGGATGTTGACGCCCACGAATCGGCCCCCATTGGGAGATCCGAACGGGGAGCTATTTTACCTCGGGAATTTTTTTATCGTTGGAGCTTTATCATGCCGTTCTTTTTCTACCGCGAAATCCGAGGACATCGGTACATTCACAAAATGTTAGCAACTTCACGTAGTCTAAACTGATGCGATGGTATCAGACCGGGCGATGCCTGGTGGGATCTGAGCATCTACCATCTGGTTTGCTCTTTTAGTCACCTTCTACGACATGCCGAACGTAGAGGGGGAGATATTCTGTCCCACACTCCCGCAAACTATACTCGTATCATATAAAATAACCATTATAAGGGTTACACATTGGTCGCTTGAATTTTCTCCAGCCTGAGTACTCTACTAAGTATTTAATTTTTAATATTAATACCTTCTTTTATTTGTGGGCCCTAGCACCAGGGTCACAACACCTTGAATCAGGCCCCAGCACCAAAATTAGATCTCAGCACCGGGGGCATAGCATCCTTCGAGGCTTCCAAGGGCTCGCGCTACAAGCCTCGGGGGGGGGGGGAGTAAAGGGATTGCAATGCGACACTAGAGTCTAAGCCGTATACAAATCACAATGACGATCTCAGCAATAAACAAATAATCCCATAGTGATGCTATACAGGTCTAATGCACAACTACACCCCAACAGGCCGGTTAACAGAAATGCGCGCCAATACATAATGTTGTAAGATTACGTCACTATTTTAATGTCAAAACCAACTATGTGAATCCTACGGTGGGACGAAGCCCCTAAGTTGGTGTTATGCGTCGGCACCATATCTAATGAATATGCGAATTAGTTGCGACAGCTACAATCCTGTCGCTGGCTAAGCTCGTGAACTGAACCGCTACACCCCCATGTTGGTGAAATGTCCCTTGTCAAATTATTGATACTTAGACATTATTCTCTTAATGCACTGACTTTCAGTCCTTTCTGAACGCTGTCTGAAGTTCTTGCGCAGTGTCTTCTACTCTTATTGGTGTTGTTTGCCTCTCCTATAATTATTATTATTATTTATTTTTATTATTATCTCTTTATTATTATTATTTTGTTGTAGATTAGCTAAAAAGAGAAGACCAAATCCAAACAGTGATTCTGATAGTGATTATGCACCAGAACCTGTAAGAAAAAAAATCCATGATAGCGATGATGATTTTATACCTAAAATCAAAGTTAAAAGAAGAGTACAAATACCTCAAAGGAGTGTGTTATCAGAAAATGAAAGTGAAACAGAAAAAAGTAAGAAAAAAGGAAATGATGTTTGGCTTGAGGTTTTTTTGGAAGCCGAAGAAAAATGGATAAGTGTTGATGTTATTTATGGTCAAGTTCATTGTATCAAAGAGATTTATGTTAGTAAATATTTTGCTTTGGCGAACACATATACTCTAACTGTATTTATTAAAAGAAATATTTTCTCCTTAATTAGACGAAAAAAAAAATGAATTTACGTAGTCTTCTTAGTGAAATCAAAGAGCAAAATCCGACAACACGTCTGATTCTTACTTCTGTAAACACTGAGGAAAGTAAGTTATGTTTGAATTATCACAGTTTTTAATTTCACCAATTTATACAAAAAAGTGGAGAATTTATCCTTTATATGAAAATCTTTAAGAAGAAAATTACTTAAAAAATTATTTTCCGTATTAGGGTAAAAAAGTTACTGTCTTAATATAAAATATATATAAAGTAGACTTTTTTTTAGCTCTAACTGCTAATTTCTGGTTGTCTATTGTTTTTATTTATTACACAAAATATCATACATCTATATCTTCGTTATAATTTAAAGAGGTTAATGGTTTGTGACAACCTAGGTAAATATATCCATAATAAACCAAATTAAAAGTTTGCTATAAATTAGTAGGAAGAGCGTAAAAAAAGTTTTAAATAGTTTGGTTTGTCTGGTTTTAATTAGTAAGTAAATATTTTGTTTTTTCATCTCTCCTTAAATTTCTGTGTCTAAAATTCGTATACATGTATAACTTGTATACATTTTTTTTACCTCATCATATATCCACTTATTCTCTTATAAAATTGACATGAAATAAATTATTGAATTTGCCCAGATTTGTCACATGACAGTTATTTTCTGTGCATATGGACGTGTTTTTGGCTTGTATTCGAAACCTCTTAACCATCGTTCTACGCAAGACAACATGGAAAAAAGCGTAGTTTTCCACAATTGATATGCCACGTCACCAGAACTTAACATTATTTTTAAGGAGTATAACTACATGTCCATTGTATAAGCTCTCCGACCATGGCGTGCGTACAAAATAGTATGTGTATATATATATATATATATATATATATATATATATATATATATATATATATATATATATAAATATATATATATATATATATATATATATATATATATATATATATATATATATATATATATATATATATATATATATATATATATATATATATATATATATAATATATAAATAGAAATATATATAATATATAATATATATATATAAATATATATAAATATATATATAAATATATATATAAATATATATATATAAATATATATATATATAAATATATATATATATATATATATATATATATATATATATATATATATATATATATATATATAATATTCAAAAGAATAAAATAAAATCCTGAATTGAGGAATAGAAAAAAACACCTTCTGAGAGTGTTGTCACCATTTCAGACACTGGCTACATTAACTCAAACTTATTTGTAAACTGAAATATTTTATAAGCGTAGTAGAGCCAACCCCTGAAAATAAATTGTTACTTCTGCTTGATGGAAATTCGAAGAACCTGGAAGCGTTGAACATAAGAAAGGCTAATGTGATAATAATGTTACAAATGCCAGGCCTTACCACTCACCGGCTTCACCCCCTGGACGTCTCTCGGCGGTTCCTTGTAATAAGATCAATTGCAGAAAATTCACCTTAAATAGCGAATCTCAATAAAAAAGGAAAAAATCGACCTTAAAGATATGATGAATAAATGTGACATGAATATTTTTTTCACTCCACCTCTGGGGAACCATACATTTCCACCCACAGTGTTATCAGCTAGGACCTAACAAAACAATTATTTACTAGGGTTAGGGTTGTTGTTGACTTAGAGACAAGTATTTGAGGAAGTGGGCTATTCAAAGACGATCTTTTTATTTTTTTTTAGATAAGAATGTGGCAATATATTCCGAAACTGCGAGGGTAACTTTAGAGAAGAGTTTTCCTTTTTTCCATCACCTTACTGAGAAATTGGTCTGTTTTCATTACTGATAATATTAGAAGCGCCTTGTAAGATTGACGTGCTTTAATTACTTGAGTTTGTTTGAGAGAGAGAGAAAGTATTTATATTTTCAGCTGCTTTATACAAATGTTCGGGAAAGATGTTTTTGTCCACAAGTTAAACTGCAACAGCTTTAAATCCGCTCACAATGATGCCAACGATAGCAGCTCTTTCGTAAGCTTCTGCAAATAAACTTGCAACTTGATATTACGTTACTTGACAACCTGGATTTGTCCTGTTGCTTGAATATAGTAACTGCTTATAGGTTTAAAAAAAGATATGTCCAGTGGCTGTAGCTGGTGAGTTGTGTAGGGTGGTCGTTGTTATTATTATCCCATTAGTCTTTGTTATGTTCAACGCTTCCAGGTTCTTCGAATATATTGTATGTTATCAAGCAGAAGTAACACTTTATTTTCAGGTTCAGGCTCTACTACGCTTATAAAATGTTTCATCCATTCTACAAATAAGTTTGAGTCAATATAGCCAGTTGTTATGGTCAAAATTGGCCCTCAATAAAAAAATTAAATATTCCAATGTTTTTAATTAGGGCATAAATTAAAATATTCTATTTTATATTTTATTTCCTCCATTTCTTTTTGAAATAATATATTTTTCAAATGGAAATTAAATGACCATTGTTTTCTTTTTTTATACAATAGATTTTGAAGTTCTTCTATATTTTGAAAAGTTAGTATATGGTTTTTTCGTATATTTTCAGTTGTTAAATGTTTAATTTTGTGGAATAAATTTTATTTTAAAAAGTTCAGCTTCAGCTCACCCCTTTCATATACAGTCCGTCCAGGAACTCTCACCACTAAATCTTGGATCCCGTTTGCATTATTCGAGCACGCATAGCGACTGTTCCGGCTTTCTACGCTAAAATCCTGTTTACAGACGAAGCACGCTTCACTCGACGTAATATAACAAATATGCTAAATAATCATGTTTACGCTGAAGAAAACCCACTTGCGGTGTAACAAAGACAGTTGCAACGCGAATTCAGTATTAATGTCTGGATGGGATTTGTCGCGAACTATTTGATCGGGCCATTTAGATTATCAGATCGACTTGACGTTTACTTGAATTTCATCCGTGAAACTATTCCTGAATTATTGAAAAACTTACCCATTAATTTACGTCGCGACATGTTTTTCATGCACGATGATGCACCACCCCATTTTGTGCTTAATGTGAGAAATTTTTTGAACCAAAGTTACCCAAATAAATGGATCGAAAGAGGTAAAGATGCTCCTATTCACTAGCCACCTCGTTCCCCAGACTTAAATCCATGCGATTTTTTCCTTTGGGGTGCATTGAAATCGAAAGTTTATCAAGCTCAAATCGACAACATTGAGCAATTGTGGAATAGGATACAAAATGCTGCTAACGCCTTACGATATGAAGACATTTTAAGAAGATTACATTTAAATTTCCTGCGACGTATTAATTTATGCATTAACGAAGGTGCCGGCTATATTGAACATTTATTGTGAAACCAATACCTTCTCAATTGAGCGATTAAACTTTTTTCGAATTTATCAATTTTTGGGTAATCTTTTATGCCCTTAGCCAGCTGGATTTTACGTTCTTACTGTTGTTGGCCAGTTGGTCTTTAAATTTATTATTGTTGTTAGCCTGTTTGCCTTTAAGCATACTCCAAATTTCAAGGACTATTCTGTTGGACCTGTCCTAAGCCTGAATGAAGTGTGAAGGAACGCATTTGCGAATTTGGCAATGGAATTAAGAAATGGAAACAAACATCCCATTATCCCAGAAACGGTTGTTCGGAGCAACATTTACCAAGAAAGCTTTTTTAGACAGAAGAAGGCGGAAAATACGAATATTTAAATAAAAATATTATACAGAGTCGTATCAAAAAGTTATGAGAATTTAAAAGTATACAGAGTGCAATAAGTGGCGCCCCCCACAATTTACAACAAAACTGTGAGCTGATTTCGATTTCTCATCTCAGAAAATCCCTTAGCACCGAATCTTGTACAAATAGTACAATTATTAAGAAAGCTACTTAAGAAAAACTAAAATAAAAGTATAACTTTGACACCTTGTATCTCAAAAATTACGAATTTTTGGACTAAGATAAGTTGGGTTAAATGGTCATATTTTCATCCAGAAATCCACAGTAACTCTATGTACACACATATATGTATACGATATATATATATATATATATATATATATATATATATATATATATATATATATATATATATATATATATATATATATATAATATACGATATATATATATATATATATATATATATATATATATATATATATATATATATATATATGTATACGATATATATATATATATATATATATATATATATATATATATATATATATATATATATATATATATATATATATATGTATGTATATGTACATATATATATATATATATATATATATATATATATATATATATATATATATATATATATATATATATATATATGTATATGTATATGTATATGTATATATATATATATATATATATACATATACATATATATATATATATATATATATATATATATATATATATATATATATATATATATATATATATATATATATATATATATATATACAGTAATACCCCGCTTAGCGCGACCCCGTTACGCGCGGTTTCACTATAACGCGAATTTCAAATTTCGCGCTCATGTAGTCATTAACTTCTCTATGGTCGCGGGGGGATCCCCGCTTTCTCTGAATATGATGTATTTTTCCGTAAAAAATAAGAGTATGTATTGCATAAAGTGTTCTTAGAATTAAAGTGATTGATTAAAATGATTTGTATTTTTTTGTATTAAATTTTGACTATGTTTAATCATAAACCTCGATATACGCGAATTTCAGTTAACGCGATTTTTTTCGGAACGTATCCCTCGCGTAAAGCGGGGTATTACTGTATATATGTATATGTATATATATATATATATATATATATATATATATATATATATATATATATATATATATATATATATGTTGATAAAGTGTCTTGTTCAAACTTGAAGACTAAGTCAAAGAATATTTAGCCTATTTGAGGTACCGTTGATCAGAAAAATCCCTTGAACATAATGATATATTAACATTAGATAATTTAAAGTTAATTGAAAATGTATCTGATAGGACATGATTAGGCGCATAGAAAGTATTGATATTATAAAATGTAAAAATAGTCTACATAAGGACAGAGAAACTATTTCTTACAGTTCTCTGTACTGGAATTAAGTCGACTTCTGTGATTGATCAATTCCGTTTGACTGTTACAGCAAAATCACTAAATCACTTGTGGTCTGACTTCACTATTCACCTCCCGACGTCTATAATCTTTACTATAAACTAAATATTGTTGGTAAAAACTTGTGAGCTAAAATTAACACAACTGGCTTTCACTGATTTATCAATGAATAACATTAAAAAATAGCTTTTATGTATTTATTCCCGTTATTGTTGTACTCATGTACTATATCGACATAGTTGACTATGCACATGTATCCCTTGACATGTATTGCTTTGTCGGCATGAACTTGTTTGTATAATTCAATTTCTGCAAATTGTGCGTAAGTGTAAATTCACTTCTTTTATTATAGCAAAGGGCCACCCACCCGGTATCTTATGTGATTGCTTGGGACAATAATAGTAAGTTAAAAGATGTGTCCCAGAGATATTGTCAGAATTTTAATACCGTTACCAGGAAGCTAAGAGTTAATTCGAAGTGGTGGATTGATAGTTTGAAGCCATTTATGGGAACTTCCACAGCTAGAGACAAAGACGAAGATGACGATCTAGCGAGACAGCAATTAGATCAGCCGTTACCCAAAGCTATTTCAGAGTACGTATTGCTGGTAAATAAAATATTATGTTAAATATTCTAATATCAAAAAAAAAATACTATTCAAAACAAATTTCACAATTAAAAATTGAAGTTATAAATTTATTGATCATTCTAGAAAGAAATTTCTAACATGAAGCAAACACTAATAAAAGTAGTCTAATTTAACTAGTATGTATCTTGTCCAGACAACGCCGATCTCCTGAAATTTATCTTCAAATAATTAATTGACGCATCGTGATGCTTATTTGAAAAATAATGATCCTATTCACTTGGTCCTAGGAAAATATTAATTTATTTTTTAAGTATTTGATTGTTTTTCTTGTACATTAGACACCATCAAACGTAATTTATGTCATCTTTGCACTTTTAATGGGTGCAAAAAACGAGTACGGCTATCGAAATCGTATATTTGTTTTAAGTTTGACTTGCAGGTCGACGGCTTCATGACGACCCTAATAAAAATGCTGAACGTCTGTTTATATTCTGGTTATGTATGTTGAGGCCCGAAAAAAATATTTGGCAACTCTTATTTTATAATCAGTTAAAATGGAAGATTATGGTAAAATTCAAAAAGGTATTCGCTGCGCTACCTATGTCAAGTATTTGTTTAATTCCAAGATCAAAATAGGTTTAATGACATTTACATTGTAAAATGAACGTAATAAAAAAAAAACACAGCCAGTTAGAAGTTATATTGGAACGAATACTCGGAATAACATTTATTTGAATGTTGACTGTAGAATTTATTGGAGGAATAAAATATTTTGACTGTAACTGTTGTAAAGGAAAATCCGTTTACCCTCAAATATATTACTGTTATTTATGCTAATGTTTCTTAATCTGGTAGTATTTACATTCCAACTTTCCATGTCGGATGTAATATGTCTGCGATTATAACACATGGGCTGAAAAGTCCCGGCCTAACACATAGATGGCGCTAGTTTTATTGCAGTCACCTTTTTTTCAGTTAATACTAACCTTCAAAAGACAGCTGTTAAAATTTCATGATATTCTATTCATTAGTTTGTGAGTTATTGTGCTAAGAGTGACGCTACTTTTTGTTATTTTCAAAACAATGGATCAAAAACAATTTCGTGTTTTAATTTTACACTGCTTCTTGATGGGAAAAAATACCGTTCAAGCGAAGCAATGGCTTGAAAAGTGTTATGGGGACTCCGCTCCATCAGAAACAACAATAAAACGTTGGTTTGCTGACTTCAAACGTGGTCGTAGAGACACCGATGATGCAGAACGCAGTGGACGTCCAAATGAGGCGGTAACACTAGAAAACATCAAAAAAAATCCATAAAATCGTTTTGAATGATCGAAAAGTGAAGTTGCGTGAGTTAGCTGACATCGTAAAGATATCAAAAGAACGTGTTGGCTTTATATTGCATGAGCATTTGACTATGAGAAAGCTCTGTTCAAAGTGGGTGCCGCGTTTGCTCACTGTTGATCAAAAACAAGAACGTGTTGATGATTCTGAGCAGTGTTTGGCCATGTTTAAACGTAACAAACCGGAATTTTTGCGTCGATATGTGACAATGGATGAAACATGGATCCATCACTTCACTCCGGAATCAAAACGATCGTCATCTGAGTGGACAGCAACTGGTGAACCTCGTCCAAAGCGCCCGAAAGCACAACAATCGGCTGGAAAGGTTATGGCCTCGGTATTTTGGGATGTGCGTGGTGTAATATTCATCGACTATCTTGAGAAAGGAAATACCATCAACAGTGAATATTATATAGCGTTATTGGAGCGTTTGA
>CM032453.1:86616943-86626943 GCA_019049505.1 Pachyrhynchus sulphureomaculatus | reverse complement strand
AAAAAAATTGTTTAAAAACTTATCTCAAACATCTTTTGTGGTGATAGAGGGAATGAAAAAACATATCTTTGCTTTAAATCAAACACAAATGTAAACATTTACGTGTTATTAAATATAAAATTTGATATTATTTCATTATTTAACTTAAAGGATAGATTCTGAAAATAAATGACTGTCTTTACCGACTACCAAGTAACACTAATTTCTGCACACCATTCATTTCTTTTGCTAACACAAAGTTCCGAAATTCCATCTTCGCCAACTTTATTGTCCACAGCATCCACTGCTTTAAGTAACACAATTAATTCTGGCCTTATTCAGCTTAGCGTTGAACCGGCATAATTTTCTGATCGTAATGGAGAGATCGCTAGTTTCCTTGATCCCTTTTTAAAACCACCAACCTGGATCTTTAACACTTTCACCGTAAGTTCTCCGTTGGATTCTTCTGACCATAAAACACGTTACACCCATTGAGTGATCAGCTAGTTAGGGACAAATAATCACCCAAATCGCGCAAAATTATTTTTAAATTTGTTTTAGCCGTGATGACCTAGGAAGGCCATTTTGGCTAGCACGAAAGCTATCCGTTACACCAAAACACGTTTCCCAACCTGACCAATTTTTTTATATGCACATCATATTCACTGCAGGGAAATCCCTAAAGTGCTACAGGAGCGACATGTGCAGAAAAGCGAATCACGTTTAATTATTCCAAAGGGATGACGTTCTCCATAAAACAATTTTTGAAAAGGGTGGTACTAGCTAGGTAACAAGCTGAAACCTCATAAACCTCATAATGATGTGATGTATTAGCGCGATATGTATTCATAGCATGCACCACTCTGGGAGGAATTAGGCGGGCTACATTCATCGAACACTTTCCATAAGAGTACTTAGAGAATAGACTCAAGCCGCCAACCGTTCTTTGATGTTCCAAGGAATCAAGACTGGATTTCCAGTTAGGCTAACAACTCTCTTCTGAATATAATTTAACAAACGCAGCGTATTTTTGAGAGCGAAGCCCCAAACTTGGTCGAATTTGAGCTTTGTATAGGATTAGAAATAGTGTAGTGTAAAGCTCTGTAGTACGGAATGATATTCCCAGCTTTTAAGGAGCTCTCTTTGCTATGCATGTGTATGCCAAGACATATTTGCTCCTAAGTTAATCTCCATCAAGTTAACTGACGATGTTCAAGGAATGGAGTGTCCCACATAACAGAATTTAACAAAAACACCGCAGAGCAGAGCCCAAAACGTAGTAGCAGTATTCCATCGTTGATCGAACTTAAGTTCTGTGCATGATTAAAAGTAGTGCAGTGTTGTATGGAATAATATTCCCCCCTTTTAAGAAGCTTTCTTCGTTATTTATGCAACATATTCATATTTTCTCCCAAGTTTAATCCCAGCAAGTTAAGTGACGATGCTAGAGGATTGAAATGTCCCGAGATAACTATGTTGGATTCTACGTTAACTTTTTTAGAAAAAAATGCCGCCTGGGTTTTGTAGCATTAAGTTCTACTTGGTTACTGTCACCTCAAGAGAGAATTTCTTCCAGGTCTTTGTTAAGTTGAACAACTTCCTATTGTCTGAGGATATTTACATGGGTGGATGATGTTTGGGCGTTCAAGGTAAATGAAGAAACAAGCGTACTGTCATCGGCAAAGTTGTAGATTGAATTCCTAGTCCTTTTCAGTACATCGTTGATGTAAAGGAGCAAAATAGTAGGAGACAGTGTGGAGTCTTGGAGCACACTGGCGTTAATAGTCAGTGTATTGGAAAGAAACCCGTCAACTGTTACTCGTAAAGAACGCTTTCTGAGGAAACATGATATCCATAAACACAACCTTTCAGACCTGCCATACGGGGCAGTTTAATCAATCAGTCATGTCATACGCGGTGGAATACCTTGGATATATCAAGTGCAGCCACTCGATATTCTCCAAAATATTCAATTGCATCGTTCCAAGTAAATGTGACATATGTTAAAAGATCTTTTGATCTTTGCTTACGAAAGTCGAATGGTCGCTAATAATCTAAACTCTTCCAGTATTCTAAAATATACTGATTGCTAGCCTTTTCGATAACTCGATATTATTCAAAGCAATGAAACTAATCGGTAGTTGTTTGGCAACATCTTTTTACCTTTTTGAGTATCCGCGGAGTTCTAGCGGCTTTCCAGTCGGAAGAAAATGATGCTGTTCTGTATGGTAGATTGAAAGATCTGCAAAAGCCCGCTGTTAGTTTGCGTCCGTTTTTTTGAGTGCTATGGCAGATATTTCATCAGCACCAGAACCATTTTTGATGTCTAACATCATTAAAATACGTTTTAGGACACTCTGTCTGAAGACAGTATCGGGCATCTTGGTGAAAAATACTAAGAATCATATCTGTAGCTTTGGTGGCGATGGCCTTGAACGTTCGAACGTCAGATATCCGCAGACAGCAAGAGGTTATATAACTTAACAAAGACCTGGACAAAATCTGTCGTGGGATGATAGCAACAAAAAAAAATTTAACGCTACAAAAAATTAGGCATCAGTATTGCCTAAACACCACAGAAGCCGACGTAATTATATCAGAGTATTCTATTCTATTAGTATTTCCGCTCAACATGCTAGGTGTGCACTTGACACGATCATATTGCAAGATTAACAAAGAAACATAAAGTTATTAATTCCAAGGAGAGACTCCGTATATCATTCATAAAATCATTTTTTAACATCATCTATTTGCATTTATTGATGCAATGTATGCAGGGTAAGGACAAATAGACAAATTTTGAAAAGGGTAGTACTAGGAGTAACAAGCTGAACCTCATAATGATGTGATGTATTAGCGCGACATGTATTCATAGCATTCACCTTTCTGGGAGGAATTAAGCGGGCTACATCCATCGAACACTTTCCATGAAAGTACTTAGAGGATAGACTCTGTTCCAATCAACAAAATAACAGGCTGTGCAAAACTTCAGCTCACTCGGACAACTGCTAGGCGACCCTCAAACATAATATACGCAGCGATTAATTCCGTTCAAAAGCGATATATTCTTCCCTATCTCGACCATTTTGATTTTTCTTCTTCGGGAAATTTGTGTGGACATGTTGAGGCAACCCCAGCAATTGTTTTAAAATATTCTGAATAAAATTTCCCAAAAGTTAATTCAAAAAATTCCTGGAATAACATGAAAAATATTAGATGTTCATAAAGGAAGAAAAACCATTTTGGTGCAGAATGTACCTCTTTAGTTGATTTTGTCTTCTTCCTCTTCTTTATCTTTGTCTGCTTCCAGCATAACTTGAGCCATGTTTGCCTGAACCGCTGTTGGTCCCCACCGCTGTAAGTCCTGGGAGCAGCTTTCCATCCCAGTGCAACGCTAATTCCTGGCAGTCGTTTAAGTTAAATTTGTGCTGAATTTCTATGTGTCTCGCTTCTCCAAATTTTTTTCTAAGGCATTGAAAAAGAAGTAGGCGATTTATTACTAGGTTTTCGGTATCACGCCCAAAAGCTTCTGCAGCAGTCATTAATATGTAAACCCCATTTCTATCAATAATTTTGCACCTATTAAAAACTTCAGAGACACGGGAGTAAAACAATGCAATGTACCTCGAGTTGCTGAAAGTAGTACAGCTGCTACGGTTGTTGCTGTTCCTGATATTTGCTAAACGGTGACAGAAGAATTTTTACTGTCGTTACCACCATCACTGCTTTGGCTGCTTGATGTTGAATCGTCAGTTCAGCAAAATGTTGTTCGAGTTCTTCATAAGCCCTTTTTTTCCTGGCAGTTCCTATTGCAGTGCGTTTCATTGCATTTTCTTTTTGATCTATACCAACCATTGAGCCCGGTCGCCCTTTTTGGCGTTGAAGCATTAAGAAATTCTTATCGTCTTCATTTTTCATCTGTCCCAATGCATCTGACTGAGCTATGTCAAAGAGATCGTCCATAATTTCCACAAAAAGATCTCTTTTTTTCTTTTTCCGTGCCTGCAGTTCTATTCAAATTTTTCTGTAAACCTTTCCATTCATGAATAACTGAATAACTTATCAAGTGGTCAGTTCTTCGAATAGGAATTTGTGTCTTTTGCAAAAAAATGGAAACTTCTTAAATCACCAATTGCTTTCCTTCATTGTAAGATTTACAATTCTTACATTGTAGAAAAAAAACGCTTAAAACTTGTCGGTTCGAAGCTAGCTTGGCTCCGACGATTTGCTTGGAAATGTAGCCAAGAGAAACATAAAAATATTTTCTTAACTTGTGCGAAGAACCATCTGAAGACGTTGATGCCATTTTACAAGTTTAGTCTAATAAGAACACCTCCCAAAAGTCACTTTACATCATTTGGCAAGCGTTTGGTGATTTTTCATATTAACTTAGCAATAGCAAATCACATGCTATTGGAAAAAAAAATCACATGTTAATTAAATTAATAAAAACACGGATTAATTTCCATTATTAGTGTTTAAAAGTCATTACAAAAAAAAAAAACTAAAAGAAAATGTTTATTTGAAAAAATGACTCTTCGGGCGAATATTTCAAAACTTCATGGTCGATGAGGGTAACCTCGCAGTTATCCGATTGAACTAAAATTTTGCACAGATCGTTTTTTTGTTGATTGACACAAGCTAAACTCTTAGAAGGTTGAAAAATAATATATATATATATATATATATATAATATATATATATATATATATATATATATAAGCAAAAAATCCAAATGTCATGGAACAGGAAATACGATTTCTTAAGTATGAAACGATACGGCAAGGGAAGTAATTCTACAAAATCTGTACTATTTAGAGAATGTTTTGGGTTCTTATGACGCTAATTTACTGTTTATAACTTAAACTTGCTTTGTTTACCCCTTTTACTTATTCGCTCTGATTAGAGCTTAGTTTAACAACAAGAATTCCTGGTCACTTAAAGTTAAGACTTGTTCGTTTGGTTGAAGGCAAGTGTAAATAATAAGGCTGAAGCACAATGCAGCTAAGTAAAAAATAGTAAAATGAGGAAGACAGTATAGATAGATAAATAGATCATAAGTTTTTACTAAGAATTAGTATTTAAATTTTGTACTGAAGAAGTGAACGACTTATGTTTGACATGCGACATTTGCCAATTGCGATTTGAAACGGTCTTAGTCGATATCAGTTTTGGTCTGTTGATAATAATCTGATATATTGAAATATCGATATTTTATCTTCATATAATTTAATTGCATGTGTCCGTTCCCCTCGTTAAAACGTTTACAAAATTGGTTTAGAAATACATTAAATGAGTAAATTAAATAAAAATCTATTCCTTTTAAAATACACACAAAATTTATTTTAATCGATCATATTTTACGTTATTAGATATTTCTTTATGCTTATTTTACCAGATTTGGTTAAAATTTTATCGTAATTTGGATGGTATCAGTTGAAGAAACTTTTAAGTCTTGGAAGTATGACAAGTTTGTACAAGTAGTTGGTATAAATTATATGATTTATCGCATTTTTTTTTGTAAATAACTTAGTCTGTGGTCTGTAGTTTAATGTCTTTTACACAGGAGGTTTGAAATATTATTTAGTAATAAAAAACGGTTAACACTCTAAATTCAATTGTCAATGGATTACTTCTTCAAAACATGTTCTATACTTGCTAAATTATATTCAGAAGACACCTATTCACGAGAAAGCTTCATTCTTTGGAAAAAGGTGGTGACTTGAGTTTATATATGTATAAATACTTTCATGGGAACAGGGACAAATGTCGCCTGCTTGATATCTCCCAGAGACTGTGTTTTTCCGCGAGAGTATAATCTGCAGCGATTTAAAATTAATGTGAATCGTTACTTGCGCGCACGTGCCACTATTATAGTGATTCAATGGTTTTTCCCTGCAATGGGTATGCAATGCCTCAAAAAAAAAAATCATTCCCTCCATCTAAATTATATACGAACTACGTGTTGGTGTTCTTAAAAAATACTCAGAGAAAATATGTAGTGACTTCTTAGACTAAGGGCGTTGAAATGTGTTATCATTCAATTAAACGTGTTATCATTCAATTAAAAATACGGGAGATCCAAAAAATAATTGATAATACTGGCTTACCGTCTCTTAATCATCAAATTAGAATATGTTTCACTCCAGTTGAAAGCTCGTCAACTAGCCAAGATGAAATGACTGGTGGTTACTTTGCAACAAAAACACGATAACGGAGAAACCCAAAGATTTAGAAACCATATCTTCGAAGATATTAGCAAATAATTTTCAGCGTGTGATATTAAATTAAAAACTTAAAATAAACATTTACACTGGTATCGCCATAAGGAAATAGAGTACTAATACCGCTATTAAATGTTTTAAAATAAAAAAAATAATCCAAATGGGAAGACGGTTGACCCTCGTAGAGGACCGATATTACTACTTTAATTAATACTCGCGTTTGTGCAGACATTCATAAGAATCGTACTCGAGCTGTCATCAGGAGATTGACGAAGCTTACCGAAAGCGTACATAGTTTCATAAAATGTCTTCAGGTTATTTAGTTGAATTATAAAGCTACTTCCAGAAGTAAATAATAATCAAGATGAGGAAAAGGAAAATATAGGTTCACGAGGGCCGGCAGATGTGGCGCTCTTGGTTAGAGGTTTCTTCCCGATCCATTTGCGAATTCACTATCTTGATTTTATACCTAGAACTTTAAAAATCTACCTAGCTTCCTCTTATTCCCCTCATTTTGGTAACATCCGAATTTCAAGTTTTGTACTCATTGCCGAAAATATGAAACGATAATTTCGATAATGTCAAAAATACATAAAATTCTGTAATAAACCATTCTGAATATAATAAGCAGGTTAAAAAGAGATATGTATCTCGCGTAGGGAAGAAAATGTAAATATTAATTATTTTTTAAAATCATCTGTTGCCTTACTATTTTATTGTTTGATGGCTATTAAATGTTGCTCACTGTCTACAAATATACTAAAATTCTACATGTCATACGTTCGAAAACTGACACTATAAAGCGCCCAGCGGAAAGCTGCTTGGACGTTTAACAATTCGACGTTAAAGCTGCGGATACAATCACCAATAAAGTCGCATCTTATACGAGTTTATTTTTTTGATGAGTAGAGCGCACGAACTTTAGGGAAATATTTAAATCGTACAAGAACGACGCGTGAGCAAAAGTAGCAATTTACCTTGATCTTAAATCATTACAGGTTGTATTCGGTTGGAAATATAGTCATGGATGATTTATTCCAAAGGGAAGGGATTGCAGTTCTCCATATGAAATAATTCTTGAACATGAAGGTACAAGTTGTGATGTGTATTCCTAGCATGGTTGGCTCAGTGGACGAAAATCAAGCTGGTTAGATCCATTGAGCACTTCCCAAGTTAAACAACCTTTTCTTTGATGTTCTAAAATCTTAAGGTCTTTTTTGAGTTCGGGGTGCCCAATCAACCGAATAGTCCTCTTTTCAATAGAATCTAATAAATGTAGAGTGTGTTCGGGACCAGTGCCGCAAAGGTGGTAGCAGTATTTTTATTAATATTATACTGTTATCGTATAGTGTATAAAGCTTTTTAGCACGAAATAATATTAGTTTTTGAAAAGATTGCAACATCATCATGCCAAGATATATTTGCTCCCAACTCAACGTCTAGCAAGTCAAGTGGGCGATACTAGTTTTGGACTTACTTATCTCAGGTTCTGTAACGTCAACTTTTTTAGAGAAAACTGCTGCCTGGTTGTTATAGGGTTAAATGCTACTGAGTTAGTAGTCTATGCTGAGTCGTATAGCTTCCTGCTGTCTACAGATATTTGCACAGACAAGGTAATCTCATTAGAAAAGGCACATATTGGATTTTTGGCCTTTTCCAGCGGATTATTAATGTAAAAAAGAAAACAGATTAGGCGACTGTTTAAAGCTGTATGCTAAAACATGATCAAATGCCTGGGATATATTAAGTGCAATCACTGTTCAATTGCCTCATTTCAACGTTGAAAATTCTTAGATTAAAAAAATTTCTTATCAATATTTGCGTACGAAACCATATTGGTCCTCACTGATAATATTGAGTCCTTCCGGATGTTGAAAAATTGATAGAGTTCTATAACCTCCAATATTCATAAAAACAATGGGACCCTGGTCGGTAGTTTGTTTGGCATGGCCTTTTTACTTTTTTCATGTATCGGCCTGAGGTCTGGCTTACCTAGACACACTATGCTAATTTCTAGAGTTTAAAAAATTGTATCTTGAACCCCCCCCCCCCCCTAAATTATAGTTATTTTTTCGATCTGTCTGTTCTATGAGGTAGACTGAAGCTAGTACTACTAGAGAAATTGCTCCTTGGACGACATTGTTAGTGCTCTTGCACATTTTACGCTAATTTGATACGATAACGATATTTTGGGTTCGTGAGGATAACCGTTTGTGATACTGTCTCGACAATAACATACTGTCTTTTTGACGGACATTGTAGACAATGGGTGGTGTTTTTTTCCTAGAAAATTGATAGTAGAAAGAGTAAACTAAAGAGTTGAGCTACCAATTGTTTTTTTTTTAATAGATGTTGTTGCAGTCCATTTGATTTAGTGAAATTTTGAGTAATGATTGTAGTTAATGATCTTAAAGTCTCTTAAACAATTAAGACAGGCAAGTTTTTTGAAAGTTCGAAATATTCCTTGAGCCTCATTTAGCAGATTTGTGGTATGAAATTTTGCGCGGTGTTTAGGCGCTTCTTCTGTCACTTGGTAATTGCGGGAATCAGAGAATTGAAGAAAAAGCGTTCTCGTTACCGATTTTCATTTTTGGCTTGGTTAGTATCCCTGTATTTTTTTCAAATTTTATGATTTGTACAGAATTTTTTTACTTTACAAAACGTATTTAATTGCGTATATTCCAGTTTTTAGATTTTAATTTCGTTAATAAAAAATTAAAATTTTGTGCTTCCACATGTCTTTGTTTAGTATTAAAATTGGGAAATTTAAGCAAGTCACAATTAAATCCTCGAGAAAGAAATTAGATCTCAAATTAACAAACAAGTGTACTGTATCGATTTTGTTTTGGTAAAATGTCAAACACGGTTAGAGCTTGTAATCATTTAATTTAACTAGCTTTCTTTTTTTTTATATTTGCTCAAATTTTTCTCTAACATTTGCGTCGAATTTCTATAATATTTATCATTTACCTATTATTGTTGAAAAATGTTTTTTAAATTAAAAACTTAGCTAAAAAATTTTGTTCAGGTATAAATATATAAATAAAATATAAACAATAGTCCAACAAACAGTCCCTTAATAAAACGGTACTAGTAATAATATATTTTTTTCTGACGTTCTCGCTTTCGAAGGCAATTTTCTATAGCAAAATCTAAATTTATTAGTCTATACCAGAAAAATTTTTACTCTAATATAAAATAAAATTTACCTTAACTATTTGCCACAATCTAAGTGCAAACTTTAAAATAATGTTTGAAGAAATGTTAATACTTGTGCCAAAGGTTTATATAATAATAAAAAAGTTTTTCCGTATTCCCCAAACATAATTTAAAGCTATTTTTTTTTTAAAATTCGGTCACTGTTGAACTAGTTAAAAATGGTGGAACGTGTTCGTGTTCATCATTATTACCCTACGCGCAGGGCAGATGTGTTTCTCGTATATCCATCCATTCTCGGGAGGGAAGCTCGCTGTTAAAACGAGTTTATGGTGGAGGAACCTAATGGCGGATTTACGCGATAGTATAGACTTTAGGATTGGTATCAAATAGAGGTAAGTAGACTAGCAAATTCTCTCTTATAGTCACAAATCGGTATTGATTCATAGATAAGCGGCCTTGTTGGCCGGTGGTATTTGAATGGTTATACCAATTATTTGCTGCAGACATTAAAGTCGAGGAGTATTTTTCTGTAAATAATCGATGGTATTTGCAAACAAAGCGAAAAGTGCCCTAAACTCAGTGTCACTTGGTGGTTGATAAAAGCAGTAGGTGAACCTTGAGGTTAGTTGAGTTTTTAT
>CM032453.1:86590732-86616843 GCA_019049505.1 Pachyrhynchus sulphureomaculatus | reverse complement strand
TAAAGGAAAATCCGTTTACCCTCAAATATATTACTGTTATTTATGCTAATGTTTTCTTAATCTGGTAGTATTTACATTCCAACTTTCCATGTCGGATGTAATATGTCTGCGATTATAAATATGATATATACTAGCCGTGCCCGCGGCTCTGCTCGCGTGGACTTGTTTCACTGCTCATTCCTTATATTACCTAACATAATAAAATATATCCTATAACCTGGCCAGAGAACGTATGTATGAATTTAAAAAAAAAACACTTAAATCGATAAGTGGCTCTCGAGTCATAAGCGCACTAACGAACAAACAGACAGACAGAGATTGTGTGTGTTGTATTTTACTTATATTTCTTCTTTGCTACATGATATTGTTCCATATTTAATGGTTAAGGCGGCATATTGCAAGAGAACGCGCTCGGGGCAAACTTTTTTTCCGATTTGATACACTATTATCGTCACTGCTTATTCCTTATGTTACTTAACGTAATAAAATATAGAGAGAACATATGTATGTTTAAAAAAACAGCACGTAAATCGGATAAGTAGTTCTCGAGTGATAATCGCACTAACGGACAGACAGATAGAGAGACGTTGGATTTTATATATATATTATAGATAACCTGGCCAGAGAACATATGTATGAATTAAAAAAAAAAAAAAACACGTAAATCGGATAAGTGGTTCTCGAGTGATAAACGCACTAAACGGACAGACAGACAGAGAGACGTTTCATTTTATATATATTATAGATATTCTTTGCTACATGATATTGTTCCATATTTATTGGTTTAGGCAGTGTATTGCAAGAGAACGCGCTAGCGGCAAACATTTTTCCGACTTGATTCACTATTATCGTCACTGCTTATTCCTTATGTTACCTAACGTAATAACATATATCCTATAACCTGGCCAGAGAACATATATATGTTTAAAAAAAAGCACGTAAATTAGATAAGTGGTTCTCGAGTGATAAACGCACTAACAGACAGACAGAGATACGTTGCATTTTATATATATATATTATAGATAACCTGGCCAGAGAACATATGTATGTTTTAAAAAAAAAAGCACGTATATCGGATATGTGGTTCTCCAGTGATAAGCGCACTAACGGACAGACAGACAGACGACAGAGAGACTATTATAGAAGATTATAGATAACCTGGCCAAAGAACAAATGTATGAATTAAAAAAAAAAACACGTCAATCGGATAAGTGGTTCTCACGTGATAAGCGAACTAACGGACAGACAGACAGAGAGACGTTGCGGTTTATATATGTTTATATATATTATAGATAGTCTTTGCTACATGGTATTGTTTCCATATTTAATGGTTTAGGCAGTGTATTGCAAGAGAACGCGCTAGCGGCAAACTTTTTTTTCCGACTTAATTCACTATTATCGTCACTGCTTATTATTTATTTGTGTGTGTATATATATATATATATATATATATATATATATATATATATATATATATATATATATATATATATATGTATGTATATATATATATATATATAATATATATATATATATATATATATATATATATATATTTATATATATATATATATATATATATATATATATATGTATATATATATATATATATATATATATATATATATATATATATATATATATATATGTATATATATATATAATATATATATATATATATATATATATATATATATATATATATATATATATATATATATATATATATATGTATATATATATATGTATATATATATATATATATATATATATATATATATATATATATATATTATATATATACAGTAATACCCCGCTTTACGCGAGGGATACGTTCCGAAAAAAATCGCGTTAACTGAAATTCGCGTATATCGAGGTTTATGATTAAACATAGTCAAAATTTAATACAAAAAAATACAAATCATTTTAATCAATCACTTTAATTCTAAGAACACTTTATGCAATACATACTCTTATTTTTTACGGAAAAATACATCTATTGTCTTTTGGGTAACGTTTTGTTTACGTTCTTGTAAAATACGTTCATAACACCCAACACTGTTTTTAATTGTTTTGACACACGGTCAAGACACGGTCATCATTATTGTCTATACTCTGCAATATGTCCAAACCTGAATAAATTTTTGAAAGTGCATTTTGTATTTCCCCTGAAGATAAAACTTTCTCTTCTACTTGTTCTTCCTCATCGTAGATAGGATTATTCTGTAACTCGATCAGATCTTCATTGCTAATAGGATCGTCGTGCGTTGCTACAAGTTCTACGAGATCTTCTACCGTGACATCTTCAAGTTCAGACCCCTCAATCATTGCAGCAATGTCTTCAAGCACTTGTCTCTGCATCTGGACAATTCTTCTAGGTGCTTCCACTACATCTGGCCAAAGATTACGCCCACCCCATTCATACAACTCATTTTAACTTCCTTCCAAGCCTCTTCTATGTTGTGAATAGACTTCATAATGTTGTATGACTTCCACCACTCTCGCATAGACTGTCTTCCTTCCCCGTCAGTTTCATGAATTAGTTGGCTAAAAGTGCGGCGATGGTAATAAGCTTTGAAGTTTGCTATTGCTCCCTGGTCCATAGGTTGTAATATTGACGTAGTGTTTGGTGGAAGGAACTTTACGTACACTTTTAAGTCTCTGGGCGTATCAAGTGAGGTTGGATGTCCTGGGGCATTGTCTAAGAGTAATATAACTTTAGGTTCAAGCCCATTTCTGTCACAGTATGATTTGACTGATGGGCAAAAACTATTAGAATACCATTCTTGAAAAATTTCCCGTGTAACCCACGCCTTTCTGTTTGATCGCCACACAACTGGTAGACTTGTCTTGTCTGTGCCTCGCATTGCACGGGGTGTTTCTGAATGGTACACTAGTAAAGGTTTCAGTTTGAAATCACCAGTGGCATTACCACCCAGCAGAAGTGTTAGTCGATCTTTCGCAGCTTTGAAACCACTGGCTTGACGTTCTTCCTTAGAAATGAATGTTCGAGATGGCATTTTTTTCCAGTAAAGTGCGGTCTCATCAACATTGAAGATGAGACAAGCAGGAATTTTCTCTCGTCTAACGAAGTCTTGAAACTTGTCTGGAAACTCAGCTGCAGCTTGAATGTCCGCGCTGGCCGCCTCGCCTGTTATGTGGATATTGTGAAGATTAGAACGCTGCTTGAACCGATGGAACCAGCCTCTGCTGGCAGCAAAAGTCGGAGTGGCACTCCCTTCTCCTTCTTTTGTTTTCAGCATCTCATACAAAGATTTTGCTTTTGTGCATATGAGATCTTGACTTAGTGGTGTGTTCTTCTTATTCAAATCTTCGATCCAGACTGACAGTAATTTCTCCATTCTTTCTAAGATAGATGATCTCGAACGAGAAAGTTTTGTTGCACTTATAGGTGTTGAACCTTCGCTGGAGATTTTAATTTTTTCCCCCGATTTTTTATAAATCGTTCTCACAGTCGATTCTGAGAGTCCAAAATCTCTCCCAACAATTGTTGCTTTGCCTCCATTTTCCATTCTTCTTAACACTTTCATCTTCAATTCCAAAGTGACGCTTTTACGCTCTTTTTTTCTTTACAGGCGGCATTTTTAACGTAGGGTTAAATTATGTATGTATGTATCTCCAATAAATATTAAAACAAAACTGCCAGCCGACCGAACTAACATTACGGAACAAATGAACACACGAAACGAACGAGGAAATCCCCATAGAACAAAGTCGAAGGACAGGGAATTCCCAATTCTTCAAAGAGAATATTCAGAGAAAGCGGGGATCCCCCCGCGACCATAGAGAAGTTAATGACTACATGAGCGCGAAATTTGAAATTCGCGTTATAGTGAAACCGCGCGTAACGGGGTCGCGCTAAGCGGGGTATTACTGTATATATATATATATATATATATATATATATATATATATATATATATATATATATATATATATATATATATATATATATACATACTATTTTCATCGTCACTGAATTTTGAATCTTGATAACTTTGGAACTCGAGGATACGTTGTAAAAACTAACAATTTTCGATCATAATAACGTGAATACATTGACGTAAACGACGAGGCGAGGCGTTATTTGTTCAAAAATTTTGGAGATAGAATGTCAGTAGCTGCAGAAATATTGTTTTGGCAAACCAATAGGAAACAAAGCACTTCCATTATTTAATATATTGGATAATTTTTAAATTAGGACAAACATACAATGAGAAAATCGTAAATGTACACAGACAATAGATAATAAGTGCCCGATAAAATGAGTCAAGATCTGATTTTAAAGTTTATTATAATTATTGAAAAATATATTGACAATAATAGCAAGTTAAATTTACTCTAGTTGTCAGACATGACGACAAAAAGAAGTTAAACTGATTCTTTAAAAAAGTAAATAGTGAATAAAATTAAGGAAAAATATTCTTGATATTGTTAACTACATATAGTACAACCAACAAACGTACTTATTCTTTACTACAAAGTTACAAAAAAAATTGTGACCTTTACCGCTTTTGTCAGGCTTTTCAGCGATTACCTGTAGTACTAACCAACTAGTTTTAGAAATGAAGGAAAATACAAGTATAACCAATAACGAATTAAAAGAAAAAGTAGTTGGCTTTCTCTTTAACTCCAGGCATGAACGACAAATTAACTAGTCAGACTTAGACAGCAGTACAAGGAACTACAGTACACAGTATATCACTAACTTGTTTCTGAAAAGGGTCCTTATGCGTATCGTGGTATACGACGCAAAGTGATTCCGTCACAATACAACAGCGATTATAAATATTAAATGTGGAACTAAAGCTATTTTCACCAGCAAGATTTTAACTCTGTCTTACTTTAGACATATGGTCTCAATCTTTTACTAATGCACTTGTAACTGTTGTATTTTTTGACATACCATATAGGTACTTTAATATATGTCAGTACATACTTAAAAAATAATTTATTATAATAGTTAAATGTTTAAAAATAATAATTTAAATTGTACAGTTTTTCCATTAATAAAATTGCATTAAAAAATTACACATTTAATAAATGTAATACAGTTTTCGACAGTACGGACTTTTTTTCTGGGTAACTTTTTAAGACCTGTAACTAAGAGATCTGAATCTAGAAGACTGTCCGGTAACTCAGTGTTAGTCAAGGTGCTGGACATTTTTTACGTGTAATCGCGTCTAAATGATTTGATGTGTTTATTGGTAGCTTTGGCAACCTCTTCAGAAAGTTTACCAATCGACAGTAAAGCATATTCTAGTGCTTACCAACGTGTTTAAGAACCTTGTGGGAAGAAGCCAGGATATTAAACCCCAGATATTCTGTAAGTTGTTTTTAAAACAAATTTGAATTTAATAATATTCCATGCTAAAATTAAACATTCCGTGTTAATCAAGACTGACATCCTACTGGGTGTAGTGTAAGTTACTTTGCTAATCAGTAATAATAAATCTGGTTAGACAGGTGGACGATCTTATTGTTTAAATTCTCAATGTTAAAGTTTGAGTTAAGGTGTTAAGAGTATGGCGAACCTTGTCCGCTTTATTGCCATTCCCGCTGCGCCCCATTTCAAAAATATCTGTTCTTCAAAACAAACATTTAAAAATAGTGCCTAAAACAAAGCGACAAAGAGACTTAGTAAAATTCATTAAATAAATTTTCGGTGTCTACAAAGTGGTAGAAAAACCTTCCAAATGGTTACAGGGAGCCTTCGAGGATCAATACAAATATGGATCGCACGGGATATACTTACTATTTGGTCTAAACTGCCCGGCTTACTAACACTAAAACATCTACAAACCATAACACTGTCACCTTCTTGCTTAATAGGTGACGCAGTATAAACTTTGAAGCTCTTTCGTTAGTCGAGAGGCGCACAAATATTCTATTAGATGCAAAATTATTCCGTTGATCTATCGTCCAGTGTCTATGTCTTTTAGCCCACTGCAAAGTGTTTCATGGCAACCACACTTCCTCTTATACCTGTAGGGGGAGATTGTCTTAACAATGATAATTGATAAGTTGAGAAGCAGTTAAGCGTCGATTTCGTTTGGATATTGTGATAGTCTGATCTTCAAGTTCTGTTCCTGCCCTCATATGTTCCTGTTACTGGTTTCTCGTGCAGAGTGTAGCAAAGGCCTGGAATACCTAGTTTTTTTTACGATTTGTCGTTCACTATAGACCTCCTGATGTAGAATACAATTGACACGCTACAAAATTAAAAATTCTAGGAAACGCCCATAAAACTTATTATGATAACTATTAAAACTATTACCACTTATTATGATAACTGAGATAAGCAATACAGATTTATTGCAGACAATTTGTTTTTAAATTTTACCAATAGATCTATTTTTCGATTGTAACTGGCTCAAAACTTTTGGACGACAGTGTATAGATATTGATCACTCCTAAAGTTATTGGATATTTTGACTTTGTAGGTACAAGAACCATCCACTGTACGTATTAAGGCGACATTTATTAAAATTTGAAGCTCTGTATCCTATTGAGCCACCTACTTTAGGATTCATTAGAGGGGAGGCAGTATATCCGAGAGATTGTGTCTACACTTTACATTCTAGAGATATTTGGCTTAAACAAGCAAAGGTTGTGAAACTTGGCGAACAACCTTATAAAATCGTCAAAGCTCGACCTAAATATGACAGGGTAAGTAAAAATGTTAAAGAACTCCAGTCGCTTACTTGTAAGTTTTAAAATCCTTAGAAAGAAAATAATAAAAAAATTGTTAAAAACTTATCTCAAACATCTTTTGTGGGTGATAGAGGGAATGAAAAACATATCTTTGCTTTAAATCAAACACAAATGTAAACATTTACGTGTTATTAAATATAAAATTTGATATTATTTCATTATTTAACTTAAAGGATAGATTCTGAAAATAAATGACTGTCTTTACCGACTACCAAGTAACACTAATTTCTGCACACCATTCATTTCTTTTGCTAACACAAAGTTCCGAAATTCCATCTTCGCCAACTTTATTGTCCACAGCATCCACTGCTTTAAGTAACACAATTAATTCTGGCCTTATTCAGCTTAGCGTTGAACCGGCATAATTTTCTGATCGTAATGGAGAGATCGCTAGTTTCCTTGATCCCTTTTTAACCACCAACCTGGATCTTTAACACTTTCACCGTAAGTTCTCCGTTGGATTCTTCTGACCATAAACACGTTACACCCATTGAGTGATCAGCTAGTTAGGGCCAAATAATCACCCAAATCGCGCAAAATTATTTTTAAAATTTGTTTTAGCCGTGATGACCTAGGAAGGCCATTTTGGCTAGCACGAAAGCTATCCGTTATACCAAAACACGTTTCCCAACCTGACCAATTTTTTTTATATGCACATCATATTCACTGCAGGGAAATCCCTAAAGTGCTACAGGAGCGACATGTGCAGAAAAGCGAATCACGTTTAATTATTCCAAAGGGATGACGTTCTTCATAAAACAATTTTTGAAAAGGGTGGTACTAGGAGTAACAAGCTGAACCTCATAAACCTCATAATGATGTGATGTATTAGCGCGATATGTATTCATAGCATGCACCACTCTGGGAGGAATTAGGCGGGCTACATTCATCGAACACTTTCCATAAGAGTACTTAGAGAATAGACTCAAGCCGCCAACCGTTCTTTGATGTTCCAAGGAATCAAGACTGGATTTCCAGTTAGGCTAACAACTCTCTTCTGAATATAATTTAACAAACGCAGCGTATTTTTGGGAGCGAAGCCCCAAACTTGGTCGAATTTGAGCTTTGTATAGGATTAGAAATAGTGTAGTGTAAAGCTCTGTAGTACGGAATGATATTCCCAGCTTTTAAGGAGCTCTCTTTGCTATGCATGTGTATGCCAAGACATATTTGCTCCTAAGTTAATCTCCATCAAGTTAACTGACGATGTTCAAGGAATGGAGTGTCCCACATAACAGAATTTAACAAAAACACCGCAGAGCAGAGCCCAAAACGTAGTAGCAGTATTCCATCGTTGATCGAACTTAAGTTCTGTGCATGATTAAAAGTAGTGCAGTGTTGTATGGAATAATATTCCCCCCCTTTTAAGAAGCTTTCTTCGTTATTTATGCAACATATTCATATTTTCTCCCAAGTTAATCCCAGCAAGTTAAGTGACGATGCTAGAGGATTGAAATGTCCCGAGATAACTATGTTGGATTCTACGTTAACTTTTTTAGAAAAAATGCCGCCTGGGTTTTGTAGCATTAAGTTCTACTTGGTTACTGTCACCTCAAGAGAGAATTTCTTCCAGGTCTTTGTTAAGTTGAACAACTTCCTATTGTCTGAGGATATTTACATGGGTGGATGATGTTTGGGCGTTCAAGGTAAATGAAGAAACAAGCGTACTGTCATCGGCAAAGTTGTAGATTGAATTCCTAGTCCTTTTCAGTACATCGTTGATGTAAAGGAGCAAAATAGTAGGAGACAGTGTGGAGTCTTGGAGCACACTGGCGTTAATAGTCAGTGTATTGGAAAGAAACCCGTCAACTGTTACTCGTAAAGAACGCTTTCTGAGGAAACATGATATCCATAAACACAACCTTTCAGACCTGCCATACGGGGCAGTTTAATCAATCAGTCATGTCATACGCGGTGGAATACCTTGGATATATCAAGTGCAGCCACTCGATATTCTCCAAAATATTCAATTGCATCGTTCCAAGTAAATGTGACATATGTTAAAAGATCTTTTGATCTTTGCTTACGCTTACGAAAGTCGAATGGTCGCTAATAATCTTAAACTCTTCCAGTATTCTAAAATATACTGATTGCTAGCCTTTTCGATAACTCGATATTATTCAAAGCAATGAAACTAATCGGTAGTTGTTTGGCAACATCTTTTTACCTTTTTTGAGTATCCGCGGAGCTCTAGCGGCTTTCCAGTCGGAAGAAAATGATGCTGTTCTGTATGGTAGATTGAAAGATCTGCAAAAGCCCGCTGTTAGTTTGCGTCCGTTTTTTTGAGTGCTATGGCAGATATTTCATCAGCACCAGAACCATTTTTGATGTCTAACATCATTAAAATACGTTTTAGGACACTCTGTCTGAAGACAGTATCGGGCATCTTGGTGAAAAATACTAAGAATCATATCTGTAGCTTTGGTGGCGATGGCCTTGAACGTTCGAACGTCAGATATCCGCAGAAGCAAGAGGTTATATAACTTAACAAAGACCTGGACAAAATCTGTCGTGGGATGATAGCAACAAAAAAAAATTTAACGCTACAAAAAATTAGGCATCAGTATTGCCTAAACACCACAGAAGCCGACGTAATTATATCAGAGTATTCTATTCTATTAGTATTTCCGCTCAACATGCTAGGTGTGCACTTGACACGATCATATTGCAAGATTAACAAAGAAACATAAAGTTATTAATTCCAAGGAGAGACTCCGTATATCATTCATAAAATCATTTTTTAAAACATCATCTATTTGCATTTATTGATGCAATGTATGCAGGGTAAGGACAAATAGACAAATTTTGAAAAGGGTAGTACTAGGAGTAACAAGCTGAACCTCATAATGATGTGATGTATTAGCGCGACATGTATTCATAGCATTCACCTTTCTGGGAGGAATTAAGCGGGCTACATCCATCGAACACTTTCCATGAAAGTACTTAGAGGATAGACTCTGTTCCAATCAACAAAATAACAGGCTGTGCAAAACTTCAGCTCACTCGGACAACTGCTAGGCGACCCTCAAACATAATATACGCAGCGATTAATTCCGTTCAAAAGCGATATATTCTTCCCTATCTCGACCATTTTTGATTTTTCTTCTTCGGGAAATTTGTGTGGACATGTTGAGGCAACCCCCAGCAATTGTTTTAAAATATTCTGAATAAAATTTCCCAAAAGTTAATTCGAAAAATTCCTGGAATAACATGAAAAATATTAGATGTTCATAAAGGAAGAAAAACCATTTTGGTGCAGAATGTACCTCTTTAGTTGATTTTTGTCTTCTTCCTCTTCTTTATCTTTGTCTGCTTCCAGCATAACTTGAGCCATGTTTGCCTGAACCGCTGTTGGTCCCCACCGCTGTAAGTCCTGGGAGCAGCTTTCCATCCCAGTGCAACGCTAATTCCTGGCAGTCGTTTAAGTTAAATTTGTGCTGAATTTCTGTGTGTCTCGCTTCTCCAAATTTTTTTCTAAGGCATTGAAAAGAAGTAGGCGATTTATTACTAGGTTTTCGGTATCACGCCCAAAAGCTTCTGCAGCAGTCATTAATATGTAAACCCCATTTCTATCAATAATTTTGCACCTATTAAAAACTTCAGAGACACGGGGAGTAAAACAATGCAATGTACCTCGAGTTGCTGAAAGTAGTACAGCTGCTACGGTTGTTGCTGTTCCTGATATTTGCTAAACGGTGACAGAAGAATTTTTACTGTCGTTACCACCATCACTGCTTTGGCTGCTTGATGTTGAATTGTCAGTTCAGCAAAATGTTGTTCGAGTTCTTCATAAGCCCTTTTTTTCCTGGCAGTTCCTATTGCAGTGCGTTTCATTGCATTTTCTTTTTGATCTATACCAACCATTGAGCCCGGTCGCCCTTTTTGGCGCTGAAGCATTAAGAAATTCTTATCGTCTTCATTTTTCATCTGTCCCAATGCATCTGACTGAGCTATGTCAAAGACATCGTCCATAATTTCCACAAAAAGATCTCTTTTTTTCTTTTTTCCGTGCCTGCAGTTCTATTCAAATTTTTCTGTAAACCTTTCCATTCATGAATAACTGAATAACTTATCAAGTGGTCAGTTCTTCGAATAGGAATTTGTGTCTTTTGCAAAAAAATGGAAACTTCTTAAATCACCAATTGCTTTCCTTCATTGTAAGATTTACAATTCTTACATTGTAGAAAAAAAACGCTTAAAACTTGTCGGTTCGAAGCTAGCTTGGCTCCGACGATTTGCTTGGAAATGTAGCCAAGAGAAACATAAAAATATTTTCTTAACTTGTGCGAAGAACCATCTGAAGACGTTGATGCCATTTTACAAGTTTAGTCTAATAAGAACACCTCCCAAAAGTCACTTTACATCATTTGGCAAACGTTTGGTGATTTTTCATATTAACTTAGCAATAGCAAATCACATGCTATTGGAAAAAAAAATCACATGTTAATTAAATTAATAAAAACACGGATTAATTTCCATTATTAGTGTTTAAAAGTCATTACAAATAAAAAAAAAAAACTAAAAGAAAATGTTTATTTGAAAAAATGACTCTTCGGGCGAATATTTCAAAACTTCATGGTCGATGAGGGTAACCTCGCAGTTATCCGATTGAACTAAAATTTTGCACAGATCGTTTTTTTGTTGATTGACACAAGCTAAACTCTTAGAAGGTTGAAAAATAATATATATATATATATATATAAGCAAAAAATCCAAATGTCATGGAACAGGAAATACGATTTCTTAAGTATGAAACGATACGGCAAGGGAAGTAATTCTACAAAATCTGTACTATTTAGAGAATGTTTTGGGTTCTCATGACGCTAATTTACTGTTTATAACTTAAACTTGCTTTGTTTACCCCTTTTACTTATTCGCTCTGATTAGAGCTTAGTTAACAACAAGAATTCCTGGTCACTTAAAGTTAAGACTTCATTTGGTTGAAGGTAAGTGTAAATAATAAGGCTGAAGCACAATGCAGCTAAGTAAAAAATAGTAAAATGAGGAAGACAGTATAGGATAGATAAATAGATCATAAGTTTTTACTAAGAATTAGTATTTAAATTTTGTACTGAAGAAGTGAACGACTTATGTTTGACATGCGACATTTGCCAATTGCGATTTGAAACGGTCTTAGTCGATATCAGTTTTGGTCTGTTGATAATAATCTGATATATTGAAATATCGATATTTTATCTTCATATAATTTAATTGCATGTGTCCGTTCCCCTCGTTAAAAACGTTTACAAAATTGGTTTAGAAATACATTAAATGAGTAAATTAAATAAAAATCTATTCCTTTTAAAATACACACAAAATTTATTTTAATCGATCATATTTTACGTTATTAGATATTTCTTTATGCTTATTTTACCAGATTTGGTTAAAATTTTATCGTAATTTGGATGGTATCAGTTGAAGAAACTTTTAAGTCTTGGAAGTATGACAAGTTTGTACAAGTAGTTGGTATAAATTATATGATTTATCGCATTTTTTTTGTAAATAACTTAGTCTGTGGTCTGTAGTTTAATGTCTTTACAAAGGAGGTTTGAAATATTATTTAGTAATAAAAAACGGTTAACACTCTAAATTCAATTGTCAATGGATTACTTCTTCAAAACATGTTCTATACTTGCTAAATTATATTCAGAAGACACCTATTCACGAGAAAGCTTCATTCTTTGGAAAAGGTGGTGACTTGAGTTTATATATGTATAAATACTTTTATGGGAACAGGGACAAATGTCGCCTGCTTGATATCTCCCAGAGACTGTGTTTTCCGCCGAGTATAATCTGCAGCGATTTAAAATTAATGTGAATCGTTACTTGCGCGCACGTGCCAGTATTATAGTGATTCAATGGTTTTCCTGCAATGGGTATGCAATGCCTCAAAAAAAAAATCATTCCCTCCATCTAAATTATATACGAACTACGTGTTGGTGTTCTTAAAAAATACTCAGAGAAAATATGCAGTGACTTCTTAGACTAAGGGCGTTGAAATGTGTTTATCATTCAATTAAACGTGTTATCATTCAATTAAAAATACGGGAGATCCAAAAATAATTGATAATACTGGCTTACCGTCTCTTAATCATCAAATTAGAATATGTTTCACTCCAGTTGAAAGCTCGTCAACTAGCCAAGATGAAATGACTGGTGGTTACTTTGCAACAAAAACACGATAACGGAGAAACCCAAAGATTTAGAAACCATATCTCCGAAGATATTAGCAAATAATTTTCAGCGTGTGATATTAAATTAAAAACTTAAAATAAACATTTACACTGGTATCGCCATAAGGAAATAGAGTACTAATACCGCTATTAAATGTTTTAAAATAAAAAAAATAATCCAAATGGGAAGACGGTTGACCCTCATAGAGGGACCGATATTACTACTTTAATTAATACTCGCGTTTGTGCAGACTTCATAAGGATCGTACTCGAGCTGTCATCAGGAGATTGACGAAGCTTACCGAAAGCGTACATAGTTCATAAAATGTCTTCAGGTTATTTAGTTGAATTATAAAGCTACTTCCAGAAGTAAATAATAATCAAGATGAGGAAAAGGAAAATATAGGTTCACGAGGGTCGGCAGATGTGGCGCTCTTGGTTAGAGGTTTCTTCCCGATCCATTTGCGAATTCACTATCTTGATTTATACCTAGAACTTTAAAAATCTACCTAGCTTCCTCTTATTCCCCTCATTTTGGTAACATCCGAATTTCAAGTTTTGTACTCATTGCCGAAAATATGAAACGATAATTTCGATAATGTCAAAAAATACATAAAATTCTGTAATAAACCATTCTGAATATAATAAGCAGGTTAAAAAGAGATATGTATCTCGCGTAGGGAAGAAAATGTAAATATTAATTATTTTTTAAAATCATCTGTTGCCTTACTATTTTATTGTTTGATGGCTATTAAATGTTGCTCACTGTCTACAAATATACTAAAATTCTACATGTCATACGTTCGAAAACTGACACTATAAAGCGCCCAGCGGAAAGCTGCTTGGACGTTTAAACGATTCGACGTTAAAGCTGCGGATACAATCACCAATAAAGTCGCATCTTATACGAGTTTATTTTTTTGATGAGTAGAGCGCACGAACTTTAGGGAAATATTTAAATCGCTACAAGAACGACGCGTGAGCAAAAGTAGCAATTTACCTTGATCTTAAATCATTACAGGTTGTATTCGGTTGGAAATATAGTCATGGATGATTTATTCCAAAGGGATGCAGTTCTCCATATGAAATAATTCTTGAACATGAAGGTACAAGTTGTGATGTGTATTCCTAGCATGGTTGGCTCAGGGACGAATCAAGCTGGTTAGATCCATTGAGCACTTCCCAAGTTACCAACTTTTCTTTGATGTTCTAAAATCTTAAGGTCTTTTTGAGTTCGGGGTGCCCAATCAACCGAATAGTCCTCTTTTCAATAGAATCTAATAAATGTAGAGTGTGTTCGGGACCAGTGCCGCAAAGGTGGTAGCAGTATTTTTATTAATATTATACTGTTGTAGTGTATAAAGCTTTTTAGCACGAAATAATATTAGTTTTTGAAAAGATTGCAACATCATCATGCCAAGATATATTTGCAACGTCTAGCAAGTCAAGTGGCGATACTAGTTTTGGACTTACTTATCTCAGGTTCTGTAACGTCAACTTTTTTAGAGAAAACTGCTGCCTGGTTTGTTATAGGGTTAAATGCTACTGAGTTAGTAGTCTATGCTGAGTCGTATAGCTTCCTGCTGTCTACAGATATTTGCACAGACAAGGTAATCTCATTAGAAAAGGCACATATTGGATTTTTGGCCTTTTCCAGCGGATTATTAATGTAAAAAAGAAACAGATTAGGCGACTGTTTAAAGCTGTATGCTAAACATGATCAAATGCCTGGATATATTAAGTGCAATCACTGTTCAATTGCCTCATTTCAACGTTGAATTACTTAGATTAAAAAATTTCTTATCAATATTTGCGTACGAAACCATATTGGTCCTCACTGATAATATTGAGTCCTTTCGGATGTTGAAAATTGATAGAGTTCTATAACCTCCAATATTCATAAAAACAATGAGACTGGTCGGTAGTTGTTTGGCATGGCCTTTTTACTTTTTTCACGTATCGGCTGAACTCTAGCTAATTTCTGAGGAGAAAAATTGTTACTTTTTGTCGGGAGGTAGTTGAAGAGACTACTAAAAACTGGTGTTAGTGCTCTTGCACATTTTTTGAGTACGATAACGATTTTTGGGTTCGTGAGGATACGTTTTGTGATACTGTCTCGAAATAACATCTGGTCTTTTTGACTGGACATTGTAGACAATGGGTGGTGTTTTTTCCTAGAAATTGATAGTAGAAAGTAAACTAAAGAGTTGAGCTACCAAGTTGTTTTTTTTTAATAGATGTTGTTGCTGTCATTGATTTAGTGAAATTTTGAGTAATGATTGTAGTTAATGATCTTAAAGCTCTTAAACAATTAAGACAGGCAAGTTTTTTGAAAGTTCGAAAATATTCCTTGAGCCTCATTTAGCAGATTTGTGGTATGAAATTTTGCGCGGTTTAGGCGCTTCTTTGTCAGTAATTGGTGGAATCAGAGAATTGAAGAAAAGCGTTCTCGTTACCGATCTTTCATTTTTGGCTTGGTTTAGTATCCCTGTATTTTTTTCAAATTTTATGATTTGTACAGAATTTTTTTATTTTACAAAACGTATTTAATTGCGTATATTCAAGTTTAGATTTTAATTTCGTTAATAAAAAATTAAAATTTTGTGCTTCCACATGTCTTGTTTAGTTAAAAATTGGAAATTTAGCAAGCACTTAAATCCTGGAGAAATTAGATCTCAAATTAACAAACAAGTGTACTGTATCATTGTTTTGGTAAATGCAAACACAGCAGCTTGTAATCATTTAATTTTACTAGCTTTCGTTTTTTTATATTTGCCAAATTTTTCTAACATTGGTAACGTTCTTATATTTTTATTTTACCTATATTGATAAAATGTTTTTAAATTAAAAACTTAGCTAAAAAATTTGTCAGGTAAAAATAGAAATAAAAATAAACAATAGTCAACAAACAGTCCCTTAAAAACGGTACTAGTAATAATATATTTTTCTGACGTTCTCGCTTCGAAGCATTTTCTAACAAACTAAATTTTGTCTTACAGAAAAGTTTTACTCTAATAGAAAATAAAATTTTCTTAACTATTTGCCCAATCTAAGGCACTTTAAATAATGTTGAAGAATGTTAATACTGCAAAGGTTAATATAAAAATAAGTTTTTCCGTATTCCAAACATAATTTAAAGCTATTTTTTTTTAAAATCGGCACTGTTGAACTAGTTAAAAATGGTGGAACTTGTCGTGTTCATCATTATTACCCTACGCGCAAGGGCAGATGTGTTCTCGTATATCCATCCATTCTCGGGAGGGAAGCTCGCTGTTAAAACGAGTTTATGGTGGGAGGAACCTAATGGCGGATTTACGGCGATAGTATAGACTTTAGGATTGGTAGTCAAATAGAGGTCAAGTAGACTAGCAAATTCTCTCTTATAGTCACAAATCGGTATTGATTCATAGATAAGCGGCCTTGTTGGCCGGTGGTATTTGAATGTTTATACCAATTATTGCTGCAGACATTAAAGTCGAGGAGTATTTTTCTGTAAATAATCGATGGTATTTGCAAACAAAGCGAAAAGTGCCCTAAACTCAGTGTCACTTGGTGGTTGATAAAAGCAGTAGGTGAACCTTGAGGTTAGTTGAGTTTTTATCCACATAATATCAAAGTACTTGGGCCTTAGAGTGTCTTCTCGTTAGAAGAGAGATCGCTTCCCGCAAAAAGGCAGATTCTTAAGTTGTGTCTAAACCGGTGGTAATAAAAGTTATACTTAGGATATATAATTTTGAGCTAATAAATTATTTTTTCCCAAAAAACAATTCGTCAAGCGAGTTAGGTTAACTGTCAAAAGATCATTTTAATCTTTTTTTATAATTTTTTTACAGCTTTCTAATAAAGTCATATCAGATCAAACTCTAGAAATATTTGGCTTATGGCAAGTACAAGATTATGATCCTCCAACTGCCGAAAACGGACTCGTTCCGAAGAATGCTTTTGGAAATGTAGACTTGTTTAAGCCCTGCATGTTACCTAAAGGATGTGTCCATCTAAAACGTAAGTAGTTTTACATGCACTTGGAAGTTTAAATAATCGGTAAAGTGATTTATTTAGCACTTCACTTACGAGACTTAGTTATTAAATAAGTACTAAATTCGACTTTCTCACACTAAACAGTGACTTAGTCCAAACACTACAACGATATTTTAAATAATAAATACTTTATAGAAGATATTACAGAAAGGGAGTTAAGAACAGAAAGTGATATTTACTGAAATTTAACATTTTTCTCTACATAGCATTTTTGTTAAAATCGTAAATATGAAGACATAACGCAATTTTTAGATTCCTCGACTTAAAAAACCTTAAATCGCTCTTGATGATGCTAACAAGGTTAACGAAATGAGCGTGTAGTGCAAAGATAAAGTGTTTGGTCTAGTGGTGATAGCTGTTGTGTAGTGTCATTGTGCCAAAGATTCCAAAATCCCAACGTAACCACTTCCATGTGTGACCAACTGAAACACGCGGACCCGTCTAAACCCCTTTTCTCCCATGTTAACTCGTTATATTTTCAGTTAATTGAAAATAATGAAAAAATAATCCAATTTTTAGATTGCTTGACTCAAAAACTCTGAAAAGGATTTATAATACGACATATACGAAGCAACACCTCTAACCCTTTCTCCTACGTCATTAACTCCTTCTATGTATGATGATAAATAATTGAAAATATTGAAAAAATAACACAATTTTCAGAATTCTTGTCTGCGCCTGAAAACGCGTGTAACATGATTAATATAAAGCAACTTCTCGGTCCCCGTCCTCCACCTCATTAACCCCTTAGATATTTGATCATAAATAATTATGAATAATGACAAAATATCAAAATTCTCTACTCCAAAAACCTTGAAAAGGACGTGTAACATGATATATTCGAGTCAATCCCTCTACATGTTCGACTAAAAACAACTGTACTTAAAATTCGTTCATTATATCAACAAAAACCACTCCACCCACACACTGATTTAAAAATATGAACAAATTGATTATATTTTAATTTGTTTAATAATTTACTTTAAAATTTTGTTTTACAAAATATCATCACATAAGGACATCAGAACCAAGATTATTAAGTCCATTTTTGTAGGGTATATATTAGACTAATAGACTTTTTTCCGCTCTGCAATAATAGCGAGCCTTCGTTCCTGTTTAGTAATGTATATAAAGTACTAAGTCCAATAATAAATTAGAACCATTCAGTATTTTAATTTCCTAATATTATTGTATCTTGGAATAAGGAATCCTATAAGTTGAATATTTATATATATATATATATATATATATATATATATATATATATATATATATATATATATATACATATATATATACGTATATATATATATATAGTAATTATATATATATATAGCAGAAACATTATCGTAATGTTAGATCACAAAAATAAAGAAGAAAAAAATGACCTTAAAGGTTTTTCAATGTACACTTATCAGGGGCAAGCAATGTTACCATATTTACATATGTGCCTTATACGTACACCAAATAATAATTTTTTTTTATATTTTTTTTTTTTTGAATAATATCAGGCTTCAAATATAAAAACTACACTAAAGCCCTTATATTATATATGACAAAACATTATTTTTGAAAGCTTTTAAAAATCAACATACGTGCGAAAATAGTATTCAAAAGTAAATGCAAAACACTTGTTTTTTAAAGAAAAAAACGATTAGAACTATCGCGCGTCTAACTGTCAGTGTCAGTGTTGTCAGATTTCAAGAAATATCCGAGATTTTTAGATTGGTTTTATAAAAAAAATAATATATTTATTTTTAGTTTTAACAAAAAGTGTTAAAAGAGATTCCTTTTAAGCGACACAATTTCTACTAACTCAATAGTTATTTACATGTTAAGTGTCGAAAGCGATATTTTGCAGTACCAGTAACTAAATTTCAGAATTACCTTGGACAGAAAGTCTACGTGCGCTACAATAATATTGCCACTTTCTGAACGTAACGGGTACACAATTTGTTGTAAATTCATATAAATTAGGATTAAAAATAATATAATTGTCAGAATTGTTATGGCAAATATGAAATATTGACAAAATACTTGATTGATTTGGTAATGGTTTTTGTAATCTCTCGGCATGCTGAAATCGTACTGAATTTATTTTCCACAGTAGTAGGTAAAATACAATTTTGGGTTAAAAAAAAGAGATTTCCCTGTTGTACGTATGCTAGGCCCATAAATATAAGATATATCTCTCTTAATGATAGTAGTAAGAACTATTTTGTTCTATAAATTATAACAAAAGACATGATAATTTTTTTCAGATATATAACAATAAAGAAATTAACAAAAAATATGATGTTTTCAATTTATAGATGCTTATTCAAAAACTCTATAATCTAGCCCTAAATCGATAAACTTGGCAACCCTGCTCACAATTCTATAACTGCCCTTCGGCTCTTTTTGTACAAAATGTGTTCCAGAATTTTAACTATAGATTAAGTATTAATATGGGCAGAATATTAAAAAAATAAGTGGATAAAACTCATTGTGTTAAACTCATTAAAACATCTTTCATTCTTCATCATTACAAGATGAAAATTGGTGACTGTTTTTTTCAAAACTACTTTCTTCGCAATATTAAGCAGGCAATTTTGATTAAATATTGAGAAAAAATATTAAATTGAATTTCTGTTAATTGCAAAAGTTTATGACTTAGACCTACTTGTACACATTTAGCTACATTTTCTGGCTTAAAAATGGCGGCCCACGTTTACAACCGGCTGTGTGACTATACCATCCATGCACTTACTCAACAGTATTTTTCTTCATTATGTAAAGAGGGTGGGGGCTAGTTCCAGTATTTCCAGTATATATTTACAGACAATTTTATTAACAAGATTGCTCTCGGTATGTTAATATTCTATTCGAAAAACTAAAATTTTGAATACACAATGTCGTCCGTTAGAGCGGAGTTTTACTAAAAATATTTATTTACTTTTAATAACAAATTAAACGTTAAATTTTTTCAACCTAAGTTTAAAATTTGTTGCTTTTTAAAAATCAAAAACTATGAAATTATAAATGAAAAAATATGAACATTACTAATTGGTTAAATGATCATTTTTCGCAATAATTTTTCAATTTAATTTTTTTTTAATTTATTGTATTTTTTTTGATAAATAGGTGATGATGAGGTTGTTAAAAAAAGGTATCAAGAAGTTTAGCTAGGGAAGCAATTTCCCTTTTAAAAGAACTAGACATTACCTCAGTGGATTCAGTAAAAAACACTGCAGGTAAAAGTGAATTAGAACAAAATTTATGTAAAATAATTCATTGTTTATATTATAAAAATATTTTATTGAGTATGTAATGCAAAAACTAATATCTTCTTTCTCAGCCTGTGTTCATCCACTCCTGAATGTACGCTTCTTCTAAAACTTTCCATGCCCTTCTATCCATTGTAACTTGTGTCCAGTTCGTTCCTGCAATCCTCTGGATGTCATCTCGCCATCGCTTTTGTGGTCTTACCACACTTCTGTTGGTCTTCCTTGGTCTCCATGTAAACAATTTATTAGTCCATCTATTCGGATCCTGTCTTGCAATGTGGGCCGCCCATTCCACTTTAGCCGTGCTATTTTTTCGAGTATATCCGGTATTTTTTGTTCTTTCTCAGATATCTTGATTTCTGATTCGGTCTCTAAGGCTTATTCCAAGCATAGCCTTTTCCATTGCTCTTTGAGTGATTTGGAGCTTATTAGCCGACTTGCGAGTTGGTACCGTAGTTTCTACACCATAAGTGAGAACAAGCATTATAAAACTATTAAAGACTTTCCTTTTAAGATTTACTGGGATAACTGATGATTTTGTTATATGTCCCAGTTTACCGAATGCTGCCCATCCAACACTTGTTCGTCTGGAGATTTCCGCATCTTGGTTCTCTTTTCCTAATTGGATTTGTATCCTAAATATATGTACGAGGGCACGTTTTCGAGCAATTGGTTGGCAACACATCTATGTCTCAAGGACTCATTATTTTGGTTTTATTTGCGTTAATTTCTAGTCCAGCCTTTAAGGAACCCTCACGGAGTTCTTGGAACTTGATTCGAAGTTCATCAGCTGTCTCTCTAATAATGACAATGTCGTCTGCGAACCTTAAGGGGTTGAGTTGTATGCCATCTATGTTAATTCCTTTGTCATGCCAGTTCAGATTTTTAAACTCATCTTCCAGCGCTAAGGTGAACAATTTGGGTGAAATTGTGTCCCCTTGACGTATTCCCCTTTCAGTATGGATGTTATCGATCCTTGTGTTCTCGGCAGTGGTTATTTTCAGTGATGCAGGATCATATATATATATATATATATATATATATATATATATATATATATATATATATATATATATATATATATATATATATATAAGTTTAATTAAGTTTGCGTATCTAGAGTCTATCCTTGCCTTATCCATAGCTTTCAGAATTGCCTAGGTTTCTATCAAATCAAAAGCCTTACGGTAGTCAACGAAGGCCATAAATAGAGATATTTAATGTTCTGTTCACTTCTCGATGAGAGTACAAAGTGTCTGAAGATGGTCAACGGTCCTATAACCCTTCCTGAATCCCGCTTGTTCGAAGGGCTGATATTGATCTAACCTGCTTGATAGTCTGTTGTTATTTTAGTCAGTCAGAGCAAACTCGATAGTTTTCTATGTTATCTCGATCCCCTTTTTGTACAATAAGATAACTTCTGCCTTTTGCCATCTATCTGGGATTCTTGCTTGTATTAGTTACTCAAATAAAATTGGTATACTTTCGAGCAGCCATTTACCTCCTATCTTTAACATGTCATTGCTGATCCGATCTTCGCCCGGGCGTCTACCGTTCCTCATGTGTTGCACCGCAGCTTTCAGTTCTTCTAGGCTTACTTCAGGTATTTCTTCTAATCCTGTGTTTTGAATCGTTCTTTTACGGTACTAATCTTTGTTGGATCCAGAACTGTACAGTGTTTTATAGAACTCCTGCACGGTCGCAATGATTTCATCGCGGCTATTGACCGTGATACCCTGCTCATTCTTAATTTTGGTATTCTTTATTCTACCTTTCAAGAATTTGGATCGTAAGACCTTCATGTTCTTGTTTTCTTCTATGGTATTCCTTATGAGTTTTGTGTTAAATTCTCGTACATCCTTTCGAATATTCCTATATAAGACTAATATATTTTATAAAAAACAAAAAATAAAAATAATGCATTTCGTCTAATTTCATCACCTAGTTCATTTTGATTTTCTTAGAAGTGTAGGAGATTTAACTTCACACTGGGGTTAACATAATATAACAAGAAAAAGAAAAAAAACGAGATTAATGGCGGATGCCTGTATTTGTAATGACTGTGACCTTGAAATTTTTAGTAACTAACGGGTCATAGAGTGTTCCACATGTTGTTCAGGGGTGCATAAAGGCAGTGCGGGGCCACAGTAGGTTGAATACGATAAAATGTGTATATTGTTTTTGAAAACAAAATTACATCAGTGAGCATGCAAATGCAAATAAAATGGTAAGAAACGGTTGTTTCTGCTCTTTAATATTTGTCACCTCCGAAATATGAGCAACGGACACTTGCGGTATTTCTGAAACTGTCAGCAGTATATTCAAACTATTTACGTCATTAGTTACTATTTTCCATGAAAAACTTAGTACTGATTTTGTACGTTTTCGTCATCGCATGCCGGTCAATCATCGCTCCTGATGAAGCTAACATGGTTAGCGAAACGCGCGTCGAGCGCAAAAATAAAGTGTTTGGTGTAGTGGTGATATATACTGAGTAGTAGTCAAATTATATATATATATATATATATATATATATATATATATATATATATATATATTATATAATATAATAATTTATTGCATTTCATAAGATATTTGCCGTTCTGTTTACTTGTATTGACTATGTTAACAATAAATAGGATTTTTTAAAAAACTCAGGGAGTTGGAAAAATATCTGTTGGTTATTTATTAAGAGCATTGGATAGCTGAAACCAACGGATTTTAATAATTTTGGAGTATTTTTCATAGGTTAAAGCAGTATTTTTGCGTTCTTTAGTAATGCAAAAGACACATAATTCACGAAATTAAATCTTTTACTATTTATAGATTTTCTGCAAAAACGTCAATCATAAGACAATATACAATATGATACTGGTTTGTGGAGAGAATGTATAAATAGATATTTTTTGATGAATTATTTCTCTTTATGTCTAAAAAGGGAAAACTTAGTGATCGTTTATTGAAAATAACCTATTAAAATAAAATCGGTAAGGTTTCACCTATACAGTCCTCTTAACCTAATATTGAAATGTCACTTAAGTACTAAACTTAATTTTTGAAATATTTCAGTGCCGGGTCTAAATAAAATCGCTAGAAAAATGAACATAGATTGTCCCTCTGCTATTGTTGGTTTCGATTTCCATGGAGGTTGGAGTCACCCAGTTTATGATGGTTATGTGGTGTGTAAAGAATATGAAGACCAACTTATTTGCGCTTGGGAAGTGGTAAGTTATGTCGACAAGTTTGTTATAACAGTACCTTTTTATTTTACGAAATATTAATATGATCAGCAAGTAGGTCTCACGAAAACGTAATTTTGGGAAACATCTCCCTCTACATTATACTTCGGAATTTTGTAAGTTAGAAAGCGAAAACAAATATCTTGTGAGAGAAATGCAATACCCTCATAAAATTCTTAATTGACTTAATTAAAGATATAGTGACCCAATAATCCTTACTTCGACCAACGAGGCTACACATCTTATCACTATGTTGAATTTTATCAAAAAGGAGATAAAAAAACTTTATAAAAAATTTCTCTGGAAACTTGATATATGCTTTATCTTAAATAAAACACATTGTACATTTTTAATTTTTTTTTTTTAGTTTTATAATAAATTCTAGACAGCTTTCACGTACGATTCCCTGTATGAAATATTTATTTGTTTTTGAGATACTTGCTTTTAAAAGTTAGCCAATTTTTATTTTCGCTCGATTTTCGAAAGTAATGTTTTACGATAGCCTTAAAAAAATTAGTCTTACTTTCTTATGTGTTATCTAATGAATAAAAATAATTTTAAGGTCTACTTTAAAATTTTATAAATTTAAATTTGTCAAATTCCAAACTTTGAATATCTGTCGCATTAGAACCGAAGAAGTCGATAATTCATAAGTAGTTTTTAATTTTTTAATCTAATTTCATCTAACTAATTTTAAAGAAATCAAGCTTTAAAAAGATCCTTAAGTTAAAAATTTACTAACCTCATTACTGCTGTATATCGAAAAAATCTTTAATTCTAATGATCTTTATAAGTGAGATTTGTTACCTCCCAACAACTGGGGTTTTGAAACAAAATTTTTTTGTCATAAATAAAATAGATCATATTTAAGTTTTATAACAAAACTGTTTTATTTTTTTTTTTTTTTTGGATCATTAAGATTAAAAAGTTAGATCAAACTGAAAATAAATTTTTAAACTTATTACCGATGACGCGCCGAAAAAATCCGAGCGAGTGTAACGTCATAATGTTTATTTTTCCCCAACATCACAGACAGCTGTTACGAGTGTTTTAGTTTTCAATCAATTTATTTTTGTTATTATCATCAGTGTACTGATGAATTTATTGAAAATGTCTAATCTAAAAAGTTATCGTGCCTGTTTCGTACCATTTTGTACAAAACTACAAATACAACTCCTGAAAAAATGTTTTTAAATGTGTCACAAGATGTTAAACGTCAGTCAATGGTTCGAAGCAGCACGAGGTATTAATCCTAAAACAACATCAAATTCAGAGATCACTTCGATGTAAGTATTTTAATATAATAATATTCATTTTTGCGTTTAAATTGAATATAACCTATAGCCTTATCATCGTAACTTTCACGTGACACCCTACAAATAATTTAATTATATTTAATAAAAAAAAATTGTTTCTTAGTTACATTTACAAATAAAAAACACATAAAATATGGATAATTATTTTTTTATTTAAAAACCCAGTTGAACATCGTCCATTAAATTGTTTTGTATTTAGGCAGAACCATAGTGCACTTCTAAAAATTATATTAAAAATAAGTAGATTATCGATTTAGGATCAATCCCAATAATTGTAGGTAATATTTAACTAAGGAATTTATTTAATGGTGATTTCTTTAAAATTGGTTATATACAAGACCCCGCATGTTTAAAATAAAACAGATTATATATCTAACCTGGCCTTAAGACTGGCTGACTGGACATGCATGCGAATGAATCATTTAAATGTATAGTCTTGTCATACTTCCAAAATTTGAAAAAAAATCACTGACATTCTCAATATCATTAAAAGCACCATCTAACGAAGCGCATAATTTTATTTAATAGAGATTAAAGTAAATAAATAACATTATATTTATAAGTAACAGCTGAATATTTTCTAAATATAACACACCTAACCTGCTATTAAAATTGACAAATATAAGTGATAACACCGTTGCGTATCCCCAGCAAGTTTTACTCCCAAACGTTCGATCATTCAGTTTTTTAGCGTTGTTGCATGGAAGCGTAGTAAAGTAATTTTTTGCACAAGACAGAGTTGCACTTCTGTTGAATGTTTTCTACTTGTCCTTACCACATTCATTGAATTTTTAATGACTTAATTCCCAATATGACTTTAATAAGTAAAAAATTAACTCAAGATCTCTTCCAACCTATGATAGTGACAATTGATATATTTCCGACGCAGTGTACCCCAAAAGGTCCATACTTTTTTTACATTAACGATTTACTGGAAAATATCAGAAACTCAAACTACAGCTACTAACACAAATATTCAGAGATAGTATGAAGTTTTAACAATGATCTGGAAATTATATTTTAGGAGGCTGTAACCAAGTAAAATATAACACTCAAAGAGAGCAAATTTTCCTTTGCAGAATCCAATATAGTTATGTCGAGACACTCTATCTCACTACAATTGTCATTCAACTTGCTAAGCATTAACTTAGGAGCAAATACGTCCTAGCATGATATTGCACGAAGAGTAAATAAAGTCTCCCAAGAGTTCGGAGTATTTTTTCATATTAGATAGATTCCTGATTTGGAACCACCACTTACCAGAAATCTTAGTTCTTTGACACATCGAGAGAAAGTTGGGGTGTCTTCTATAGATTCTTTCCTGGGAGGTACACGTTTAATATA
>CM032453.1:86510732-86588232 GCA_019049505.1 Pachyrhynchus sulphureomaculatus | reverse complement strand
GATGAACGGTTGGTGACCTGAGTTTATTCTTCAAGTATTTTCATAGAAAGTGTTTGCATGCTAGGAATACGCGTCGCGTTAATACTTCACATCCGCATGAAGTTCAGCTCGTCACTCCTCGTACAACTCTTTTCAAGCAGTCCTTCAAGGTCAACGTGAATCGCCTTTTCCACACACGAGTCGCTCCTGCAGCTTTTTAGGGATTTTCCTGTAGCGTGTATGCTATGCGCTATAACAAGAATCATTTGCAAACATATTTTGAAAATGAATTAAGAGGACTTTAGCGTTTGTATCTTCTGAAGGCTTAAAAATTGTTTTTTTTTAGAACATCGTCTATACGAAAACAAAACCTCAAAATTTCATTGCGTTTAGTTCGTGGGAAATATGAGCTTTTAATATTAAAAACCAATTTTTTTTTTTGCCAAAATCTAGGTGAAAAAACCACGTAGAAAATTCTAAAAATTCCCATAAATTTCTGTCGATTTTGAACAAGAAATTGTGATTTATACTTTTAAGACCGTAAACCTCACAATAGATACCGGGTCTCCCTAAACTTATTATCTACAGAGCCATACTTAAACCACTCGAGATACCAAATTAAAATTCAGTGTACTTCAAGCAGACGTCCTTTTTAGTTAGAAAGACAATGGACTTTCAGTTTCACGGAAATCTTACTCTCTGTTTTAATATTTTTATTTGCTCAATAGAAATTTTGAACAACGTAAAATGGTTAAATTTAGAAAGTCGTCAATGTCACTATCCATAGGCAATTTTACTTTAAAGAAATCAATCATCAACCACCTTTATTGGGGATTATGCTAAAACTATAATATTTTTCTTAGGTAATTTTTATAGGTTTACCATAAAAAGGCGCCTTGTGCCTGAAACAGGTTTTAGTGACTTCGGCTACCACTCAGTATACGTGAAAACTATTAATTTGAGACGTGGTAGAAGTCTATTTGTACTCTGGAGCCAAAATTATGGTAATTTTAAGATTTTTTAAAATTCTTCATTGTATAAACATACACGTGATAGATATATGATAGATTTTAGTTTGGGTGAGGTCAATATTATTAGTTGCATTTAAGGTTGCTAGGTATAACACATGGGCTGAAAAGTCCCGGGCCTAACAAAGAAAACACGGTTTTTTTGGTTCAAAATTAGCTTTATTCATCAACGTAATCTCCATCAAGAGCAACGCAATCATTCCAGCGCCGCTCTAACATTTCAATACCACTTTTGTAGAACGATTTATCTTTTGCCTCAAAATAGGCCTCAGTTTCAGCGATAACCTCTTCATTCGTGCGAAATTTCTTACCGGCGAGCATTTTTTTCAGGTCTGCGAACAGCCAGTAGTCGCTGGGAGCCAAATCTGGCGAATACGGTGGATGTGGGAGCAATTCGAAGTTCAATTCATGTAGTTTTGCCATTGTTTTGATTGACTTGTGACACGGTGCGTTGTCTTGATGAAACAAAATTTTTTTCTTTGCCATATGCGGTCGTTTCTTTGCAATTTCGGCCTTCAAACGCTCCAATAACGCTATATAATATTCACTGTTGATGGTATTTCCTTTCTCAAGATAGTCGATGAATATTACACCAAGCACATCCCAAAATACCGAGGCCATAACCTTTCCAGCCGACTGTTGTGCTTTCGGGCGCTTTGGACGAGGTTCACCAGTTGCTGTCCACTCAGATGACGATCGTTTTGATTCCGGAGTGAAGTGATGGATCCATGTTTCATCCATTGTCACATATCGACGCAAAAATTCCGGTTTGTTACGTTTACACATGGCCAAACACTGCTCAGAATCATCAACACGTTCTTGTTTTTGATCAACAGTGAGCAAACGCGGCACCCACTTTGAACAGAGCTTTCTCATAGTCAAATGCTCATGCAATATAAAGCCAACACGTTCTTTTGATATCTTTACGATGTCAGCTAACTCACGCAACTTCACTTTTCGATCATTCAAAACGATTTTATGGATTTTTTTGATGTTTTCTGGTGTTACCGCCTCATTTGGACGTCCACTGCGTTCTGCATCATCGGTGTCTCTACGACCACGTTTGAAGTCAGCAAACCAACGTTTTATTGTTGTTTCTGATGGAGCGGAGTCCCCATAACACTTTTCAAGCCATTGCTTCGCTTGAACGGTATTTTTTCCCATCAAGAAGCAGTGTAAAATTAAAACACGAAATTGTTTTTGATCCATTGTTTTGAAAATAACAAAAGTAGCGTCACTCTTAGCACAATAACTCACAAACTAATGAATAGAATATCATGAAATTTTAACAGCTGTCTTTTGAAGGTTAGTATTAACTGAAAAAAAGGTGACTGCAATAAAACTAGCGCCATCTATGTGTTAGGCCCGGGACTTTTCAGCCCATGTGTTAAACTTGTAGAAAATAACATAACAGTTGTCAATTTCTTTGCCTTAGTATATTATTATTATTTAATTTAACAAAATGTTTAAAAAACAAAAAGATAGTGTCCTTACTCATGAATAAAATCAAGAAAAATTATGTTCATTACGTTTGGAAAAAAAATGGATGAATAAAATTGCTGGATTTTTAAAATCTAATATTTTAAAAGTCATAAATTTCGACTAGGACGATAAACGTCTTCCCACAGTAATTTGCACTTCTTGCACCTTAGTTTATGGGGCTGTTAAAAAATGAAACAATTAAATCAATTGAGTTACCTGATTATTCAACATTTAAAACATTCCATAGAAATACAAGGTCTCAAGAAGAGAAAAGTATGTGAATGCAGTTTGTGTGATTAGCGCGAAAACCAGGACATATTAATTTTTTAAAGAGTGAATCTCGAGTGGAAATAAAAGAAATAGTTGCAAGGTATTGTCCAAAAGGTACTATGGAAATGACATGGGGAAAGTCTCATTTTTGCTGCCGCCCAAATAATTTCGAAAATTCGAATTCTGCTTCCAAAAAAGGACCTTTTAGTATGTGATTTATTAAAAAACATTAAGAAAGAAAAATTTGTTGACAAAAAAACAATCTGAAGTAGCTATTTCTTTATCTCAAAAAGAGGGAAACCATTAAATGTTGTATTAAAGATAAATCATTATTATTTTGACGTAATTAACAATTATACCTCGCATATTAGATTATGAAACTGGATGTTAAACCCTTCGATATTATTTTTTAAAGAAATTTCTAGATGACCTAGAACTAAAGTTATGAAAGTTTTAAAAAATACGAAGAAATGAGTAAAATATGTTTTCACAGATTTTTGACCTGGAATTTTAAAAAATCTTAAAATTACCATACTTTTGATTCTATAGAACCAACATACTTCTACCACGTCTCAAATTAATGATTTTCACCTATACTGTTATATGACAGTTGCAATAATATCACATACATATGATGTAAATATCTATTAAATAAATTCAATGAGCATTATTAATGTAGAAAAATATGTTTATTTTGAAATTTTCCATTTTTAATTTTTAAATGCACTTTTTTCAAAATGGCGCGGCAAAAAAATTTAAAATTGTCGCCGAAGTCATTAAAGGTTGTTTCAGGCATACCGTTATTGACAATTATTGCAAGTTATTATAATTTGACAGGTTATATTCTGTTACGTTTCTTACGTATAAAAATTATTGAAATCGATATAGGACGACAGTAAGGGTAGGCAACTTAGGAGCCTTTCTGATGCTTGAGTTCTTTAAAATATATTTAGATGATAAAAAAAACCGCCTATGGATAAGTAACATTGTCGGTTTTCTGAATCCAAGCATTTTAAGCCTCAATTTTTTAAAACTTGAAATTGGAGCAATTTAAAATTGTAAAATTTGAAGATTGCATTTTAATTATGTCATTAGATAATATATATTACTAGAACTATAACAATAAATAGTATTTTCTAAATGCCAAACGCTGAGTTACAAAAGTGAATAACAGTAAAAAAAGTTGCTGTTTTTCAGAGGCCATTATGTCAAAAACTAATAATATTTGACCTAGGAAATGGTAACAAAATTTTTATCCAATACAAATCTAAATTGATCTAAATTCTGACTACTTACCACATTGACATTACTGTCCAAAAAACTTTTTTATCATCTAATTTATGAAAAGTCAACTTTCAGAAAGATCTCTACAATAGTTAAAAATTGACTGTTCTCATTACCGCCTTCTTTTTAATTTTTAATCATTTTTATAAACCCTGACTTTTTGAAAAACAATTTGATATTTTGTATTACCTTACGACAGAACATTTACATACATACTATGAATTATTTAAACGCCAATTTCTTTTAAATTGGTTAAATGACAAAAAGCTGTCGATAAACTTATTGTCCACTTTCTAAATTTAATCATTTTAATACAGCAGTACTAGTTATATACTTAAAATTATTTTGATAAATTAATTATTTTGGCAACATATTAGAAGAGTATGTAACAACAAACGGTAATTATTTTAGGGCTGTCGTCAAACGTTCTCTTGAAAATCTGAATAACAGTAAAAAAATTATATTATTAAATTTTCTGAAGTTATTATCCCATGACCTAGGAAATAGTACACGAAAGTTAACTAGAATTTTCTGTAGTATTTAAAAAGTAAAAAAAAAATGTACAAAGGTATTTAAAATAAGACTATATGTGACATAACCAAATATCATAAAAGTGTAATGTTACAAATAAATCTAAATTAATATCCGCTACTGAAATTGAGCAAAATCTATATTTCAGTTATCGCTATTACTTCAAAACTAGGCTTACAGCAGCCAAAGATACAAATTGCTTTAAAAAATTTTTTAGTAAAAAATTCTTACTTCGCTGTAGAAGTAGAATTAATGCATAAACACACATGGTACCAAAAAATTAGATCAAAAGTTGTATTTGGGTGTCATGTGAAACTAAGTTTTAGGTACACTTTTTAAACCTTCTTACTGTAGTTTGAAAGATATGAATTTTCTTATAAATGTGTACATTTTAATTGATTGTTAAATTAACTGAAAATAAAACTTATACCAAATGTCTGGAAGACCTTAAATGAAATTTTAATATTATCAGACACTTATTTGTACCAATCTACAAAAGTAAAAAAAAAAACGAAACAGCCCTAAGGCTGTTTAATTTTTTTGTGTGCTTTATTTAAGAAGAAAATAAAGAATTAAACAAAAGAAAAGGAAAAATAATGGACTTCAATTAATCAGAAAATGTAAACAATACAACCCTATGACGTTGTTTATTAATAAATATTACTTTTATTTGAATATTATTGTTAATTGTCAGTTAAAGATGTTGAGAATAAGGAAGAATTTTACTGCTCGCATTTTATACTGCCTACTCTACTTTAGACTTTTAAATCATAGGTGGAACCAGTAGTCTTAAAATTTAACTTAAATGTATCATTTTACCTTAGGCATATGAGTAACTAGATTTATCGAAACGTTTTTTTGAACTGGCGCAGTAGAGCGAACTTTTAATGTTTTCTTAACTTGTCTACAGGCATGTCACAACAACAGGTAGGAAAAAAAGTGTTTTTGGATTATGACCCTCACACCCCATATAGTTTTTCGGAATCAAATTTGAGCATTTTTGCTTGCGTCTAGACATTATAAGTTATCAGATTACATTTTGGCAATCTTCATGCATCAGCTAAAAATAACCAAAAGAATTTTGTATGATTTGATTGTTTTACCTTATATATTCTGAATCCGCAACCTACCATATTTTTCTACTGAAAATTAAAATAATAAGGAAAGAAATTTTGAAAGTTGTTTTAAATTGACCTTAGACATTAAAATTTAACGTCGCTTTATCCAATTTTTTATTTGTTTAATTTTAGGAGCAAGATATACTGGAACAAAAGGAAGAAGAGAAAATCAACAAACGCGTTTATGGTAATTGGAAAAAATTAATAAAAGGCCTATTAATAAGAGAACGATTGAAAGCAAAATACGATTTTGGAGAGCCCTCCACCAGTAATTTTAAATTAAAAAAAAATAAGACACAACCTACAAATTAATTTAACTACTGTTAATAATGCCAATTTTCAAGATTTGTTACGTTATTTTTAGGTAAAATGCAAGGCAAGCACTATACATATGTGCTCGAATTAAATCTGTTTTATTTCCTAAAATTTATATTTATTTTAAAAATTAATAAAAATATATACTTTAGAAATATTGTGTCTTATTGTTCGCAATGAGTGTTACAAGGGCTAGTGCTTATTTGTGTAGTTTGGATTAATGTTGCAAATTCGATAAAAAAAAAATTTTTAAATTGGGTTTAACATTATTGTCAAATTTTATATATATATATATATATATATATATATATATATATATATATATATATATATATATATATATATATATATATATATATATATATATATATATATATATATATATATATATATATATATATATATATATATATATATATATATATATATATATATATATATATATATATATATATATATATATATATATATATATATATATATATATATATATATATATATATATATATATTGCAGTTATAGACAGTGAAGTCTATAATGATCCCGCTTATATCGAATTTCCGGTTAAAAACGAACTATTTTATAATGCACGAAAAAAAACTTCCATAAGACCAATACAAATTTTTATCGGTTATAACGAACTTCCGGATAAAGCGAACTAAATTTGGATGTTTTGTGTCCGTTTATAACGAACTTGCCACTCTCTGCGCTCGATGTCACACAACTTGATCTAGGGAATTCACCGAAACTCGCTGGGAACCTCTATTCTACTTGTTTCCGCCGCGTCGCTAGTTCGAGCAATATTTTCAATTCACTTGTTGTGTTATGCGGTTCTAGTGCATATTTGATCAAAGTAACAAAGTGAATTTTTAAGTTTTTATTTTAAAAAGAGTACACAAAAACGTAAAGCGTTTACTTTAAAAGACAAACACGATATTATATGGAAGAAGAGGCAAGAAATCTTATCACTCTATGATAAAAGAAACTTTAGTCGATAAAGGATTCTTTAAATAGTTTAGTCAAAAACGACATGAATATGTTCCTATTACCGGCTATACTTTACAAGAGAAAGCTAGTGAATTGGGAAGGAAAATAGAGAACACCGAGTTTAACTGTTCTAGAAGTTGGATTGAACGATTTAAAAAGCCACATAATATTAGTGGGGGTAAGATAGTAGAAGAAACTGCAGGAGTGGATATGACTGTTGGTTAGCGAATGGTATCAGTGGTTAGCCAATGTATGGTCGAAAATTAAAGAGAGAAAGTTATGAATATATGGACATTTTTAATGCGGATGTTATTTTACAAGATGACGCCTGATAAGACTTAAACTTTGTCGGAGAGAATTGTGCTGGTGGAAAATTATTAAAAGTAAGGATTACTGTGTTGGTAACTGCAAATATGTCTGGAATAGAGAAAAGAAAATTGTTGGTGATAGAAAAGTCCGCCAATCCCAGATGTTTTAAAAACAAACATTTACCAGTAAAGTACAAATCAAACAGCCTGGATGACATCAGAAATTTTTAAAATTCACAAACAGAAAAATATTACTTTTGATTGACAACTGTCCAGCGCACCCTGAAGTTGATCTACAGCAAATAAAATTGGTTTTTATGCCTCCAAACACAAGTGCAAAGCTCCAACAAAGTACAGTGAAAATCGAGATTAAAAATATGATGAACTTTAATTTTGATGAATGTACTGATAATGAATTAAGGGATATTAACTGATGATTAAGTTGTGGCATCAGTGACTTCTGGAAATATTTTGAGCGATAATGACGACGAAGACGAGCTTGGAGAAGGAGATAATATTTATGTTCCATCCATTTCAGAAATGACTAAGAAAATGACTGAAACTCGCAATTTTTGAAATCTCATGAAGTTCCTGAACATATACGGAGTAGTTTTTGTGACCTTGACAATTATATAAACACCATTTCTTTTTCAAGTAAAATTATACAAACGAAAATTACTGATTTTATTGTATAAACTACGTATTTTAATGTTTTCGTTTATACTCGTATACATACATAATAATAACTTTAGTGTGACTTGTTTTATTTTCCTTTGGCCGTTTTCTTTTAATTGTAACTTCGGATATGGCGAACCATTTTTAGTGATTTTTTGGAGTTCGTTATAAACGGACTTCACTGTATATGTGTGTATATATAATATATATATATATATATATATATATATATATATATATATATATATATATATATGTATGTGTGTATATATATATATATATATATATATATATATATATATATATATATATATATGTATGTGTGTATATATATATATATATATATATATATATATATATATATATATATATATATATATATATAAAAGATATATAGGCACAGATATCTATGGACAGAGAACAGTCTTAAGGTATCCGGGTGTGCATTCATTACTCAGTGTTTCTCTCGATAAAAAGTTTCACCAAAACCTCATTTCATCATGCTTACTAGACTGCAGCGCTAATAATGCCAAATTACATTTTGGCGGAAAGCCTGCGACTTAACAGTCAAAGCAACATCGACGAATATATATATATATATATATATATATATATATATATATATATATATATATATATATATATATATAGTAGGGAGAATTCACTGCATATATTGAAACTGGCGTCTCCTTGAAGAAAATTCACTGTAATAGCGCGTCTCAATAATAAAAGAAAAAAATCGATCCTAAAGAAATGATTATATGAATATTTTTTTCGCGCTGCCATTGGTGAACCATACAAGTCTACAATATCGCCGATCGTTAACTAGAACGTAAGGTCTACAGTGTTGCTCAGATTTGACTAGGTTTTCCCAAATAAATTTAACTAAAAAAAAATATATAAAAATTGTTACCTTTTAAAATAATTTCTTCGTGACAACATTTAATTCACAAACATTTCATTTACTTTATTCTAAAATCGACGGCACAATAAAGAAATTGTTAAGGTAGGTTGCAAAGCCTGCACATTGTGCTTTACTTTCGTTGGCGTTGGGCGCCGACAACAAAGGATTTTGACTTTGTCGGTAGCTTTTTAAGTAGTTTTCCCAGCTTGGCAGCTGCCAAGTGACAACGATCTCTAGCAAAACGTCCAATTCACGTTTAGTTCAGCTTTTTACAGCGAACGTTTACAAAGTTTGCAAAATGTAGATTTTTTCAAGATATCCATATACTAATATATGTAGTGCTCTTAATTAAGAAATTTGTAGAAAGAGTAGAATATAGCAGCAAGTGACATAGTTCATGTCATTCGGTTTAGTTATAAATATGTTACGCAAAACCTAGGATATTTTATATCGAGATCAACTGCACATTTAAGGTACATAAAAATTATAAATAAATACGTTTTTAAATCTACTTTGTTTTTTTCAAGTTAAGAGAAAAACCTATTTGAAATTCTGTTTTTATTTTTCCCAAACCCAAACATCTGTGTGTTATGTTAAAATTAACCAGTTGTTCTCGCGCGTTGCCAAGATAAAAAATTAATTATGGTTAAATATTGTTTTTACTGAGTGTTTTCTATTATTTTAATATATATTCGGTTAATTTTACCTGAAATTTGAAAATCTGTAATTGTTGAAGAAAATCATATGTTTGGCAACACAGGCATGCGCTTGAGCTAGTTCATACAATGACGGCATTTCAGGAGTTAGTAGGTTGGGCCTTTTTTTAAATTTTTAAAAATTTTATGTATATATATATATATATATATATATATATATATATATATATATATATATATATATATATATATATATATATATATATATATATATATATATATATATATATATATATATATATATATATATATATATATATATATATATAATATATATTATAAAATAAAACTAAAATAACAACTGTCGCTGAAATCCTCCAGGGGGTGGCTACCTTGGATAGCGAACAACCGGAGGGCGAAGCGACATCTAACGCGGGGGCACCAACAGGCCCTCAACCCCGTGTTCGTTACAGCGGCGCGGCTAGACGCCGTTTTAAAAAGAGCAAAGGGACTAACCAACCTGCGCACTCCTGCAGCAAAGAGGTGAGAGGTGGAACGACGTCCCCGGCCCGGATCGGCGCATCTCCGGGTGGAGGCTGGTTCGGGGGCGTCGACATGCAGAAATCATAATTTTAAAATAGATTTTTGCAACATACGAGGTTTAAACTCAAACATAAATTCAGTGCACAACACCTGCAATCAAATAAACCTCATGTATTCGCTCTCTGTGAAACCAAGGTCAGTTTATCGACCAACACAGTCAACTATCTTTATCCTGGGTACGACTTCTATTCCCAATTTAGGCGTAACTTTGGAATCTGTCTTTTTGTCAGAAGCGACCTCTCTTGCCAACGAGAAGAGGCTCTGGAGTCCCCAAAGTTTGATTATGTGGTTAAAAATAACGACTCAATAAACCACAAGGTTCATCTGTATCCTTTATCGAGCACCAAGTGATACGAACTTTAGAACACTTTTCGCTTCTCTTGCAGACACCATCGATCATTTACAAATTAACTATCCAAATGCCCAAATTGCCATCCTGGACGACTTTAATGTCCACAACATCAACTGGCTTAAATATTCAAATACTACCGACGAACAAGGTCGTAAAGCTGAATCATTCTCAATCAGTTGTATCTTAACTCAGCTTACTGATGAACCAACGCGGATCCTTGATCGAGCCGGGGAGTTCGCCAGTCTTCTTGATCTGTTTTTGACCACCAATTCGGAGATTTACACGGTCACCGTAAATCCGCCGTTAGGTTCTTCCGACCATAAACTGCTTTCGACATCGAGTATCCTACCAATCAGTGACAGAGAGGCGCCTAAACCGCGCAAGATTTGGCACTACAGATCTGCTAAATGGGAAGATCGATCTCGTGGAATATTTTTCAACTTTCCCTTGGTTAGACGTTTGTTTTCGATGGGTCGAACCATCTGACTGCGCCAGGAAGGTTTCCGATGTTATGTTGACTGGTATGGAAGCTTACATCCCTTTTTCGAAGAAATGCTCTTCTAACGGCAAGCCTTGGTTTGACCAAAAATGCAAAGAAGCTGTTGCTTCTAAACATCTTGCCTACCGACAATGGCGTGTAAATCCTAACACAATAAATCGTAACACCTTAGTTCGTGCTCGGAACAGATGCAAAGAAATTATCGACGAAACAAAGGAGGCACACAATCAACAAATTAGAAACAAATTTCTCGCTTATTTCAACAATTCCAGGTCCTTTTGGTCAGTCGCTAAGGCAGTTAGTCAAAATTTCACCAAATCCACTATACCACCACTCACACGGCCAGATAATTCTATTGCAACGACACCTGTTGAAAAGGCGAACTTGTTGGCTAAACTTGCGTCACATTCTACTATCGATTTCCAAGGAAAAACACCACCTACTATTCCCATAGTGCAGTCAAGGATGCCCGATATTGTCTTCTAACAGCGTATCATTAAATGTATTTTAATGAAGCTAGACACCAAAAAATCTTCTCGCTTTCACGGAATACCTGCCACAGTTCTCAAAAACTGTGCGAGGGAAGTAACACCGGTTTTCTGTAGACTTTTCAACCTATCCTACAGAGAGGGAATATTTCCTTCCTGCTGGAAATGTGCCACCGTTCAGCCGATACCTAAAAAAGGCAAGAAGACCTTGCCAAATAACTACCGACCAGTCGCACCTTTTTCAATAATATCGAAAGTCGTGGAAAAGGCTATCAATCAGCATCTTCTAAAATATTTTGAAGGATTGAATATTATTAGCGATCAGCAATATGGCTTTCGTAAACATAGATCAACAGGAGATCTTCTGACTTATGTAACACATGTTCCAAACATGTGTTACATAAGCATTACACTCCACAACTGTTAATTCTTTACAAAACTCAAATTCGACCAACTATGGAATACTGTTCCCATGTTTGGGGCTCCGCTCCCAAACATACATTGCATTTGTTGGATTCTATTCAGAGAAGAGCTGTTCGTCTGATTGGAGACCCGGAACTGACCGGCGGCCTTGATTCGCTGGAACATCGAAGAACGGTTGGCGACTTGAGCCTATTCAACAAGTATTTTCATGGAAAGTGTTCGAAGGATGTAGCCCGCTTAATTCCTCCCAGAGCGGTGCATGTTAGAAATAAACGTCGCGCTAATGCTTTACATCCGTATGAGGTTCAGCTTGTTACTCCTCGAACAACGCTTTTCAAGCAGTCTTTTATATGGAGAACATCATCCCTTTGGAATAATTTGCCCAGGTCTGTGTTTCCCACTGAGTGCAATTCAAGAACAACGTGAATCGCTTTTTTCGCTCATGTGTCGCTTCTGTAGCGCTTTAGGTATTTCCCTGCAGCACGTGTGTTAGACCCATAAATAAATAAATATATATATATATATATATATATATATATATATATATATATATATATATATATATATTTATATATATATATATATATATATATATATATATATATATATATATATATATATATATATATATATATATATAATGGAACTGGCGCCCCCGAGTTTCACTTTAAATAGCGGATCTCAATAATAAAGGAAAAAATCGATCCTAAAGAAATCGTATTCTGAATATTTTTCACGCTGCCACTGATGAACTCGACAACTTCACAATATCGTCGATCGTTAATTAGACGTAAAGTTCTTCATTGTTGTTTATATTTGAATCGGCTTTTCTTAAATAAATTTAATAAAAAAAATATTAAAATATTTTTATTATTCTATTATTCTAAAACCGATCAAGGATTTGTCGGCTCTTTGTTATCGGCATTTAACGCGGATATTAAAGGATTTCTGCCGCCGTCGTCTCGCTTTGGAAAATTTCGAGAGTTTTTAGGCGCTCTTTGGCAGCGGTCAAGTGACACAACAAATTCACATTTTATTTCGTATTAAAGTTTTCTAAATGAATTATACAATATAGTATTCAGTACTGTCTTACAAACGTCAATAAATAACGATATAATAAAAAAATGTAGCAACTATACTGATTAAAGTAATAAGAATATTACACAAATGTTAATACATATAATTTTTATTGCTATGCTATTCACACTTAAGAAAGAGGCATTAAGACAGTATGTAAACAAACTCCTCAAAAATAAAACTCAAAACCAAACTTAAAACCCAAAACCTATAAAAGAGGTACTCGATTATGTAGTAAAGAGAATCTTCTGCGAGAATTTTTTTAACTTTTTTTCAAATTCGTTGTCTGGTAGAACTCTAATATTTTGCGGTAATACATAAAAAAATTTAACGGCCCAGTACCCAGGTTCCGTTTGACATCTCTTTAGCTTCCAATATGTTGGAATTAGATTCTCCTCATGCCTGGTGTCATGACAATTCACCTCTCCATGGCTTCTGTAGCAATAAACATATTGGTTTAAGAACCGGGGATTGTCAAGGATGTACTGTGAAAGAACCGTTAAAATTCTGAGCGATACAAATGGCAATCAACCCTGAAACCAAGTCCATCCAGTATTCTCAGTGCCTTACGCTGCAAACTGAATACTCGATAAGTCTGTGCAGAATGTCCCCAGACGAGAATGGAATAAGCAAGATGAGAGTGAAATATTGAGTGATAGGCATTTCGTAATACTTGCTGAGTTACACAATGTACAAGATTCCGAAGTACAAAAAGATGTTTACTAAATTGTTTACACATCTTGCCTATATCTGTACCCCAATGCAGCTTCAGATCCAAATATATACCCGAAAATCTCACCTCATCTACGCCGTTATTCAGGTCATATACCTCTCTCAATGAAAAAACAACCCGTTTGGTTTTGTTGCTATTCAAAGCCAGTCAATTTATATCAAACCACTGTTTAGCCCTCTCTTGTGCCGTCAAAGAATCTTCAAGAGATTCCTCAATTCTATTAGCAGCGAATGCCACCGTGGTATTGTCAGCAAAGAGCGTGTACTTAACTGCAGTGTGGCTAGTCATTAATATATATCAAAAAAAGTGTTGGACCCAGCACTGAGCCTTGGGGAACTCCAATATTGATTACGCTCTCTGTCTACGACACCTCAGAAACCCTTACAGTTTGAGTCCTGTCTCGTTAAGTATGATTCAATAAGCGCCATGCTCATATATATATATATATATATATATATATATATATATATATATATATATATATATATATATATATATACAACGTCATTGCGGATCCCTTGTTCGGCTTGCCTGTGGACTGACAGATGTCAACCTTCAAGGTTTCACTTATACACACAATTTGTTGTGTGTAAACCCTTTTGGTCCACAGCGACATTAAGTAATTATAGCAATTAAAGAAGCCATTCTGTCTAAACATTACATCGCTTCTTTGATTTTTTCAGGACTGCTTAAGTTCAGCTTGCTAAAGAATGCTCTTGATGGACAGGCGCTATCTTCAATGATTGGTGTAGTATAATCCTAAGAACAGTACTGATATATACGAAACAATCCTTCAAACATCCTAAGTTAATTCCTTATATACTTAATTATAAACGGAAAGGAATTTTTAAAAATCTAATTTTGAGATTTAATAACAATACATACGAAACAACTCCTATAACACCATCCGGCACTCTTGGCCGCTTAGATGTTCAACTATAAACAATTATACTTTCAATATGTTTATTATCTGAATCAAAAATCAAGGTTTTTTGACCAGAACTTTTATTCGCCCAAAAACAATAGGTTTTATTCCTTTCTTAAGTAATATATGTGTTGCAAATTTGAGATAGCTATTGTATTTCATTTGACAGATATCGTGCAGCGAGACGGACAGACAGGTTGACGGAAATGGAGATTTAGGTACTCTGAAATATGACAAAACGCAAATATCTCGGAATGGGACCTGTTCACGAACACAGTACTTCTCTTTGTCAAAAGAAGTAATAACAAAAATGGTCATTACACTATTAAAACTATAGAAAATTTATTAACCAATCCTTCACCCTCTTTACCTAAAGCAACAGCTCAGAAACCTTGCTCTCACCACATCAAGTACTGTGTACCAGATTTGTAGTCGATATTCCTTTTCGTTCGAAAGTTATCGTGCCTTTAGCAAGGGAAGTATAAGCAGTTATTTTTGAAAATTTCCCAATACACACGCAATATTTATTTTCGAAAGAGTACTACAATTAATTTTTCGCAGGGTGGAAAATTATGTTTGTATATATAATGTTTAAAAAATAGTCCTATTTAGCAGGTAAATAATATATACTTATTAAATTGGCGACTGCCTACCTGTTTACTTAGTTCACAAACGTTGCTAAAATCCCCAGGTATAAAACGAGCTTTTAAATGTTGATCTTATATAAATTGAGTAACCGATGGTTTTATTTGCCTTGTCGAATACTAAAGTTCTACGAATTTATCATCTTGGAGTTACCATTGAAATTAAAGTATTAAACACCTAAATTTTGTGGAGCAAAGTTTATAACTAAAACTATGTTTTTAATTAATATTTTTTTTTAAATAACCAATGAAATATTATATTTAGCAATAAAATTACTTGCTTATTTTGTTAACTGGCACTAAATATATTTTTTGTAAATGGGTTATCTCGATACAACTCCATTTTCAAACGCTTAACTAAGACAATATTTAGTGTCAGTTAACAAAGTAATTAAGTAATTTTATTGTTAAAATGTATTGTCACAAAGTAACCGACCAATCAATCAACTCTATTATGTTTAGGTTCAAGCAGAAAATAAAAACATCTCCTATTTTTTGTGCAAAGAATTAATTTAATTTCGATTAATTTCGAAATTGAAAAGACAGAAAGTAATCATCATCAGCTTATATTGTCCACTGCTGGACAAAAGCCTCCCTCAAGTCTTGCCACATTTTTCTGTTCTAGGTCACTTGTACTGAATTTCCCGCCACTCCTTTCAAATTATCAGTCCACCGACTCGGTGATCTACCTCTACTCCGATAGGTTTCGGATCTTGGTCGCCACTCTATAATTCTCTTTGACCATCGTCCATCCTTAAATCTAGCAACATGCCCAGCCCAGTTCCATTTAAGATGTAGAATGAATTGACTGCGTCTTATACTCCCGTTGCCTTCCTGATAATGTGATTTGGGATGTAATCTCTAAGAGTAACGCCTAATATTGACTCTCCATCTTTCGTTGCATGACACATAATTTATTGTTATTTTTCTTCGTCATTGTGAGAGTCTCGGTTCTGTACGTAAGAACGGGGAATATGCATCTGTCAAATACTTTTCTTTTTAAAAACAAAGGAAAGTTAGATTTGAATACATAGGCCAGTTTGCCATATGCAGCCCAGGAGAGACCTATTCTCCGCTGAATTTCATGTGTTTGGTTATCTCGTCCTATGCTGATTTCATATCCCAAGTATTTATATTGGTGCACTTGCTCGATCTCTACGTTATTCAGTTTTATAGTGCCGCTTAATACAAGATTTGTCATAAACTGAGTCCTGGATAGACTGATTTTAGACCAACCTTTCCTGACGCTTCCTGGAGCATGTGCAGCACAGTTTGTGCTTCTTGCATTTTGCCTATTATTAAGACAATGTCGTCGGCAAAATAGAGTTGTATAACTTTCCGTCAATGTTAAGTCCTATTCTTTCCCAGTTTATTGATTGTAGAATACTTTCTAGAAGTGTTACGAAAAGCTTAGGAGAGAGCGTATTACCCTGCCGCACTCCTCTTTTGATTCGAAATTTGCTGGTGGATTGGTTAGTTTGTGTTTTAACATGAGCGATGGCATTTTCATATATGTATTTAATCGGATTGGAATATCGATGATCAATACGACACTCAGCAAACGCTTCCAAAAGTCTCTGCTGGTTTACAGAATCAAAAGCCTTTTCGAAGTCCACAAATATCAGCACAAGAGGCTTATTATATTCTATACATTTTTCAATGAAGATTTCAACTGTAAGCAGATGGTCGTTTGTTCCATACCCCGAGCGGAAATCTGCCTGTTCTTCTGAAAGAAATTTGTATTCATGACTCAGGAGGCTATATATATATATATATATATATATATATATATATATATATATATATATATATATATATATATATATATATATATATATATATATATATATATATATATATATATATAGTATATATATATATATATATATATATATATATATATATATATATATATATATATATATATATATATATATATATATATATATATATATATATATGTATATAAGTATATATATATATATATATATATATATATATATATATAATATATATATATATATATATATATATATATATATATATATATATATATATATATATATATATATATATATATATATGTATATATATACATATATATATATATATATATATATATATATATATATATATATATATATATATATATATATATATATATATATATATATATATATATATATATATATATATATGTATATATATATATATACCTATATATATATATATATATATATATATATATATATATATATATATATATATATGTGTGTGTGTGTATCGAGAACATCGTGTCGAAAATATCGTGGGTAGCGCTCCCGACAAAATATCAAAGTTTTGGTAGTTATAACTAATAGAAAATTGAGATTTTTTTATACAGTGATGGGTTTCGCGATTTCCTATATAGTTGATTAATTATGGACACTTGAAAACCAGTGTATTATCCTAAAATCTTTATAAATACTTAAACAATAACGCAAAAAAAACAGCATTCATAAAATTCCATCGACGAGCAAGCGGTTTTTTTTTTTTTTTGCCACTTCGGTATGCGGGATAGTGACTAGTAAAATATGTAAATAATAAACATGTACTGTCTGTGTAAATAATAAACAAACAAAAATGTCGGACGTTGAACTTGGTGATGATGAGTGCGTGGAATGTAAACAAACTTGTCTATAAGGATATTATAAATGTGATTCATGTTTAAAAAGGATTCACAAAAAGTGCGCAAATATAACAGCATCGGAAGTGAAATGTATGCCCCTCCAAAAGAGAGTCTTGTTATTGATATGCAGGGAGTGCAGGATATTTGTAACCAGGATGCCTTGCATGATGAAATTAATGGAAGAAATAAAGAGGGATATAGAAGAAATAAAATCCGAAATGAAATCGTCTTTAAAGAAGGAATCATATGCAACAATATTACAGAACAACCAGAATAACAAGGTTGACATCAAAACAAGCTTGCCAGCGATTGTTATTAAACACAAGATAGCACAAAATTCACAAAAAAGTAAACAAGACATCCAAACATCAATAAACCCAGCAAAGTTAAGCTTGGGAATTAGAAATGTGAAAAAAACCAAACAAGGAAACATAGTTGTTAAATGCGAGACAAAACAGGATATAGAACGATTTAAGGAAGAAGCTGAAAGAAAACTTAATGGAAATTATGACATAGAGCTACCAAAGAAAAATTCTCCAAAAATAAAAATTGCTGGTTATACTGGAGAAGAATCAGTTGAGAATTTAGAAGCTAAAATTCGCTAACAAAATAAATGGATTGATACATTTGACCATCTAAAAATAACATATATCAGAAGACCCAAAAATAAACAGAATTCTACCATATATGCTGAATGTTCCGGAAGTTTATTTTGCAAGATGCTAAATTATGGAAAGGTGTATATCGACTGGGAAGGATTACCGGTATATGAGGACCTATCGGTTTCTCGTTGTTATAAAGAGTACTAAATCTAAAAAAAATGAAGTATGCGGAAACTGTGCGGGAAATCATAGTACCTTTGGATGTGTGTGGCCAAAAAGGTATATAAACTGCAAAGTAGCCAATGAAAAATATAATCTACGGCTTGATACAGATCACACAGCACTTGACCCAGAATGTCCATCTCTTAAACACCATATAAATCTTTTAAAAAACAAAAACTGATTATATTTCGTAAATAATGGTATTTAACATTCAGGACGATTTATTGGAACAAATAAGTGAACAAAATGGTGTTCAAGGCAAAATGGTAGACCAGAAGATATTAGAGATCATTAAGAATGACAAAAAAATGTTTTTAGTTTAATTCATTTTAATATTAGAAGTTTAAATAGAAATATTGACAATCTTATTACTTTTTTAGAAATTTATGAATTACATCATATAGATATCATTATATTCACTGAAACCTTTCAAATTGATTCGATAGACAACTATAATATTCCGGGTTATCAAATTTTTTATAATGAGGCTAATTATAATAAAAACGATGGAGTTGTAATATTTGTTAAAAAACATTTAAATGTTGATTTTTCTTTCACTCAATTGACAAACTCAGGAACAACCCTTAGTAGAATGAACTTTGAAATAAATAGCACAACATTTGGTTTATCAGCAGTGTATAAACCACCACCTGTTACAAAGATGGATTTTATAAATGACATATATACCTACCTAGAAACATTGACTCTTTCTAATATCGAAATTTTTGTGGGTGACATCAACATAAATATTTTGGAAAAAAAAACGATAATCACGTTGCAAATTACCTAGCCATGATGAACTCTATTGGTTTTCAGTCATGTATTAACTCAGTGACAAGATCACTGTCAAAAACTTGTCTAGATCATTTATTTATTGATCAAAAATTAAAATCTAATAATTTATGTTTTAACTCGTATATATTAGAAGAAGATATAACAGATCATAGTCCAATTATGTTTTTGGTCAAACAGAAGAAGAACCTCAAGAAAGTATATTAAGACCCCAAGAAAATACAACTAAATTCAAATTGAATATCCCCAAATTTAAACTACTTTTAAAAAATTTTGATTGGTCAATTATACTGGAAAAAAATAATTCCGAAATAGCAACAAAAATTTTCTTGGAGACTTACCAACAATTATTATCAAGCGCCATGGAAACTTACACTATTAAACACAAAAAACACAAAAAAATTAAAGAATGGATTAGCAACGGAATTATCACATCAATTAAAACTAGAGATAAACTGAAAAAAAAAAATTAAATAAAAATTTTAGCGCCTAATTAGAAAAAGAATACAACGAATACAGAAACACTTTAAAACAAACTTATGCATAATCAAAAGAATCAATATTATAAAAATCAAATTGAAAATAATAAGAATGACATGAAAAAACTCTATAAAATAATTAAAGAAGAAATGAAGAGGGATATAGAAGAAATAAAATGAAAATAATAACAACAATAAAACAACAAGACAAAAAAAAACTTATGAAAATAATAACAACAATACTTTCCATAATATAAAAAATATGGATGGCCAGAATTTCAGTAGTTCACTTGAGGCAGCGAATTTCTGTAATGACTATTACATAAATATTGGAATGGAAATGGAAAAGACGATTCCACCACCATAAGTAGAACATCATGCAGGCCTGCCTATAATAAATTCTATTTATTTAAACCCCATAACGAAAAATGAATTAATCAATCATATTTCGTCTTTAAAAACAATAGTTCACCAGGTTACGATGGTATACAAGCTAATATTATAAAACAAACACATTTAGAAATTATTAACCTTCTTTTACACATATTAAATTTAATCATAACAACTGGGAAAATACCATCTGAATTTAAAACCTCAATAATAACACCCATTCACAAAACAAGATCTAAAACCTCCATAAATAATTACCGACCAGTGAGCCTAATCAGTAATTTTGCAAAAGTGTAAAATTCAGGCTAATTAACTTTTTAAAAATTAATAGTATTTTATCAACAAACCAATTTGGATTCATCGAAGGCTTCTCTACTATAGATGCCATACACAGATTAATAACTGAAATTGTTAATAATTTAAATTCAAATAAAAAATGTTTAGCCGTATTTTTAGACCTTGCTAAGGCATTCGATACGGTGCCTCATACTCGTAATGAGCTTCTTAAGGCACTGGAAAGGTATGGAATAAGGGGAGTAGCTGGGCAACTGTTCAGAGATTACTTGTCGGAGCGTATACAAATGGTCAAGCTAAATAACATTTTGAGTGTCAAACAGAAAATAAAGATTGGTATTCCACAATTCTTAGGACCAGTTTTTTTTATAATATATATCAACTCCTTGTTAAAATTGTGTGTTGATGGCTTGACCATATCTTATGAAGATGATACAGCTCCGATTGTTTCTGGAGATCACTGGGAAAGTGTAAAACATCAAACAGTTAATAGTTTAAGAAAAATTCAGAACTGGCTTCAAACTTATAAACTGACATTAAATTTAGCAAAAACAAATTACATAGCTTTCTCACTTACTAGTGCAAACAGACCACAATACAGTACTATTGTTGCTGATCATCATTCTATTAAAGAAACTTCATCTACAAGATATCTTGGAATTGTAGATTCCTTAAGTGGCAACCTCATATTGATTATGTATCCAACAAAATTCGTAAACTTATTCATAAATTTTATTTATTAAGAGAATTCTTAAATAAAAAAACACTTATTATAATTTACAAAACATTTGTGGAATAAATCATAAGATATGGAATATTGGTGTGGGGTGGACTTTATGGGAGCAACCTGTATAGATTGAATATAATACAAAAATATATACTCAAAATTATTTATAAAAGAAATAGATTATACCCTTCACATCTGCTTTTTAATAAAGACATTGTTAATATTAGATCAATTTATATTTTTACGGTATGTTCTTACATACGTGTACATACTCGACCTGATTTAAAACCTTTTGTTGACCGTACTTATGAAACAGCAGGCAAATTAAACTACTAGCAAGTACTAATAATCTTACCCTAAGATATATAAATTATTTTGGTCCTAAACTTTACAATTTGCTACCAACCGAAATAAGGAATTGTACTAAGATAAAATGTTTTAAATTATTAAGTAAAAAAGTCATTTTTGAAAATTATCGTCAGTTTGAGAGGTATTTTAGTTGATTGTATATTTTGATGGCAGATTTTGTTTTGCATGTAATTTTGTAAATTTGAGATAAACTGTTATTTTTTGCTTTTCTTCTCTTCTACTTATGAATGTAACCAATCAGTGTATTAATAACTAATAAAACATTTCCAAATAATATTGCAAATACAGATGTTTCACATCTAGGTGCTTAAAATAAAAGTAGCATGATACATATGTAGGATATAGGAGAAATAATATATTTCATTTATTTATATCGTAAGAATAATAGAAAATAAAACAATTTCTGGAGGAAGTTTCTTCTAGAAATAAATAAATATATATATATATATATATATATATATATATATATATATATATATATATATATATATATATATATATATATATATACGGATGAGCAAAAAAATCGACTCGATTTTGCTTCATTTAACACCGATCCTTGATTTTAATGTTCAAACACTGATATTATTTTTGGCATCATTAGAATGCTGTTTGGTGGTTGTTGACCAAAAGGGAGTATCAAAAAGTCGTTAATGAAGCTTCTTAGAATTGTCCGCTGAAGCGTTTTTGGAATCGAAGTGCAAAAAAGGGTCGGCCAAAAAATCTTTATTATGGCGATGAGGGGTTGGTCGGCCAAAAAGTCTTTATTGCAAAGGGGTTGGTTTTAGGGGTAGGTTTCATATGATGTAAAAAAGGCAAAAAACTATATTTTTTCTATTATTATATTTTATTTTTAGTCAATTCGGGGGCATTAGGTATTTTATTTAAATTTAAAAAAGTGCTATCATCTAAGTACTTAAGCTCCGTCAGCCTTTGTATTAAAAATTAGATACTATTACGATTATACTAATCTGTATGTTAACAATTCCGTGTAATGGTCCTTTTACATGGTTACATCAGTCCGCACTTCAGTTTCAGTTTCAGTCGAACTGTCCGTTTTTCCTATGTGTAAAAAGGAAGAACTGAAAACAGAACTGAAACGGAAACTGACACCTGACGGTATGGGGTTCTTTTCTTCCACCGTTTCTTTAACGCCACAGCTAAGGCTACTGCAGTGAGACAGTCTTCATACATGAGCTATTTTACACATGTACACTTTGGGACAGTATGACAACACGTGTTTGAACGCGAAACACACATAACACTTTGAAAGTGTAACTCGGACTGAGAACTGAACGGACGGTGTAAAGACAAATCTCCTTCCGAACTGAAATGAAACGAAAACTGAAACTGAGACGGAATTGAGAACTGATATGACCGTGTAAAAGGACCATTAATGTGATAATGAAAACTAAAAAGATTAAAGGTCATACTATAATAAAAAATATTTGTTATTTTCGATCATTAGAATGCTGTTTGGTGTATTTTCACGAGTATTGTCCTGGACCTCGAAAAACTTGTGCTCTTTTGTTTATACACAGTTTAAGTTTTCAAAACGCGTCTTTTGAGCTTAAAATATGAATAACTCCGGTTATATATGTCATATCGAGTCAAAAAAAAAACCACACTCTTCGAAATTAAATTTTCAACAAATCTCCGTTAGTTTTAGGTCGCTAAAGTGAGTACATAACCTACAAAATCGGTAAAAATGGCAAAAACCTATTTTTTTTTTCATTTTATTGTATAGGTCGACTAAGTGAACCAATCTGCTTGAAACTTTCAGAAAATATGTCCTTTGTTATAGAAAAAATATCCTGAAATTTTGGTACAAAAATATTGAACCCAGTGGGCACAATTGAATTTGTTATTTAAAATTTAAATTGCTCGCCATTTTATGCCATTTGGTCCAAAATGGATTTTTTTTTCAAAATTAGGTCTTGACGTCAGCTTTCCGATATCCTTAATAAACAAATGTAAAAAAATGGTTAAAAAACGACTCCAAAAAAATTGGTTCAAGTTCTCCATATTAAAATGACTATAGTAAATAGGATTTAGACTAATTCAATTTGTGAAAAACAAAAAAAATTCTCTGGTGATGTATTCGGTTCGAATTTGAACTTAGGAACAAGTTGATTATTAAGCTGTCTTACCGAATACACCGCCAGACTAGTAGTTTTTTAATTTTTACAAAGTGTATTATATTTTTGTTTAGATTCATTAAAGTAAAATGATGAATAAACTATAATATAAATATATATATAATATAATAAATAATTCCATGCAACTAGGGGTATAAACTAATGTACAGTTTTTTTTTAATGATCTAAATCCATTTTCTCCGCGTTCTGGTTCATTCCGATTGGTTACTTCTTGAAGATGTGGACATAATATTTTTTCACATAATAATTTAGCTATCCGATCTTCAGCTTTTATTTAAAAATCTTTATTGGAATGGTTAAATAAGATTACTGGTATTTCTCCGCCATAGTCTTCATCAAAGACATTAGCTGTAAAAAAAAGTTGATAATAAATGTATATTATTTTTGTTTTGAAATTTTGAGTTTACTTCGTACACCAATGAAGAGATTTAAAGTCAAACCAGATCTTAAAGCTATTCTACCATAAAAAAATTTTTGGTTGTTCAATTTTCAGACCTATAGCTATTTTTGGTTCTTTCCCTGGCTGGGACAATAAAATCATAAAGACTTTTTAAATTATATTCGGCAACCTTTTTGCATTACCTTTAATTGGTGTAAATGCACGAGGAATGATTTTTACATATTTTAATACTGATGTTTAATTGTCTTCTTCTTACATTACTTTAGCCACTCTTAGTTTAATTAAAATAAAAAAATTCTCTTAAGTGTATTATAACCCCAAGATAATAGGTCGACAAGTAATTGGTCGTAAGGGCAAGTTTTTTCCATGTTATTCTGTATAATTCATGTTTGTTGCTTTGAATTAAATATTCTTTGATGTACATTTCATTCTTATTAAAAAGACAATTGTAATAATCGGTAAAATTAATTGCTTTTAGAGAAGTATTAGTAATACCTTTTGCCTTTTTATTTAAGTTTGAATATAATTTAAACGTATACATTTAAGACCTGAAAATTCTGAAGTAATTTTTCCCGCAGGCTGAATGGAGAACAGAATGGAACAGCAAGCCACCTTTGAACTCTCATTTAATCGGTAACCCCTCTGATCGAGTTCCTAGTTTCCAACTTCCACGAAGAGAGTGGTCTTCTCTAAATCAAATCCGAACCGGCCATAGTAGATGCGCTTATCTCATGCATCGATGGGGTTTTGGAAATTCTCCGCAGTATAGGTGTGGTGCGACTGAGCAAACAACGCATCATGCATGCAGTGAATGCGGCCCCCTTGCTTTTGAAGGAAACCTTACTCAGTTGTATGAGGTGACACCCGCTGCCCTTGCATGGCTACGACAATTAAGAGTGGGTCTTTAGTGCTAGGTGTTGGGACTTTTATCTTATTTTCATATTTATACAGATATCGCTTACTTATATTGTTTGTCTTTATGGATGGGTCTGTGTCTTATTTGTTTATATTTCGTGTGTTTGTATTATTCTATTTTCTCTGTGCTGCGACATACGATAATAATAAATATACTTCATCAAACCTAAGACTTTTTTGTGCTTTAACAGGGTATTATAAACATTATCAAGAGGATAATCAGAAGTATCAAACTTATGAATATCATCTTGAATATGTTTATAGATATCCTATCCGCAGTATATAAGTATATAACCTTCAACCGAATCGTCCGGTATATCGGTATGATTTTCCGTGTTCTTACTGAATATTTTCACCGTTATCAATCCACCTGAATTCACCTGTAGGAAGAGATTGACTCATTTCTGCATCATATAAATTATTTACAGCAAAATACATTAAATATGAAGAAGGAAAATTAGGATCATCTCATTCTCTATATATTTGTTATTTGCTTTATCATATGGATTACTGTATTGAGAAATTCTACTTCTAATTTCTTTCTCAATCGTCATCATTTGTTCCACATTTGTAATTAATTCTAAATAAACGCCTGATATCAGAAGAAGTGTCTTTTGATGTCAGGCGTTGCAGGCTACCAGAAATGCTATATGATCTTAGACATTCTAAGCCGAAAGTGTTCATACAAACTTTCCCAAAAATTTTCAAAAACATCAGCTAATAATAATACATCTAATTTTAAATACAGTTCTATATACTGACGTAAATTTTGAATTTATCCCATATATTGACGGCATGTTGATACTCATCCCTTGTTATATTACGGTTTTTCCCAACTATCTAGATAATCATTTGAGAATATTCCCATGTTAAATAATAAAATAAAAATCTCCGTCATTTTTACAAAAAAACTTTGTATATATATATATATATATATATATATATATATATATATATAACACATGGGCTGAAAAGTCCCGGGCCTAACACATAGATGGCGCTAGTTTTATTGCAGTCACCTTTTTTTCAGTTAATACTAACCTTCAAAAGACAGCTGTTAAAATTTCATGATATTCTATTCATTAGTTTGTGAGTTATTGTGCTAAGAGTGACGCTACTTTTGTTATTTTCAAAACAATGGATCAAAAACAATTTCGTGTTTTAATTTTACACTGCTTCTTGATGGGAAAAAATACCGTTCAAGCGAAGCAATGGCTTGAAAAGTGTTATGGGGACTCCGCTCCATCAGAAACAACAATAAAACGTTGGTTTGCTGACTTCAAACGTGGTCGTAGAGACACCGATGATGCAGAACGCAGTGGACGTCCAAATGAGGCGGTAACACCAGAAAATATCAAAAAAATCCATAAAATCGTTTTGAATGATCGAAAAGTGAAGTTGCGTGAGTTAGCTGACATCGTAAAGATATCAAAAGAACGTGTTGGCTTTATATTGCATGAGCATTTGACTATGAGAAAGCTCTGTTCAAAGTGGGTGCCGCGTTTGCTCACTGTTGATCAAAAACAAGAACGTGTTGATGATTCTGAGCAGTGTTTGGCCATGTTTAAACGTAACAAACCGGAATTTTTGCGTCGATATGTGACAATGGATGAAACATGGATCCATCACTTCACTCCGGAATCAAAACGATCGTCATCTGAGTGGACAGCAACTGGTGAACCTCGTCCAAAGCACCCGAAACCACAACAATCGGCTGGAAAGGTTATGGCCTCGGTATTTTGGGATGTGCGTGGTGTAATATTCATCGACTATCTTGAGAAAGGAAATACCATCAACAGTGAATATTATATAGCGTTATTGGAGCATTTGAAGGCCGAAATTGCAAAGAAACGACCGCATATGGCAAAGAAAAAAATTTTGTTTCATCAAGACAACGCACCGTGTCACAAGTCAATCAAAACAATGGCAAAACTACAAGAATTGAACTTCGAATTGCTCCCACATCCACCGTATTCGCCAGATTTGGCTCCCAGCGACTACTGGCTGTTCGCAGACCTGAAAAAAAATGCTCGCCGGTAAGAAATTTCGCACGAATGAAGAGGTTATCGCTGAAACTGAGGCCTATTTTGAGGCAAAAGATAAATCGTTCTAAAAAGTGGTATTGAAATATTAGAGCGGCGCTGGAATGATTGCGTTGCTCTTGATGGAGATTACGTTGATGAATAAAGCTAATTTTGAACCAAAAAAACCGTGTTTTCTTTGTTAGGCCCGGGACTTTTCAGCCCATGTGTTATATATATATATACATAAGCTTAATTTATCCAAACAAGCAGAGATAAACCTAAATGAATCTTAAAATCGAAATTGAATACTTACATTTTAAAAATATATTTTGTTAATAGGTAATAGTGTTGTTGCACCGGGAATTTCAGTAATCAATTTTTTAATTAAAAAATGCCCCTCACATCCCGATAAATTATGAAATACGACAGCAATCATATGATTATCTCAACAATTAAGGTTACATGGAGAATGAGCACTCCCCTGTATTTTCCTGTAAGATGATAATGATCTCTTAACTTTTAACTGATCTAGCTGAAATGGTTGTGGACATATGTAGCAAATAGTTGATGAAATAAAGGATTCTTGTTCCGTTTGTGTTAATGGTGACATTGAAACTATGTTGGTAAATATAGGATTTAATTGTACAGCTAGTTGTAATTCGTTACAAAACCAGTTTATGCAATTTTTTCATGTATACATATTAAATTATGATAAACTATTATTATAAGTACATAATAACTAATAGGCAATAGGTATATGTTTTTGATACCTTGCTGTATTTTTATTCTTATTCGAGTCATCATCATCATTTTTTGCAATATACTTCCAATGTCAGCATAAATGACAAATGAAACTCTTTTTTTTTATTGAAATTTTTAAATGATACATATTTGTATTCTTTATTAAGCATTGTTAAGTAAATTTTATTCATTTGTCTGCAGGTAAAAAAAAAGTTTATTTAAAGTTTTATGTGAATAAAAATGATTAAAACATCTGCCAAAGTAATATTTTTTCTGTGCTACATCACCACTCTATCTATTCAATCATCGTGACAGGTTCTTAATCAATGCAAAATTATAGACAAGCTTGAAATTGGAAAGATGATTTGTGAAAAAAATTGTTATCATTATCATTATTATTAATTGTATGTCCGTAGGAAGTATTAATAAGTTAATAATTGTTAGAAATTCAAAATTACTTCACTTTTATCAATTCTAAACATGTTAATGGAAACGTGGTTGAAACATTTTAATATTTTTTAAAGTTACAGGAAATTCATTTCTTTTATGTTTCAATTCATCATTATTTTAAATATTCAAAACTCCTTTACTTTCCTGAATAAATTTCGATATTGACATATAAGTTGAAATATAAATTTCATTTTAAGTGTAAAATCTCATAAAGTGCTTAACCTCAATCTTTGTCTTGAAATTCTTCTAATTTTGTTAATAAATTGTTTTTAATAATTATAAAATTCTTTTAAATTAGTATTATGAAAAGACTCAAATTTGATTCTAATTTTAAAACATTTTTTTTTATTAACAGGTATCTTACCTCCTAAATATATATATATATATATATATATATATATATATATATATATATAAATATATATATATATATATATATATATATATATATATATATATATATATATATATATATATATATATGTATATATATATATATATATATATATATATATATATATATATATATATATATATATATATATATATATTTAATTAAAATAGTTTTATTTAAATATTTTATCCACTTAATAAAAGCATTGTTAGTTTTAATCAACTTACCAACGTCTTGAATTTTCATCAGTACTTAATTACATAATTCGTTAATTTATTTTAATTCTGACATTGTAATAACAGTTACAGTGTTACAATAAGACTAAATCAATAGCTTGACAGATTAAATAAGTATACGAATACTTAACAGCACCAGATGTTTTATTGTAAACTATATAATTAAAATATAATTTTAAGATGATCTAATATTATGGGAAATTTTACAAATGCATTAAAGTAAGAAAAGTGTTTATAATGACTAATAACTGACGTTATTATTCCAAAAGTTAACTACTCGTAAGTATCACACGTGCTTGTGAAGGAATTTTGCAACAGGATGTTTATTAAAAATGTAAATTTAAAATGACGTACTATTATGGGAAATTTTGCAAACGTAATTGCGCAAATTCATTGTTTATGAGGCCGAGATACAAGTTTAATAATACTAAAAATTATAAAAACAGATTAGCAATAGATATTTATAGAAAATTGTTTTTTTCTAGCTGTGTTATATATATATATATATATATATATATATATATATATATATATATATATATATATATATATATTATTATAAAATTAATATTTAGATCTATGTTTGTTTCGGATATTTAAGTAGTCTGTAAAAAACTTACAACAAAAACCGCCAGTGCCAACAAGTGCACGGTGTTCCAAATATAAAGGAGACAGGCAAAAATTTTACTTCCAAGAGTCAAAAATTTGCCTCCACCTTCCATCATCATCCTCACAAATTATCTCTTAACATATAATACCTAATTTTTCTCATTATATGCTCATGAAAATAAAATATTCATATCTTGTCTGCATGGAAGTAGAGAAATAGAATAGAGACCTATAAGAAGGCGCAGAACTAGTAGCCTATTCACTTCTCTTCATGTAAATAATGTCTACACATGAAAAATCTATTAGTGATTGAAATCAACAAGTTGAAGATTTGTATAATACATTTAATTTGGTTGACGAACAGGTTTTTTTTATGCTATACAGTCATCCAGAGCAAATCCGTTTTTATAATGATATGGCTAATTATTATTCACAAGGTATATATGCTTGTGTGAATTATTTCAAAACACTAAACATTCTAGAATTTGTAAAGGAACTGGACTGGTGGTTTTCATAAAGAAATTGTAAGTTTAATAGATTATGTAGAAGAACCTACAACATTAAATCATATTACTGAAGCTGAGAGAAGAAGAACTTTGTGAAATTGACTGAATTTTTCAAGATGTAGGAATTAGTGAAGAAAATATATGAAGAGTTTATTATGTCAGAGACCTGTTCTCGTTATTACCGGGATGTAGGACGAGATCATGAAGCAGAAGACTAGTCATAATATTTTGAACTAACAGATCATATTGAGCTTTATCAATATGTCGATCAAGCGTGTATTAGCTTCTTGAAAACAATAGACTTAAAAAAATTATTGTTAAAATATAGATTATTAGAAAAATATTATATTAATGAAAAAATGGTTGAATGAAAAGAAAACGGAATGAAGTTTATAAAATACCCCAAATTATTGCCCATGGTTTTACTACAAGTAATCCTAAAATTACTCCCCGATGAGATTGAAAAATTAATTACTATGGAAGAAATAACTAAATCAGATCATTTGACTGGAACAGAAGAAGAGATGGGAATGGAGAAAATATCGGAATTGGAAAAAATAATGAGAAATATATATGGAATATGTTAAGGGAACTTAAAATTTGGCTATTCAACATATTATATAATAATGTTTGTTGCTAGACGAGAACCCAAAGCTCATAAATTCAACATTAATTTAAGCGAATATTCTAGGAAGATGGAATGTGTGATTGAAGCATCTGAAGACTTTTTTAAAACGAAATATGTAAGAAAAATGTTTAGAAAAAGAAAATGTAACAATGTATCTTAGAAATTAAAAAAAAAAACAATAATTGTTTTACATTTAAGCTTCATTCACTCATAAAAAATTGTCGTATAGAAAAATACATTTGATAAAGTACAGATAGATGGCGACTTTGAGTGATAAAAACATTTCAGTGTTAAAGCTCTAATAGAGGGTTTATCATGAATTTTAAATACAGGATTGGTTGAATATTTCTTAATGGACTCTGCTTTTGCGTTTCCTTTAACATAAACGAATGGAAAGTTCTTAGTAAGTTGCTTGATAATATTAGCGAAACAAATGACGAGGAGTGTGTCCTTCATTTCAGCTAATGCCGTGATGAACTTTTATTAATCTAACAGCTTGTTTATGTAATTCTGGAGAAAGCAAATTTAATGCAAATAGTTGTGGCTTATTTTATTTCCATCGTTAGGTGCTAATTGTTTGAATCCTTGTATGACCAGAAGTAATCTTACAGTCGTAATTTTAAGAATGCTAATTAATCTTTAAATTAGAAAAAAAATTGAATACAAACGTTTTTTTTTGGAATATTCTTCTATTAGTTACTCGAGTTTTTCTAAATCTTTAACGAAAGACTGGAATCTTTGTTGAAACTGTAAAGTTCGTCTTTGGAATTAACTCGATGTGTCAAAGACATAATCAAAACTGAATTATTTTAAAATGTATGTGCAGTAAATATCTGAATTATTTGAGTTGGTGGAGGTTACATTCAAAGTTGTTTAACTATTTTCATTAGAGGATTATAGCTAAATATTTTATCATGTATTATGATACAATATGCTGTTGTTTTAGCTGAAATTTTTTCTTTTGTTTCGAATTCAATCCTCAAAGTTATTGGACCATTCTGATTTGATGTGAACAATTAACATAAACAATTGTTCTTAAATTCTAAGGGATTAAAAATTGGTTCTATTGGCAAATTATAATATAATTGATGAAATTCAGAAAACATTTCATATAATGTAGAAAACTTGTTACTATTAAAATCAAGTTGAAGATAGGATATCTTTCTGAATTTAAAAACAGATTTATATTTCTTAGTTCACAATGATCAAATTTAGTCATATCAGATTTTATGTTTGGTTGGAAAGGTAACTAAACATGACGCGATGTTTCAACCTTAGCTGAAGTTTTTACAGGCCAGTTGTGTCTTATAGTTTCCAACAGTTCAGGACATTCAACGAATTCCCAACTTCGGAAAGTAATAAGTATGTCATTATTTTTATCAATAAGTTTTGTAAATGCTAGTTCTTGTGGGATGGCTACGGTAAGATGAGGTACACATCAGCAGAGCTTCGTTATTGTAATTTTGGGTTTTTCATTATCAACATGGTACTATAGCATTATTATCATCATTACTCCTTTTTAAAATTGGTGCTTGTTGTGGATTTAAAACTATTTTATTATAATGGTCAAAAAATCCTCAATACATCTTAAAGGAAAAACATAAAGAAACATTTCCTTTATCATCAGATATAATTTTTTCTCCTGTTTTCAAATTTGGATACTCGATGTCGAAAGCAGTTTATGGTCGGAAGAACCTAACGGCGGATTTACGTGACCGTGTAAATCTCCGGATTGGTGGTTAAAAACAGATCAAGAAGACTGGCGAACTCCCCGTCTCGATCAGGGACAGTTGTTTTTAATTTACTGTCTTGCAGCGCAAGGTTAATAACTGCAAATGAGTTAATTGCAGTTATTAACCAATGCAATTAATATTTTTATGATCTATGTTTGATTTGTTTCACATCGGCACAACCAAGAACAAAATATCTTTTTATTCTCAGGCTTGCTTGTTTTGAAGACGTTGACGTCAAATCTTAGTGGGAAACTTTCATAATCACCGAGCTAATTACATTAATACTTTTAATGATCAACTGTTTCCTGCGAACCGTACTAAATAACTTTTTCCCACACTTTCTCACATACGAAGCTAAACTTGTTATTCCCAAGCTCGCTAGTTACGACCCTCGTATAATATTATAACTGCTGATGTAAACATTAGTCATAAGTAGATAAGGAAATGTTATAAAAACCCTAAACTAAGATGATTCAACATTATTGTTCTTTCATTTGTTGTGGATGCTGTAATCTGTATTTTCAAAACCTCCCAAAATTTTTGTACGTTTCCAATAAAAGTATTTTTTTAAAAAGTGTTTTTTAAAAAGGAAAATCCGACGTATAACTGACGCAGTCGTGCAGATTTGGGACGTATCTAGCGCATATAGATACGGTTCCGTCGAGGATTTATTCAAAAAAGTGAAAATCGCCCGTAGAGAGTACCGATTTAAGGTTGACGGTCGACATTTCGCGAAAGAACCACGAAAAGTGAGTGTCGTGTGTAGAAAGCACCGATCTGAGGTAGCACCCGGCAATTCACGCAGAAAAAGTGACTATTATTTGTAAAAAGTACCGACCTCAGGTGACAAGTGATAGTTGCAAGAAAAAGAACGGGAAACAGAACTCGAAAGTGACTTTTTTCAGTGAAATAGTACCGATCTTACGACGAGTGCAGGAACCATAGCAGTGAGAGGGCAATAGTCAAACAAATTGAGAACTATCGAGGGCACATCGAGCAGTTTTCATCCCAACGAAGAAAGAAACAAGGAAAAGAAGAAATCCATGATCCAAACAACAACAGCGATCTTCCTTTTAACATTGTAAGTTAGATTTAAAATTATTAATTTTAAGAATACTTTTTGTTTCAATTTGTAATAGCATTATATATTCAAAATTGAGGGAAACGACGACCTTAATTTAGATAATTTAATACTTTAAATAATCTATCAATTGAAGCAACAAACAAAATGCCTGAAATCAATTACAGCCTTTTAAGATATCAATCCGATAATGTTCCACACTTTGACGGAAATCCAAAATTGCTTAATAGATTTATAGGTTCAGTAGAAAGCCTTTTGAAAGCCTTCCAAACCAAAACTGATCCGATCCGATTCAATAAATATCTGTTAAATAGATACCGTCTTAAGCAAACTTACGGGAGGAGCAGCCGATAGTTTTGAGAGCTGAGTTACACAACTGGGGTTTAATTAAAAACGTCCTTATAACTAGCTTTGCAGACCACAGATCTGTCGATTGTTTGATACAAGACTTAATCAATTTAAAACCATTTAAAAACGAAAACCCATTAAATTTTGTCATGAGAATTCAAGATTCACGAAGTTTACTTTTTTCTAAACTTAAAGCAAAGCCTGATGATGCCGCAACTAAATTAATAAAAATTAACCATTACGATCAATTCGCACTTAAAACATTTATTAATGGTTTACCCTATAATTTACAATTAATAACAAAATTAAGAAATCTCTCTCTAGAACAAGCTATGTCTTTAGTAAGGGAAGAAGAAAATTTTATATATTATAAAAATGCACAAAATCCGCACGTAAATAAACCATCTCAAATCTCTATAAAAACACAAAAACCAAACTTTAACAGTAACCTACAAAGACCAAACTATTTTACAAACTATAACTCGTACAGACCTAACTATACTACACCATATATGCCTTTACCTAATTTCAATCAAAATAATAATTTATTACCACAAAGTAAGAATAATCCATTTTTGCAAAATAATAATCCTTTTTATCAATCCCAATCTAGAAATTATCCATTTGTCCAACCGAAGCCAAATTTTAACAATCAACCGAACCTCTAAAGACAAATATTCAATAATCAACCCAATTTTCAAAAACCTTTCGGACAAATGTCAGGAAGATCAAATATGAATCGAAGCAATTAAAAACCAGAACACATGGACACAAGTTCAGGAAACACTGTCCTACACCAACACCCAAAAGAAAAGAAATTTCTCTCTCAAGAATTATATAATCAAGAAGAAGAGAACCCCTAAACAGATAGAAAATCAAAATAATTTCCCTATAAATACCTATGTGGATAACCAACCTGAATATTTAGAATTTCCCGAAGAAAACTTATATTACCCAGAACAAAATGATTACGAAAATTATGAACAATACTTTGAAACACAACCTGAAGAATTTAATACAGACGTACCATCAGAAAATGCAAATTTTCAGCCAGAATACCAATGTGACCTAATAACTTATAATAATCACGATGTCCAACTACCATATATTTATATTCCCGAAATTAACGCTAATTTTTTAATAGATACCGGTAGCACCAAAAGCTTCATTAAGCCAGAAATTGCGTTACAAATTTTCCAAATTTAATTCAACAAGAAATTTTCCAAGTTCAGACAGCACTGCTAAATCATTTCATAATGAAACCGCAATGATTTTTCAGATAAATTTGACGGACTAATAGGCCTAGATTTAATTAAACAATTAAATGCTAACCAAATTGATTTTAATTCTAATATAGTTTACTCACCATTTACAGAAATACCAATCCAATTCTAAAATCAAGAAAAAATGAAAATTAATAATTTAAATAATTCTTATATAATTTCTCCTAGAAGTATACAAGTTATTCGAATCCCTGTAAATCTAGAAAATGGATATGGAATCTTACCTTATCAAACATTAGAATATCTTGAAATACCCGAGTGTTTAGTAGAAGTAGAAAATAATTTTGCTTTCACAACAGTGTTAAATCTTAAAGAAAATCCTATAAGACTCCAATTTCTTGAACAATTCGATATCGAACCTATATCAATAAATGAGATCAATTTTATTGACGACTCACAAAAAATAGAAGACCCAACTTATAAAGTAAAAATTGATAACAAATTAAAAGCAAATCTAAAAAACATAAATCTTAGCTATTGTAACATAGAAGAGAAAGACCAAATAAGAAAGTTATACTATGAATATAAAGATATTTTCCATTGTGAAGACCTACCCTTAACTTTCAAACACGAAATAAAACTGACAGACCAAACACCGATATATACTAAAAGTTATAGATACCCAGAAATACACCGGAACGAAGTACGAAGTCAAATATCAAAAATGTTAGAGCAAAATATTATTAGAGAGTCAAATTCACCTTGGTCATCCCCTATTTGGATTATGCCAAAGAAATTAGACAAATCTGGAAGACAGAAATGGAGAATGTGCGTAGATTGCCGTCGCATAAATACCAAAAGTATTGATAATAAGTTCCCTTTACCAAATATAACAGACATTTTGGACAAATTAGGAAAAGCTCAATATTTTACGACACTAGACCTTGCTAATGGATTTTATCAAATACAATGAAAGAAGAAGATATACCAAAAACTGCCTTTAGCACCGAACAAGGACAATATGAATTCCTTAGAATGCCTTTGGACTAAAAAATGCAGCGGCAACTTTTCAAAGATAATATTCTTCGAGGATTACAAAATGAAACATGCCTGGTATATTTAGATGACATAATAATATACAGCACGAGCCTTCAAGAACATATAGAGAAATTAAGAAATGTTTTTAAAAGACTGAGAGAATCGAAATTTAAAGTACAATTAGATAAATCCGAATTTTTATGAAAAGAAGTTCAATATTTAGGACATGTTGTAAGTAACGAAGATGTAAAATCAAATTCCGATAAAATATCTGCTATAAAAAACTTTCCAATCCCAACTACGAATAAAGAAATAAAATAATTTTTAGGACTAGTAGGATATTATAGAAGATTTATAAAAGATTTTGTAAAAATTACAAATCCCTTAACAAAATGTTTAAAAAAGGACATAAAGATCGAACACACCAAATAATTTGTAAATGTGTTCGAACACTGTGAACAATTATTGATCAACGCACTAATTTTACAATATACCGATTACGAAAAACGATTTTTATTAACTACAGACACAAGTAATTTTGCATTAGGCGCCGTATTTTCACAAGGAACGATACCGAACGACAAACCAATAGCTTATGCATCGAGAACCTTAAATGAAACCGAAACAAGATACGATTGAAAAAGAATTATTAGCCACAGTATGGGCCTGTAAATATTTTAGACATTACCTATTTGGAAGAAAATTTTATATTTATACAGATCATAGACCACTAGTAAGGTTGTTTAATCTAAAGGAACCAAATTCAAAACTTGTAAGATGGAGATTACGATTAGAAGAATTTGACTACCAAATTATTCATAAAAAAGGCACCCAAAATTCTATTGCAGATGCATTTTCTTGAATATAATTAAATATTTACGAGAATGAATCACTAATTAATAATCCAGGTGACTCAGATCAAAATATCGTAGATTACTTGAGAAATCTCGCTGAAAACCCTTTTCAAGATGATTCACAAAAGAATCTGCCAAGTAGCAGTAAGCAAAAAATAAAAATTCATTCAAATGTACAAATAAAACCGCCGAGAACGTATGACTCAACTGTGCATAGTAATCAAACAACTGATGAAAATAATGGTATAAGCATCCTAGATGAACCCATTAATAATAAAACCTTGCAGTATCTAATAACACAAGTTATTCACCCTGAAATAAAAATAGAAAGATTTGGAAAGAACGTGATTCATCATGTAGAATTGCCAAAAAATGAAGAGATAATTAAAAAAATTTTTAGAGATTATATAAACCCAGGAAAAACATGTTATGTATTTTTTCATAGTAAAGAAATAATCCCACTATTTACGGACGTGTATATAAAGAACTTCAAAATCCAAAAATAATTCAATGTACCAAACTCTTAAGAAAATTATGTTAATTAGTCATCAACACGAGAGCAAAACGAACCATAGAGGAACTGCAGAAACATATGAAAGATTAAAAGAAACATATTATTGGCCAAAAATGAAAGAAGATATAAATCAATATATTAATGATTGTAATATCTGTCAAACCCAAAAGTACAGTCGATTAAAATCTTATACACCAATGATAAAAACAGAAACCCCTAGAAACCTTGTCAAATGTTGCATATTGATACATTTATTTTTGAAAATCAGAATTTCCTAACGATCTTTGATAAATTCTCAAAATATGGACAAGCATATCCATATGATAAAAACGCAAAATCAGTTTGTGACAAACTTATAAATAATCGTGATCCTAGGACATACAACTTCTAGAGACCCCTTAAATATAATCCCCACAATATACTACTCTGATCATATTTCTTCACACCAAGAAAAAGTCAACGCCATTTATAAAAATGTAACCGATAAGGTCGATAAAGAAAAAGAAAGAGTTCTACCAAAGACAATAATAAAAACTCAAAATTTCAAGTGAATCAAAAAGTTTTTAAACACTCCTCTCAACGAAATAAAAACCAACCTAAATTTATTGGTCCTTATATAATTACTGAAATATTAGATCATAATCAAGTAAAAATAAAAAATATCAAAAATCCAAAAAGAATTGGGACTGTACACATAAAAGAATTAAAACTGTATCCTGAAACAAAACCAACAGAATATCCAAAAATAGCATTCGATAAGCAAATGACATTATTAAGCAAATCAATTAACAATTTTCAAGAGATTATAAAAAATATCTCACATAATCAAATAACTCTAGAGAAACGAGTTAATGACATAATCACAGTAATCAATAATGTTCAAATTCAAGAAACCAATCTTGTCGAATTCTTTTGTATTCAAATGGTCCTTACTCAAATAACGAACTTTTATCAAAATATATACGATACTTTTGAAAAATTAGAAGTAGCAATTACTTTTGCCAAATTAAATACTTTCCATAACGCTATAGTAAATAATAAAGAATTTCTTGAGGAACTAAAATTATTACAAAGTCAACTAACTATAGAAAAGCTGCCATTTGAACCAACTTTCGGAAATATTCTTAAAATAGAGGAAACATTAGAAATAAAAAGTTATGTAAAAAATAACGAATTAATATTTGTTATTGAAATACCCCTTGTAGAAAAAGAAAATTACAACATCTTTCCCTTACCTACACAAAATAAGGATTTTTATAAAGTAATTATTTCCAATTTCGAATATCTATTGACAAATGATAATAGATTTGGATATACTAACCAACCATGTAATAGCATTACAGATAGTATATTCACTATGTTTACATATACATTCAGAAAATCTTGTTAAGAGCACACGGTGTGAAGTACAACTCTTAAAATATAACACCTTGAACTGTAACCCGATACTACAAAATATTGACGAAAATTAATGGATTTTGATAACAACTAAAGAGCTTATAGGGATAGAAAAATGTGGAAACTCAAAATAATATTCTATTGAAAGGTACTTATTTAATAGAATTACAATTTCCCTGTAATTTGAAACTAAATGATATTAACCTAAGATCCTATAAAAGCGTAAAACGCTCATTTCAAAATATTCCACTACCAATAATTGAACTTGATTTAAGTACACCAGTGTATGAAGAAGTAACACCTTTCAACCTAAATAAGATAAACTTTAATAAAATAAGTGAATTACAGGAACAAATTAATATAAAAAAAAACTGAAAATTCGAAATTATTGATTGATCCTATATATTATAACAAAACAAGTATTTGGACAGTTTTACTATATATAATAATAAGTATTTTAATATTCATTTTAATGTTAAAGTATCTACGACCTATATATTTAAAAAGGAAAAATGTGTTAAACCAAAATAGTTCAAACGAAATAATTATTTAGGTCATAGAAACTCTTAAAGTTTATATGCCCCTCTAAGGGTGGAGGAGTTACGACCCTCCTATAATATTATAACTGCTGATGTAAGCATTAGTCATAAGTAGATAAGGAAATGTTATAAAAACCCTAAACTAAGATGATTCAACTTTATTGTTCTTTCATTTGTTGTGGATGCTGTAATCTGTATTTTCAAAAACTCCCAAAATTTGTTGTACGTTTCCAATAAAAGTATTTTTTTTAAAAAACAAAAAGTGTTTTTTAAAAAGGAAAATCCATCGGTCCGACGTATAACTCGCTTGCCTACATACACTTCGAGGTCGACTTGGGTTCGAAAACCTATACAAACTTGTTTGTGTAGGTTTTCAGACCCACGTCAACCTCGAAGTGTATGTATGAAAACAAGCCTGGGAATAACAACTTTATATTCTTATAAACACACTTGATTTTCCTAATTCTTTATGCATATACGAATGATTTAAATGATTAATAATTATTTTAGTTATAATTAATCAAGTCTAATTACATTTTTCGTTTGTTTCAGAAATGACGAAATACTGCTAGGATTGTAAAAAAAGATGTGATTAGAAAATCATGGGGAAGTCATTTGAAATCTAACAGTCACAAACAACATGTTACAACATCTTCAAGGGATTTTGGTATTGAAGTGATAAAATCAGCTTTTAAGAAACGTATAATTTCATATCGAGTCAACCCTGAGGGATATCATGTAAATGTTACAAGTTTTTTTGAGGAACTTGCCCAAAAAGTTATTGGTTTATTGGAGCGAGCAGTGGGACAACATACCTGTATCAAAACCAACGTGGAACTCTTCGGTCTGTATTTACATCCTACTAATCTAACCCACAGCAGTATTTTAATATACAATACAAACTGATTTGCAGCAGTTCGGATATACCAGATAAAATCCAAGGGTTTTACGAAACAGTTGACAGAAAAGCAGCGGAAAGGGATTCTGGTAGGTTTATTACTAATTGTTACTGTGTTTTGAACCATCTTTTTTATTTTCTCCACAGTCTATTTCTAATATTAAAATCTATTTTTATTACTAACTTTTTACCAATTTAATATTAAAATTTTTTAATGTTTATTATTTCTTTTGTAGCAGGTTGGACTTTGGTCAAACTTCTATATTTGGAGGTTATGTAATTAAGCACAACCTCCTAAGAGCTTCAAAGTTTATTCCTCTACCTGTTGAGACTGACAGGAAGTGTGCCACCATCAATATGCGCAATGAAGATAATAACTGCTTTTTATGGTCCGTGACATCTTACCCCTATTTTTCTTCTTTATATGACTTTTCTGGTTTGGATAGCCCTTTTAAGTTAAAAGATATAGTTAAATTTGAACTTTTAAATAATATTTCCATAAATGTTTATGGATTAGAAAAATTGAAAACAGACCTAACCTATTGTTATGAAGTTGTAGGACCATTGCATTATACAAATCAAACGCGAGAACGCCATGTTAATTTACTATTGATTCCTGATGATGATAGGAATTTTCATTATTGTAGCATTAAAGATTTATCTAGATTAGTATCTAATCAACTTTCAAAACATCATTGATGGATGTTTCCAATATTTTCCAAACAGTGACGATTTAATGAGACATAATGCTTATGAGTGTGATCATGTTAAAATCAATTTACCCTCACCGTCACCCAAAATTAATAAGTTTGGCAACATAGTGCCTGGAAATATTCTAAAATTTACTAATATTCAAAAACAAATCGAATTGAATTATTTGTGCTGATTTTGAATGTATTCTTAAACCGTTAGTTGGCAACTTAAATGATTTTGATCCTAACAGTTCTTACACTATTAAGCAATACGAACATATTCCATATTCTTTTGTTTATTATATAAAATGTTAATTTGATGACAATGCATCTAAGTTTGAACTTTGTAGGGGTTCTAATTGTGATCAGGTTTTCATTAAATTAATAGAACGAGATATGTTTGACATGTATAATAAATATTTAAAATTAATGAAATCAATGAGTAAATTGAACGAGTTAGATAGCATACATCATAATTATACAAACGAATGTCATATTTGCAATAAGATTATTATTGACGAATCTGATAAAGTTGCAGATCATGATCACCTAACTGGTCTTTACAGAGGACCAGCCCACTCCAAATGTAATTTAAATTTCAAATTACCAAATTTTATTCCAGTTATACTACACAACTTAAAAAATTACGATGCTCATTTATTTATCAAAAATTTATGTCAAAATAATGAACAGTTGAAAGTTATTGCATAGAACAAGGAAAATTATATTTCATTTGAAAAATATATCAATGTAGACACATATTTCGACAAACAATCTGATAAGTTCAAAAAGAAACAGTTTTGCATAAGATTTATAGATTCTTTTCAGTTTTTGCCATATTCATTACCAAAATTATTGGACGCTCTAGAAGACCAACAACGTCAAGAAATATTAAAATTTTTCGATGAATAGGGAAAGTTCGATTTGATTTGTCAATAGGGGGTTTTTTCTTATAGCTATATTACTAATTATACAAAATTAAATGAAAACGCATTGCCAGAGAACGAACAATTTTATAACGATTTAACAGGAGAACATATTACTGAAGATGACTATAATAGGGCAAAAGCTTTTTGGAATTTGTTCAATTGTAATTCAATAGGTGAATATTCTGATATTTATTTAAAATCAGATGTATTTCTTTTAGCAGATATTTTCCAAAATTTTAGAAAAACTTGTTTAAGTACCTATAAGCTAGATCCTGCACATTATTATACTTTTCCAGGTTTAAATTTTGACGCTTGTTTAAAATTCACAGATGTAGAATTAGAGCTTTTAACTGATCCTGATATGTTACATTTTGTTAAGGATAATATCAGAGGAGGAGTTAGTACTTGTGTTACTAGAAAATCTATCGCAAACAATGAGTTTCTTGAAGGTTTCGACTCATCTAAGCCTAGTAAATATTTATTATATGTAGACGCAAATAACTTATATGGTTATGCGATGTCTCAATATCTTCCACAGAAGGATTTTGTTTGGTTCTCTCAAAAACAAATTGATAGTTTTAATGTCACAGACATTTCAGACACGTCTGAAAAGGGATACGTTTTAGAAGTCGATTTAATATATCCTACTGATTTGCTTGACTTTCACAATGAATTTCCTTTTTGTCTGGAAAATTATAAGCCTCCTAATTCTAAACATGCAAAATTAATTCTAAATTTATTAAATAAACAACGATATTTTGTTCACTATACTTTATTAAAACAATGTGTTCGAAATGGACTCAAAATAGACAAAATTCATAGGATCTTGCAATTTACACAATCTCCATAGTTAAAAAACTATATAGATTTAAACACTAATTTAAGAAACGAATCTAAACACGAGTTTAATAGAAAGAATTATAAGCTTAGTAATAATAGTATATATGGAAAAACAATGGAAAACGTTGAACATCGATCAGACATTAGGTTAGTTACCCAATTTGAAAAAAAATGGTAGAAAAGATGATGCTGAAAATTTAATTGCAAAACCACACTTTAAAGAATCAGTAATTTTTAATGAAAATTTAGTTGCTATTAAAATGAATAAAATATTAATTGAATATGACAAGCCTGTTTATGTAGGATTTTCTATTTTAGATATTTCTAAGACTATTATGTATGTTTTCTTTTATGATTTCTTAAACCCCTGATATAAAAACAAGGTAAACTTATTATACACTGATACTGACTCTTCTATTTTGGAAATAGAAACAGATAATGTTTATGAAGATATGAAAAATTATGTTGATTATTTTGACACTTCTAATTATAAAATGAATAATGTTCAATATGCCAATAACTAAGTCTGTAGTAGGTAAATGTAAAGATGAATTTACTGGCGAACCCATAGAATGTTTCTATGCAACTGGAGCCAAAGCTTATTGTGTGGAAACCAAAAATAATTTACCTAAAAAGCTAAAGGAATTAAAAAAAATGGTATAAATAAACAATTGGATGTTATCGATTATAAAGATGTTGTAGAACGTAATTCTAAAACCTTTTGTTCTATGTATGTGTTTCGATCTAGGATGCATAATATGTACACAGAATTAGTTAGCTTTATCCTCGGTAGATGATAAAAGATTCAAAATTCCAAATTCTCATGATACACTTGCTTGGGGACATTGCGATATTCCTTTTTATCAATGGGTTGGAGAAAATGACGAATTTGTTGATACTTACTGTACTGCTTCAACTTTACCTGGTTGACATATATAACATCGGAAAGTATTTCACTTTTCAATTTTAACTTGCACTGCATGTTTATAACTTAGAAATGTGTTTAGAATCATTTGAAAAGGAAACTGATAATATAACTTGTAGAAACATGAAAAAAGATTAACTTCTTTTAAAACTTGGTATGGAAAGTTGAGTCCTGAAATATTAGCTCCCTCAGGCTTTTTTATTTAATGAAAGATATTTGTAAATGTTATTATTGTGGTGTTGAAATATTTCAGTGGAGGTATGACGATTGCCCTATTGATGAACATTATAAACTTTACAAACATTGTGATTTAATAGTTTGTTTGCGATTAATTAAAAATGAAAATATTGATGTAAAAGTATTACAAATTACAATATATTATAATAATATATTTTATTTGTATATTTTTATGATTTTTGTCCAAATTGTATGTACATACCTTAATATATAAATAATATAACAATTTGTAAATATTTTAATTATTATTAAACTCTTGGTTATAGAAATACTATATTTTGTTTGTTTTTTTTTTTTAATGATCTCTGTCCCACAATTTATTGTGTTATATACATTTATAACTGTATGTTATATGTATATAACCCATATCATGCAAGACATGGAATGATATGTTTTTCAAATGATGGTGATCTGACGACCAATGATTTATGTTATAATATGAAGTTTGAAAAAATTAACAATAATAAGACCTACATATTTTTATATAAAATTTTAAATTTAAAAGGAAACAATTTGTTCAAAATTTTATATTACCCTAATAACAAAACCATTTTTAACACAAACTGGATAGAAAATCTTCGTATGATAAACTGTACAAGAAATAACAACAAAAACACGTGGAATAATTTTAACGTGACAAATAAAAAAAACCTGTTTTAATTTTTCCTCAAACTACAAAACTATTGAAACCAGAGAAAATATATACATCGTATTCTATCTTTTATTTTAAATATTTTTATATTCATTTGTATATCGTTACTCCTCATATTATAGGTATTGGAAATAATATTCTCTCTATATCGGCTAATTCGGATATTTATATATATTCGAACAGTAATTCAGATATTTAGATATATTCAAACAGTACCGAATATAGCAATTACCACCAGTAAACCTCTGTTTCCATAATGAACAGTGGATACTCTACAATTGTTGAACATAGGAGTAATCCACTTCTTAATTCCAAAATATATTATTTAAACAAATCTTCATCAAAATTTGTAAATGTTGGGATCGGCTGATGTGATTTATTGGTGGACAAAAAGGATTCAGGGTGACTTTAAATGAAGAAGATTGGAAGAATTTACTAAAATATGAAGGTGTTATTGTGAATTATTTTTATTCATATATTTCCAGCCCAGTTCTCTCAATTTTGGCCTGGTCATCAAAGATGGGGATGGTCTTGCGATATCATGGTAGAAGATAATACCCTTTCTGTTGACTAGTTCCGGCCGATTTTTTTTGAATCACTTGCTTCAATCTTGTCAGTTGCTAACAGTAGAGTACAGAATCAATGGTCTGGCTAGGCTGCAGCGGCTCATGATGCACGATTCCCTTCCAATTCGACCAAACAGAGCATCACCGTTTTCGGCGTCAATCCAGAGTTTGCTATCGTTTATGGAGTTTCATCCTTTTTCTATCACGATTTTTTTCGCACATATATATATATATATATATATATATATATATATATATATATATATATATATATATATATATATATATATATATATATATATATGAAGATATGAGTCCCATTAAATTGGATAATATAACAACATATTTTGAAAATTACAATGGTGGCTAGTGGTTATTATGTGTGTTTGTCTTCTGATTCTATAGACAAGTTGTGGGTATTACAAGAAGTTATTGATTACAGAATTCAAATGTATAAAAGACAAGAGTTTAAGAAATACTTTAATGTGTTCCAATCAGTCAATAATCAATCACCAAATTTGTCAACAAATATCTATAACACTTTGAATCCTCTTCAAAACCCAAATAGTGAAAATGTGTGTACCATGATAGAGTTAACGAGAGTCTATCCACAAGAAATGGAAAATAAATTATCAAGAAATGGAACTAAAAGAAAATTTTTCGAAGAAATTTGTGACTTTCCAAGAGAAGCAAAATAAAATTCATTTACTAATTGCATGGGATTTTGCATACCGAAATGCGAGGGAAAAAACCTATTTAGATATGTTAAGATTTAAAATAAGATCGAAAATTGTGAAAATATTTTTTCTTCAATTTTGAGTAAAAACCATAGAAATCTAATTTATAATGAAAGATTTATTGAAGTGAATTATAAATAATAAAGATATATTTGTATTTGAATTTTTATTTTATTTTTTTTATTATATATTACAACATATCTTTTTTTAAAATCCATGAATTGTGAAATTTATCAAATCCTAACCATTTAACAAAGACTCTATTTCCTTTCCTTCTTAATTTTTTTTTCTACTAAATATGCATCCGGATGCTTTACTTTCTGCAACTCTTCAGAATAAAAACTTCCTTTAATATCTTCATTATTAGCATCTTTTAGGAGGTAAGTAGTTGAGTTTGTAAGCTGTACTTTTTTTATGTGAAAGATTTCTGAAGACCAATTCGGAGTATATCCTTTATGGAATGCTTCTCTTTGCTTTGATATTCTAATAAAGTCGTTTTCTTTAAGCTTGATGTGCTTAAAGTCAATAGTTTTCTTATAAGTACGAATTTAATAATATATTTTCTTCATTTTTCCTAGGTTTGTATCCTGTAGTTCTGTGAACGGTATTATTGTATTTTTCAACAATAATGGGTAAAATATTATACCACTTATAATTTCCTTGATTACTAAATTATTTCCACATAATGTTTTTTAAAGTTCGATTAACCCGCTCCACGATACTTTTTTAAATTGGAAAAAAAAAAAAAACTACTATAATGATTAATGTTATAATCATTCATTAGTTTTTGAAAGTCTCTGTTGTAAAATTGTTTTCCCAGATCTGTTTACAAATTGACAGGTTTTGTGGTTTTATCTAAAAATTTTTTCATTGCTGTTGTTACATCTTTCCCACTTTTGGTTTTTTTAGTGGTTCGGCCTAAACATATTTTGTAAAAGCATTTATTACAACTAAAATATATCTATTTGGTTCATTAAATCTAGCATAAGGCTGCATTTCAACTAAATCACCTTGCCACAAGTCGTCTAAACCCTTTACAATCATTCTTCTTCTCTGATAATTTTTTTCTAGCAGGATTATGTAATTCTTCAACAATAGTTTCTTTTATATTTTCCTTCATGTTACTTTGTTCATACTAATCCATTTTGCTAAATATCTTACTTAAATTAGAATTAATTCTTTTTTCGACTTTTAATTTTATCCACTATATCTTTGATTTTTTTAACATTATCGTCAACCTTTGCGAAATCCTCTCCTAATTTTTTTAAAGCTGTCGAATTTTCTGAAATCTTTACTTTTAAATCATTAACAAAAGATTTCATAGCAGCGAACTCATCTTTATTTGTTTTGTCAAATTCTTTGAACTTATAATCTATAAGATTTTTAACAGCTTTGTCAAGTTCTTTGATTTTATTTTCAAAAACCTTAAACTTTTCGTCTGCATTGGTTACAATATTGGTTAGTTCTACCAGATCATTTTTTATTGTCGATATTTCCTTCTCTATTCTAGCTTTCAATTCTTTTTCAAGATTTTTTAGCTGGTTTGCAATTCCACATTTAAATTTTGTATCTCTGTTGAAACTTTACCATCTACATTGGTTTTATATTCTGATTCTAAATTATGTAATTTTGTCAAAACTACTTCAATTTTTTCACTATTTTTTCTGATATTATCAAATCGTTGGTTGTTTGAAATTTGCTCTATATTTCTGATTTGTTTCGTCAATATTTTTTTTTGAGAAATCATCATTTGTGTTTTTATAGGTTTCGTTAAGTTTTTGCTTCAACGACTTAATATTTCCAGTATCATTTTTATGAACAATAAAATGAAGTTTTTAAAGATCTATCAACTTTCTCAATATTTTTATTCATTTTATCATGCACCTTCGTAAAATTTTCAATTTCCTGTGAAACTCTATTATTGAGCATATCAGTAAAAGTTTGAAATTTCTTAAACATATTTTTATTAATATCATTTTCTACTTTTTCTGATGTAACCCTAATTATTTCATTTTTCAATTCTTGTCCTAAACTATCCAACGCCTCATATTTCTGTCTAATTATTTTTATGTCGTTTTCATGTTTTGAAATTTTTATAATTTGGTCTAGACGTTCCGTTTTTGTAACATTCTGTATATCCTCATTATTGTCGCTAACTCTCTTATCAAGATTTTTGACGTCTGTTTTTAAATCGGATTGCAAATTTTCAATTATTTTTTTTTCAACATATTTTGTATCACTCTTGAAATCTTTAAATATTTTATTTTCAATTGAACTTATTGATTTTTCAATAGAAGGAATAAAAGAGTAAATGTAATGTTTTGAACTGCGAGATCTAAACTTATTAACCGCCATGTTATAAATACATTAATTAATTTGAAACGTGTATTTATGGATATAAAGAGAATAAATATATAAATTTTCAAAACGTACACCATTAGGATCTTCAATTAGGCTAATTATGACATTGGTTTTACCACATCTCGAAGGACCTACTATTAATCCTCTTTTACTGTTTCTTTCAAACAATTTTCCATGTTTTCTAAAATTATTTGATAAAGAATCGCGATTTTTGATTTTTAAGGAAAATGGTTGTTGTCAATTCTCATCATAAATATTTGACTTTTTCGACAATACTAGTCATTTGTGTCAACACCTTCGTAATATATAATGTTTAAATCACATCGTAAAACAACATGTTTATAAAACAAAACGAGAAAAAGAGGAGATCGTTTTTTAAACACTTTTATAAATAAATTACCACTTGAACTACACTTACCGGGTTATAATTTTTGTGGACCGGGGACAAATTTAGAAAAAAGGCTTATAAGGGGTGATAAAGGAATTAATCCATTAGACGAAGCCTGTAAAGAGCATGACATTTCTTACTCCCAATCGAATGATATAAATATGAGACATTCTGCGGATAGATTATTATCTGAAAAGGCTTAGGCGAGGTTTAAAGCTGTTGATTCAAGTTTTGTAGAAAAAACTTCTGCTCTAGGAATAGCAACAGCAATGAAAGTAAAGAGAAAATTAGGAATAGGACTTAAAAAAAAGAGAGAAAAACAACAAAAAAACATATCGTGCAGGACGAGGAATTTCATTATCTCAAGCTATATCGAAAGCTAGAAAGGGAATTATGGGGAAACAGTTTCAAAGTTTAAATGATAGTATCAAAACAGGTCTTAAGTCAATAGGAAAGAGAGGAAAGTTTGTAAATTCTAAGGCAAGGGTAATACTTATTCCTAAGACGGGGGATTTTTACCTCTTATACCCATATTTGCTGGTTTGTCTGCTTTGGGCGCACTTGGAGGAGGAGCCGCTGGTATTGCAAAAGCTGTAAATGATGCAAGATCAGCCAAAGAAAGATTATCTGAAGCTAAATGACCTAATGATGGAATCTACTGCAACTGGAAAAAAAGGAAGTGGTTTGTTTCTAAAACCTTATAAAACAGGATGCGGATTGTTTTTAAAACCATATTCAAAAAACTGCTAAATTATATACCTCGGAATCCGCTTACAAATTATGATCTAATAAAGTATGCCAAATTTTTGCAAATTCCATATTTTCAAGATGTATTTATGTGGAATAAATTACCTAAAAGGATTAAGACACATTAATGTGGCATTGTTAATCTGGATAGCTATAGTGGTAAAGGTTCTCATTGGACAGCATATATACAAAAAGGAAAAAAAAATACTTTGATAGTTATGGTAATTTACGTCCCTCATCTGAGTTAAATTCATATTTTTATAGTGACAATAATAAAAACATTATAACATACAATTATAACAAACAACAAACTTTTAACCAAACAAATTGTGGTCAACTTTGTTTAAAATTTCTTTATAACATATGATTAATAATCTTAATTCAGTCTCTACAAGAATATTAAAAGGGATATGTCATATAGTTTAGTTATTACAGGTAATTCTCCTGGTTTAACGGTAGAATTTAATCCTGCTATATATCTAGAAAATGCTAGCAAATTTTGAAACATTTGATGCAATATCAAATACTGACGCGTTTAATAATAGAATGATTTTTGATAATAATTATGTGTTTTTTGATACCTGAAGGAAGCTCTGAATTGGATGATCTAAATAAATATATACGTGATAAGTGTAGTAAAAGAGGTATTCAATTTAACATGTTCGCAAATAATAACACTTTACACACACATCTTGTGTCGTCAGTGGGTGTAATATTTAATGATGCGACAATTGGTAAATTATTAGGTTTTACAAATAAACGATTAGAGCCGAATGTAGAACACATATCAGACAATCCTGCGGATATTATTAAAATAAATTCTATAAATGTCGATTGTAGTATTGCTGAAGGATTATATCTTAACGGTAAACCTGTTCATATAATACATCAATTTTTTCCCAGTGTTACTCCCGGTTTTAAAATAATGGAATCACCACAAAAACGTCATATATTTTCTAGTAACTGTAAAAACCATAGATAAAATTACTATTAAAATAATAGATCAAGAAGGTGAACTTGTTAATTTTAGAGGAGAAGTACTAACGTTAAGGCTACATCTTAAAAAATTTTCATGAACATCTATCACAAAAAAACCATCCAACATTAATATGCTTACAAAGACTAATATAAAAAAACATAAAAAAGAAAGGAAACAAACATATTTTATTTAGTAATAAATCAAACACACAAAGGATAACACCTTCTAATAGATAATTTCTGAAAAGTTTGGGTTTTAAACTAAAACAGTAATGGAATATCTTAATGTAAAAGAAAACATTTTATTTAAAAAATCTATTTTAAGTTGGGAAGTACTTTCTTTTGATCCTTTTAATCCTACAAAATTACGACCAAATGATGAAATAAGAATTTCTTTGTAACAAACTGGCAAATATCCATTGCCATGCAAGAGTGAGATTTATTTAGAGTTACAAGTTACGAAAGAGGATGGAAAAACTCCCCTAACTAACACAGTTTTAATCAATGCTCCCGCATTCTTATTTAAAGAGCTTCGTTATATTTTAAATGGTGCCACTATCGATTCTGTTCGAGATGTTGGTACAACTTCAACACTTAAGGGTTATATATCTTACAATAAAAATGAAAGCACAAAATTAGAAAATGCCAGGTAGTATCCAAATATGAAAACAGGAGAAAAAATTATGACCGATGATAAAGATGTACTCAGGATTTTTTGAAGATTATAATAAAATCATTTTGAAATCACAACAAGAACTTATTTTAATAAGGAGTAATGATGATACTAATGCTCTAGTATCAACTACAGAGCATGAAAAACCCAAAATTACAATAACAAAGCTATGTTGGCGTGTACCTAATCTTACCGTAGCCATCCCGCAAGAACTGGCACTTATGGATGAAAATAATGACATACTTATTACTTTTCGAAATTGGGAATTGGTTGAATATCCAGAACTAATGGAAACTACAAGACACAACTGGTCTTTAAAAACTTCAACTAAGGTTGAAACATCGTCATGTTTTAGTTGCCTTCCAAACCAATAGGCGAGGAAACATAAAATCTGATTGAGTAAATCTGATCATTGTGAACTAAGAAATATAAATCTGTTTTTAAATTCGGAAAGATATCCTTATAACGATCTTCAACTTGATTTTAATAATAACAAGTTTGCTACATTATTGAAATGTTTTCTTAATTTCGTCAGTTATATTATAACTTGCCGACAGAATCAATTTTTAATCCCATGGAATTTAAGGAACGTGCGCCTATTGTTTATATTAACTGTTCACATCAAAGAGATTTACTGCAGATTGGCCCAGTAACTCTAAGGATTGAATTCAAAACAAAGGAAAAAATTTCAGCTAAAACAACGGCATATTGTCTCATAATACATGATAAAACATTTCGCTATAATCCTTTAACAAAAATAGTTAAACAACTTTAAATTTAACCCCTACCAACTCAAATAATTCAGATAATTATTTCATGTATATTATAATATAATTCAGTTTTGATTATGTCTTTGACATATCACGTTAATTCCGAAACCCTTGTTAAAGTTTTACAACATCAACAAAGATTACAATCTTTCTTTAAGGATTTAGAAGAACTCAAGAAACTAATAGATGAATATTCAAAAAAAAAATTATATATATATATATATATATATATATATATATATATATATATATATATATATATATATATATATATACAAATTATATATATATATATATATATATATATATATATATATATATATATATATATATATATATATATAAGTATATATAATTTTTTTTTGAATATTCATCTATTAGTTTCTTGAGTTCTTCTAAATCCTTAAAGAAAGATTGTAATCTTTGATGATGTTGTAAAACTTATATATATATATATATATATATATATATATATATATAGATATATATATATATATATATATATATATATATATATATATATATATATATATATGTATATGTATATATATCGGATGTTATGGAATTCACTGCATATACTGGAACTGGTGGATCCTTGTAGCAAGACCGATTGTAGAAAATTTAGCTTAAATAGCGGATCTCAATAATAAAGAAAAAAAAACCCACTGACGAACGTTGAGCTCTACAATACCGAAATACCTAAATCAGACAGAAGGTCGTTTTTTGATCCCTTCAGTCGGCTTTTCTCAAATAAATTTAATAGAAAAAAATATTTTTATATTCCAAAACCGAATGCGGCTCCATTGTTTTTCGCTTTCCAAAATTAAAGCGTTTACGCCGGAACTCCTGTGTATTCTTTTCAGTGAATGTTTACCAATTACGAGTGTAAGGTGTCGTAAAGATCAATAGTTTTGTAAAGAGAGATGGACTGACACAGTGAGTAAGAAATTTGCAGAAAGTGTACAACAAAGTGCAGATAGATTGTGTCATTGGTACTGTTGGTTAAGTTTTAAATTTATCGCGGACAACTTAGGATATTTTATATGGAGATCCGTTGCACATTCAAGGTACATTTATTTATTTATTTATTTCGTATGTATGTACATTGCACACAGCACAATTGAAGTTAAATAAAATTATCTAAATGAATTATACAAAAATATAACCAACCAATAAGGTACCGATTTAAGATACATCAAAAACCGTTTACTATTTAGGTATCTTGAAAAAGTCCAGTGAAAAACCTATTTAAAATTCCACCTTTATTTTGCCTCCCCACAACTGTTAAATAAAAAATAGCAGATTTCAATAATAAAGGAAAAAATCGACCCTAAACCAATTTAATAAAAAAATATGTATATAAAAATTATTATATTTTAAAATAATTACTTATCACTATACAATAAATTATTATTCAATATTATAATAAAATAAGAAAAAAATTTCAACAGGTAATTCACCAAAATTTTATTTACTTTCGGCTTTTGCTGTCGGGGAGGCTCGTATATATTAAGTCTAATACTTTATTGATTTTTTCAACATATTTTTCTAAGGACTTGATGTAATTCGCACAGTATTGTTTGTAGTATTGGATATAAAGATTTTACAACTTTTTTTTAAGGCTTCAGCATTAAATCCCGAAATAGAGGTTCATTATTTAAATGTGGCTTATTGATAATAATAGAAGCGTCTTATAAGATCGATGTGGTTTCATAACTTGAGTTTGTTTGAGAGAGAGAGAGAGAGAGAGAGAGTAACATTATCCTTTGCTATGTTCAACGCTTCCAGGTTCTTCGAATGCGTTGTATGTCCATCAAGCAGAAGTAACACTTTATTTTCAGGGATTGTTTTTACGACGCTTATAAAATGTTTCATCCATTTTACAGATAAGTTTGAGTTAATATAGCCAGGATCTGGAATGGTGACAACACTCTCAGAAGGTGTGTCATTCTCCAATTCAAGATTTTGAATATTTTATCCTAAAACTTTTTGCGTTTTTTTCTGAACGGTGGAAAATCCCCTTTCATCACTGTTAAATATTTTTGTAGACGAAATTTTTTTTAAAGTGAGGGTCAATGTTACCCTACCCAATGTTGACGGGAAATGATATATTTGCTCTCGCGCCTTACCAAGCCCAAGGTCGGTCTTTCATGGGTGGGATGATTATATAAATACTTGGTAAAAAGGAGTCTTGCCCCTAATTCAAGTTACTCATTCAGTTAGCTTCGAACGGCAGCAGCAAGATCACAGTATCGAGTAGCAGCAGCAGCAAGAGCACTTGAAAAAATTTTAATGTATTACAAATATATATATATATATATATATATATATATATATATATATATATATATAAATATATAAATATATATATATATATATATATATATATATATATATATATATATATATATATATATATATATATATATATATATTATATATATATATATATATATATATATATATATATATATATATATATATATATATATATATATATATATTTATATATAGAACTATTGTCAACCTATATAAATATAGCATTTCCTTTAAAAAAGGTTTTCCTGGATAGAAATAGAAAAAAGCCTTGGATTACTCGGGGCATCTGCACGTCTTCGAAAAATTTGAAATTACTTTATAAGTTGGTCGTTGATTCAGATAGTGTCATAATCAAAAACCATTATATAGTATATAAAAAAATATACAAGAATGTTATAGGGACTGCTAGAAAAATATATAATGATAAGTCATATACCGCCTCTACTAATAAAAGTAAAGCCGTCTGGAATATTATCACATACACATTATCTTGCAACAATACGAATAGAATTTCTAGTATGATATTTAATAGTAAAACAACGAATGATAAACTCCAAATTTCTAATGGTTTCAATAAATATTTTGTTAACGCACCTCAAAAATTTATGTTAAATCGAAATGCCGATAATGCATACTTGAATTTTCCAATAAATAACAGTACCACGTTTTTTCTCACCTGTCCTAGAACAAGATATATTAAGGATAATAAGATCTTTAAAAAATCAAATTCATTTAAAATTGACGAGATTTCCAATAATGTATTAAAGTCCATTACTGACTTTATAGTGAAACCACTTTCGTACTTAATAAACATATCCCTGGAAGGTGCAACATTTCCAGATGTATTTAAAACTGCTAGAATAATACCTTTATTTAAAAAAGGTGATAGTATGTATTATTGGCCTATATCTTTATTAAGTTCAATTTTTAAGGTACTGGAAAGGGTTGTTTTTGGACAAATAAGTAATTTCCTAACAGTATTTGGAATTCTTACCGATTGTCAACATGGATTTAGGAAAGGCATGAATACATCTTCTGCAATACTGCAGTTTGTTGAGAAGCTTTATGAGCAGCTGGATAATAGTAAAAAGTGCTTTGGACTCTTCATGGATCTAAGTAAGGCTTTTGATTTGATCAATCATAATCTATTAATATCAAAGATGGGCAGATATGGACTAAGAGGTAATGTAAGTGACTGGTTACAGTCATATCTAAAAGGTAGAGATCAAGTTGTAGATATTGATGGAGTGAGGTCAAATGGAATGAAAGTTTCTACGGGCGTTCCACAGGGGTCCATTCTCGGACCGCTGCTTTTTTTTAAATTTTTGTAAACGATTTACCGAATATCGTTAATGACCAAAGTAATTTAAACCATGTTTGCAGACGATAACAGTTATGTATGCTGTGACAACACCACTGCTTTGGCTCTAGATAAAGTGCAAAATATGTTAAGAGTTTTTGAACAGTGGTTCAAAACTAATATGTTAAGTCTTAATGCTGCCTAGGGCATCCCAATTTGTTGAAAGTTTTCTGATTAGGACTGACGTAACCGGAAATTCTATTGCTCAGGTAACGGAGACTAAATTGTTAGGTGTCTATATAGAAAACAGTTTAAATTGGGGATGTCATATCAATGAATTATGCAAAAGGCATCATCGGTGTGTTTTGCCATTTTTCGATTGAAAATCGTCGTTAACTTTAATACAATAATGTCTTAATACTATGCACACTTTGTGTCTCGATTGAAATATGGCCTAATATTTTGGGGTGCATCCCCTAATATGGTCAGAGTATTTAGAATGCAAAAAAGAGCAGTTCGAAATATTGCAGGTGTCAGATTAAGACATTCATGCCGTGAACTTTTCAAAAAATTTGCTATACTCACCCTACCTGCTCTGTTAAGAGTAATTTGAATAAATTTGTAGCCATGGCCGATATGCATAATTACGATACAAGATATAACAAAAATTTAGTTATACCAGAACACACATTATCTCTATTTGAAAGGAGTCCTTATTACAGCGGCATAAAGCTTTTAATAGTCTGCCGACTAGTAATAAATCTTTAAATTTAAGTATGTATAAGAGACTAATATCAAGACTGCTAATTGAGAATGTCCCTTATAGCATTCAGGATTTTTTCAGATTGAGCACTTTATATCATAAATGTTTGTATGTAAGCTAGAGTATGTGTAATTGTAACTTTAGATATATCTATATATATATATATATATATATATATATATATATATACATGTACATATATATATATATATATATATATATATATATATATATATATATATATATATATATATATATATAATTAATTAAAATAATATATATTAACAAAATTATCATTCGTTTTTTTTTTTCCATCCTGCAAGATTCATAATTCGCAGTAGTTTATTATTAATTTAAATATCTGCATAGTATTATTTACAATAAAAATTAATATCATATTGCAAAGAAAAAGTTCACACATAGATGTCATAACTGACAGTATTTTATTAATAATTTAAATATCTCCATCGTATTGTTTGGACCTTTAATTGTTCCGATTATGGTCATTTCACTCACGATTTGTAATACAAAGGTTGCGGTTCGTACCTACTTTGATGATAAAGATCTTTTTTTAATTTAAGCAAAATATTTAATGCTACTCCAAGGGTAAACTACCCTTATAAAAAAATTTTTACACCTTTTTTACGCCATACGAAAACTACCCCTAAAAGTCCCCTCATCGCCATAATAAAAACTTTTTGGCTCACCAACAATACTAAAAAATACGCTACCTACCTACCCCCAAATAATACCTTTTTGACACCTTTTTACCCATTAAAAAAAAACTTTCCGCCTTAACCCCTCATTAAAACTCTCTTGACAACACCAACAATAAATAAAGCCGTTTGGCAACAACGAACCCCCTATAATTTACACAAAAAATACCCTCTTTTACCCACATAATACCTTTTTGATGATTTTTTTTTTTCAAAATCCCCATTAACGTCATTAACGTCTTTTGGTCAATAACCACCGCCATCAACAGCCACTGCACTCCTTGCGCTTTGATTCCAGAAACTCTCCAGCTTACAAATCTAAGAAGTTTCATTAACGCCCTTCTGACCATTTTTTACCAAACTATACCCTCATTATCATCCACTTCTTCACCTAACCAAACATTCTTACACACAACGTTGAATCACTTCTTCCGATAAACAAACGCCTATTGCGTCACTTCTTCGGCAACCATACCCGATGGACGTCATCCTCGGTGACAGTATCACGTCTAGATAACTACCCTCTTATATTAATATGCTGCCCCTTATATTAATAACGTCTTTCGTCCTTTGAGCCTGATTATGCTAGTGATATATTACAATAAAATGTTTTTAGTACAAAGTTGCGAGGATAGATAATATTCGTATATTTCCCGGTTAAATATAACTTTTCGTTTCTTTCTATTTAGTTTTTTCATTCATCTTATTTTCCTATCATTGTTTAACCTACTTTCAAATCTCATACTGTTTATTTTACCTCGTTTTAGATAATATTATATAATACATATAATATAATATATATATATATATATATATATATATATATATATATATATATATATAACACATGGGCTGAAAAGTCCCGGGCCTAACACATAGATGGCGCTAGTTTTATTGCAGTCACCTTTTTTTCAGTTAATACTAACCTTCAAAAGCAGCTATTAAAATTTCATGATATTCTATTCATTAGTTTGTGAGTTATTGTGCTAAGAGTGACGCTACTTTTGTTATTTTCAAAACAATGGATCAAAAACAATTTCGTGTTTTAATTTTACACTGCTTCTTGATGGGAAAAAAATACCGTTCAAGCGAAGCAATGGCTTGAAAAGTGTTATGGGGACTCCGCTCCATCAGAAACAACAATAAAACGTTGGTTTGCTGACTTCAAACGTGGTCGTAGAGACACCGATGATGCAGAACGCAGTGGACGTCCAAATGAGGCGGTAACACCAGAAAACATCAAAAAAATCCATAAAATCGTTTTGAATGATCGAAAAGTGAAGTTGCGTGAGTTAGCTGACATCGTAAAGATATCAAAAGAACGTGTTGGCTTTATATTGCAGGAGCATTTGACTATGAGAAAGCTCTGTTCAAAGTGGGTGCCGCGTTTGCTCACTGTTGATCAAAAACAAGAACGTGTTGATGATTCTGAGCAGTGTTTGGCCATGTGTAAACGTAACAAACCGGAATTTTTGCGTCGATATGTGACAATGGATGAAACATGGATCCATCACTTCACTCCGGAATCAAAACGATCGTCATCTGAGTGGACAGCAACTGGTGAACCTCGTCCAAAGCGCCCGAAAGCACAACAATCGGCTGGAAAAGTTATGGCCTCGGTATTTTGGGATGTGCGTGGTGTAATATTCATTGACTATCTTGAGAAAGGAAATACCATCAACAGTGAATATTATATAGCGTTATTGGAGCGTTTGAAGGCCGAAATTGCAAAGAAACGACCGCATATGGCAAAGAAAAAAATTTTGTTTCATCAAGACAACGCACCGTGTCACAAGTCAATCAAAACAATGGCAAAACTACATGAATTGAACTTCGAATTGCTCCCACATCCACCGTATTCGCCAGATTTGGCTCCCAGCGACTACTGGCTGTTCGCAGACCTGAAAAAAAAATGCTCGCCGGTAAGAAATTTCGCACGAATGAAGAGGTTATCGCTGAAACTGAGGCCTATTTTGAGGCAAAAGATAAATCGTTCTACAAAAGTGGTATTGAAATGTTAGAGCGGCGCTGGAATGATTGCGTTGCTCTTGATGGAGATTACGTTGATGAATAAAGCTAATTTTGAACCAAAAAAACCGTGTTTTCTTTGTTAGGCCCGGGACTTTTCAGCCCATGTGTTATATATATATATATATATATATATATATATATATATATATATATATATATATATATATATATATATAAATACATATATATATATATATATATATATATATATATATATATATATATATATATATATATTATATTTAAATGTTAAAAATGACATTTATACACATTACCTATGATAATGATACTCAGTTACTCTGTCCAGAGAAGTACCTCCAAGTTAGAATTCGCCCAGGAACGACCAGTATCCTATGCTATCATCTCAGGGTAGATTCGATGTTGGTCGAAATTGAAAGAGTACCACAAAATTTATTTTACTGGCCTAGCAGACTGATAGATCGGGTTAAAGTATAAAACTGTGACGATGTTTACATTTCTTTCCGCATTGTTAAATCTTGAAGGCTGAAATGTCTTTAGTCACTGGAATTGGCGCCTTCTCCATGTGAGCATACTATTAAGGAGCTCTTTTAAATCCAATTTCAGAAATATAAAATTGCCGCCAATTATTTTGTCTCGTTACCGAGAAGTTGTTACAATAATCACCTATTCAAAAAGTATGAAGTGATATTTATTTTCAGTCCGACATACACGACATTCAAGTTATAGTACGGAATTTTAACTTTTAGGTGGCTTACTAGATTTAACGTTTGAAAAAAATCTTTTACTACTAAATAAATATATCTAAAAATTTGTCACTTCTCAAATTTGACTGATTACGAGGGTATTTTTTCAGTCCGTTCACAAAAATACATAACTTTTTCTGTTTATTTTCAGTTATTACCGATTCAATTTATTGAACGGAATTTTAATTTTTAAGGGCCTCGATTGACAAGTTTCTGATTTAGCATACAAAAAAATCTTGGACATTTTATAAAAAAGCTAAATGTAATATATATCTACAAATTTGTTACTTGTCAATTTTCATAGATTACAAAGCCAACTACGGTTTTTTTTAAAATGGCACTCCCTCTGTATGTTTACACCATCAAATGATATTTTTTAGCCTATTTACAAAAATATATAACTCTTAATATTTATTTTCTGTCGTTACCGATATATAATTCAATTTATTTAATGGAATTTTAAGTGGCTCATTCAATTGACAAGTTTCTTATTTAGCATATAAAAAAAACTATTTCACTTTTAAACTTAATTTTTTTATGAAGAAGCTAGATATATCTACAAAGTGACTTGTCAAATTTTTCAGACTACAAAACCAACTAGGGCTTTTTTTAAATAGCATTACACCTGTATGAGTATACCAGTAGCATTTTTCAGTTCGTTTACAAAAATATAACTCTTAATATTTATTTTCTATCATTACCGATATATAATTTAAATTATTGAACGAAAAAGTAAGTGGTTCACTTCCTATATAGAACATGACAAATTATACTACTACTTCTTTTTATGAGGAAGTTAAGTACGATATCTAAAAATTTGTCATTTCACAAACCCAGATTATAAAGCCAACAACTTCTGTATAGTTACACGATTACCATAAATAGCATTTTTCGGTCATACATAATGCTTGATATTAATTTTTATTCGTTACCAATGTACAGGGCATGCAGGTTATTGGATAGAATTTTAACTTGAAGTGGCTCATTCGATTTACAAGTTTCCTATTTAGCATATTAAAAAAATTATTTCTCTACTAAACTTAGTTTTCTATGTAGAATTTATCTAATTTATCACGTGTCAAACTTAACAGATTACAAAACTAACTATTTTTTTTTAATTCTTTCACTAATAAACTTAGTTTTCTATGGAGGAGCTAAATCTGATATATAAAAATTTGTCTCTTGCAAAATTGCTGATTTCAAAGCAATTTTTCAGCCCATTTACCAAAAAAATATATCCTAATATTTATTTCCAGTCGTTCTCGATATATAGGACATTCAAGTAATTGAATGAAATTTTAACGTTTAAGTGGCTTACTCGATTTTCTATTTTCCAATTTGACATATCAATCAAAAAAAATCATTCTAATTTTAATTTTTTACTAAGAAATAAAAAAAAATGGCACTGCAAAAATTAGCACTACATTAAATAGGAATTAACCTATGCTATTAATATTTTTTGGACCATTCCCGATACATATAGCATTTGAGCGGAATTTAAACTTTTATTTGGCATCCTAAAAAAATCTTTCACTACTAATCTTAGTTTTTTATAAAGAAGCCAAATATGGTAAAGAATAAAATGAAATAAGTTAGAAAGCCGACTCGAATCATTTCAAATGCAAATGCCTGGATAGTTAGACTATTAAATGAAAATTTCTGATTGGTAATATTCGATTGTTGATATTTATTTTTAGTCGTTTACCAAATACTATTTTTTAAGTTGAACGAAGTTTTTAGTTGTACGACTAATTTAAAGAATCGATAACTACTTTTCTTGCAAACACATAGCTCACTAAAAGAATAAATTAATCAAATAAGTTTATATTTTAAATGACCGGTACTTTATGGTAAGCTATTAAATACAACAGTTGAGTTGGTGGAAATGTCCTCGGATATATTTACAATGGAAACCGGGTAAAATCATAACTACTATTGTTGTTAAAATTATAAATTAAGAGAAAATAACATAAATTTCAGATTTCTTAACTCTAAGACCCCTGAATATGACGTACAATATGACAATGCCTTAATCCCTTCTCCCTTACTTTATTAACCCTTAACCATGAATACGCGAAACTAATGAAAAGATACAATTTTCAAATTCCTCAACTGCAGGAGCTCCTAAAAGAGCGTAAAACACGATAGATACCAAGCAATCCCGGTAATACCGCCCCTCGCACCTTTAACCACTTACATGTTTTATTAGGGATATTATAATAATAAATTATAATTAGATTTTTTCATTTATTTCGACTAAACCCAAGGAAAATTTTCAAAATGACATTGAAAACAAACAAAAATTATTACCACCTCTTGACAGCCATGTCAGCCAATCATTTTTTTACCTTATAAATTGTTAAATACTGAACGTCGTCAATAGTTGCTGCCCATTTCTCATCTGGGTCCTAACTCACAGCCGTCTCTATTATTTACTTATTTAGCATATTTTTTAAATGGTCAAACAAATAAACAATTTACATTACTAAAATTAAGTTGTATCAACATTGTTATTTTGGTCTGCTATTACAAAATATGCTAAAAAGAAAATGATTGATAGTGATATATTTCTGCTTCTTTATATATATATATATAATATATATATATATATATATATATATATATATATATATATATTTATACATATATATATATATATATATATATATATATATATATATATATATATATATATATATATATATATATATAACAATTTGGTGAATGGATTTTTTTCATACAGGAACTAGGAATCTTGAAAATCGAGTCAGTCACTTAAAAGTTTAAATTCTGTGCAATAACTTCTATATCTCAGTAACTATCAGGAGCTATATATCTCCCTCTTCCTAAAGGGAAGAAAAATGCTATTTATTTGTGTAACCATACAGGGTTTGTGGTAGACGGACAGGTGGAGATTTTTTCCAGCATATTTACATTCCTCAAAAAAAATTACGTACTAGAAAGAAATTATACCAAAATAAAGCCATATTTTTTGAATAGGTATCTCGTATCTCCGAAGCTATAATTAATTATTACTCAAATTCAGTTACTAATGCAGTCAAACTTTTGATAGCTAGTAGCAGAATCAAGCTACTTTAGAAACCAGTTGATTAGTCAATTACTCTAAATTAGTAAAATTTTAACCATGCAACACAGCAAAGAAAAAAAGTAACTGAACTACCTGTAGTACATTCTAGGTTTAAATAAACAATGATACCTGAGATTTTGTGTGATCTCTTTCTTGAGAATGTCCACTTTACCGGCCGCCATTTTGTGTATGTCGGGAGCACGTGCCTTTTTTTTTCTTTATTTTTTTTTACAGGGGTATAGTAAAAGTAAAAACAACTGTCTAAGGTTAACTGTGTTTAAAGTAAAATAGCATATCTTACATCTGTAATTTTCCTATCTCTGTTTAATCTTGTTTCGGCCACATTAGTCTTTAAATATTTTTGTCTTCGTGTTGTTTCTTGCTCTTGTAGGTTTTATGGTTTCGGATTGTCTGCTTATTCCTTGACATTAATACTTTAAATGATTTCATTGTTGAAACACTTCTGCTCGCCTTTTCCATCTGTATTCGTTAGCTTAGTTATAGTTTGAGTAGTAGGTATTCCTGGAGACATTAAACCAGTTACTATGTTTGTCTAGAAATTCTTGCCAGTGCCGTATTTGGGGAACTCTTGTCCTACTATTAATTAGTACAAATCAGGATTTTCCATTATTTATGAAAAATTTTGGCTGTTCGTCTTTCTTCTGTTATTGCCATGTACCTGTCGTAGTTATTATCTTTCCTAAGCTGCTACCTCGTAGCCTTTATTTTTTGTATTCTCTACACTCATCAAAATTTTCAGTTTTGCTTCTACTAAAATTTTATGTTCGATTTACATATCATGAATTTTCTTCCAAACTTACTTTTACTTTTTCGTGTTCGGAAACCATATCACAGTCTTTCAGTCCAGTATTGGGCCACGTCTAAAGCTTCTCTCTTGTCGAGCAATAAATTGTCGAGGTTGGTTACATCTGTTGGAATAGTTTGGGCCGAGCAGCAAGTGCACCATATCCTGCACGGCGCCACAGTTGCACTCCTGTTCTAATGCAATTCACTTTTCCAGTCTGCTGTAGAGCGACCAAGCATTACCTGTGTCGGTGGATCTGCAGCTGGTGGTTCTTCGAGGGCCGTGTTTAAGAACCTTTTACGGGATTTGAGTCGTCCAGGCCCGCATTCGATGCCGAACAGGGGATGACAGTCATCAATAGTTTGTTTAAGCCTCTCTGTAAATTCATGCGATGCTGCCAGAAGCTCTGTATAGCTTTGGTAGTGAGGTCGGTTTCATACATCCCGTCGTTAGTCGACATATTTCGTTAAGGCTCATATCAACCTTCTTCGCATGGACCCATCTAGACTACATTGGACAGGCGTATTCAGCCATAGAAAAACAGAGTGCTTGTGCGGTGCTTCTAAGGATGCTAGGCTTGACACCCCATTTGCTGTTTGCGAGTTTCCTCAGAATGTTATTTCTAGCAGTCACTTTCTGATGGGTCTTATCGGAATGGTATTTGTATGTCAGTGACCTATCCAGCGTAACGGTTTGTTTGCGTCCTCCAACATGATGTCGTTCCAGGACAGTTGTAGCTTCCGATTTGCCTGCCGAGATCGAAGATGAAAAGCGCTACTTGAGTCTTGGATGGGTTCAGCTTAAAGGAGTTCCTTTAGTAGACCGTTGACATGTCCTTGAGGGCCTCCTCCTATTTCTGTTCCACGTTCTCAAACGTTTTCTCCTGTGCTGTGATAGCCAAATTATCCGCGTCCGAGAAGTGTTTTGCGTAGTTAGGTAATGTTGGGTCGTTTGTGTGGGGAGAGCGGGGGCCAGAACACTTCTCCGAGCCTGCCGGAAAACACAGAACTCTGTTCTGCATCAGGAATTCGATGATTTTAACAAGTTAATAGTCTCTGAGAGTATTATATAGTTTCACCATGAGCAGCCTATGGTTGATTGTGTCATATCTGAGATCGACCAGTACCAGCTCTATAATTTCTTTTATTTTTACAGCCTTCCTCGATATGTTATGTTAGGTATAAGATTTGGCTGGTGCATGACTTGCCGGCTCTGAGTCGACAGAGTCAGCTATGAGGTTCAAGATAAGTCTCTCGTAAAGTTTATAAAGATGGCAGAGGAGTGATATGGGGCGGTAGTTTTTAAAATAGTTTGGTTCTTTTCCAGACTCTAGCAGCCATGATCCTCGCTTTCCTCCAGAGCTTGGGGATTAAGTATATTTCGCGGCATTGGTTGAGAGCTGCAGGATCCAGTTTTTGGTGCCTGACCCGAAATGTCCGATCTGCTCCGTACATATATCAGCCATCCCGGCTGCTTTACCGTTCTTCATAGCATTAATACCTAGGGTTGACTTCCTCGAGTGTAAAGGATGCTGTAAAAGTGTGGATTTTCGATTGTGGGCATCTGTTGATTTTTAGCTTTTGGCATTTTGTGTCCGACTTTCCGTTTAAAAGGAGTTGATGGGCCACTTGGTTTGGTGTTATCTTGGAGGCTGTTTGGACCCTTTTGGGTTACCGTCGAGCTTTTTGATCAGATTTCAGGCTATTTTGCTACTATCCGACATGTCCATTTTCTCCAGAGTTTCAATTCATCTGCCTTGCCTGGCTTTACTTAGCATTTTCATCAGAGCCGTGTCACATGTTATTGTATTTTCGTTGAAGGGTTTTTTACGATATGGTTCTTCGTATTTTGCTAGAAGGTGCTTGGAGTTGTATGAGAGACCTGGGATGAATTCTTGTCTGCCGCTTCGCGGTATATGTCGTCTGGAGATTCTTTGCAACATCTCCACGAAACCCTGGTAGTTCTCGGGAGTTGGAGTTGAGGTCCGCTATAGTTGCGTCGAGTGGCTCAGATAAAGATGTCCTTTCTGAAGTTGAATTTTTTGTGGAACGGCACCGTAGTACCGTAGTGGTTTTTACTACAGCATATACTTATATCCCGACTGGCCTGTGTTGGGTTCTGGGGATGGGTCGGTATGCCGCCTTATTACAGGAGTGCTGTATGTTAGAGGTGACGAAGCATTTATTGGGGTTGTATCCACATTTCTATATCTTGCTGGTGAACAAGTAGGGCAGTTTCGGGTGGTGAAGGAGAGAGAGAGGGAGGCCACCTGCTTCTTCCTTTTCTCCCAGCAGGTGTCCATTCTCGTCTGTGGCAATTAAAATCTCCTATAACGAATTGGGTTTTTTGGTTGTTGTTTTGTGGTCGTGCGAAGATGAAATCTTTCTCCTGGGGGTTTGTACAAGGATGTCACTATGAAGTTTCCACTTCCGATGGTTAATATTTCAGTACCGTTTGTTTGTGGTTTTATCAACAGAGGTTATGATCATGTCGGGTCTGGTGTGATGCTTCCACGGCCAGTCGCGTCCCTTATATCTTACGAGTTTTTGCTTCTGCGGCTATATGGATTTCTTGAATACATACTGCATTCCATTTGTGGATTCGGCAACGCTCTGATAGGATGTCCTGCTTGTCATTTGTGATTCCCTCAACATTCAGGCTTACAATTGTCAATGTTGGCTCTGAAATCTGCCTATTAGGATTCGAATTCCGGTTCGCTCTGTGTAATGGTTTCCGGTGGTGGAAGGATTGGCTGTTACCTTTAGTGGTACCGTTTCCAGGGAACACGGGCATTTTCTGCTTTGTTTTCTTTTCTTTACTCATTAAGATTAGAGAAAACACTCGTGGAGGCTAATTCCGTGCCCCCTTTTTTTTCAGAGTTTGCAAGTATCTTCTTATACTTGTTAGTGCGTATCTTGTTACTTCTATTGCATTATTCAACCACTTTCAAAGTTGGCCTTCTACTTATAGAATCCCTCCTTGAAAATAGAACTTCTACATGTGAAAATACTACCGTTCTGGCGAAATACGACTTTCTTAGGTTGATATGATTAAAAGAGTCGACCCAAAATAGATTTTCTTTTGTTTGTGTAAAATGGTACACCTGTTTAAAAATGATTTAAATGATGTATAATAATACCATATTATTCATAAAATAAATTTTGAGTTGTTTATATGAAAAAATTTAGAAATATCAAGGTTAAGTTGATTGAAACGTAGTACGTAGGTAGATTAATAATTTTTATGAAGACTTCAGATATGCTGTAATTAAAAAATTGTTTATCCATTAAAGCTATCACAAACTTGAAAATACATAAAAAACCGATCAACACTATTTCAACGTGTTATAAAAATAGAAAGGCTTCTGAATATTTCATTCGTGTTCATGTAATTGTATTGTATATAAATACTTTAAATACAATAACTTTTAGTTACTCAAACCTAACGTTAAATTTTAACAAGATGTGTGTGTATCGAAACGAGACCTATCAAAATCACCGATTTCTGTTGTTGTTGTCTGTGTTTACCAAAAAATTGTAACTCTATTTAAACCACAGGATTAATTTCCGAACTCGTTTTGTCAGCAGTTGATTTATTTACAATACTTAATCATTTAAGTAATTTATGTCATTATTTTTAAATATTACTTTTCTCATTTGCACAATTTATACATAAATTTTTTTACTATAATATCGTCTATATCGTATTACGGCAGGTCAGAATCACACGACGCGCATAAATGAAACACGATATTAGGATTACGTTACTTTAATACTATATTACTATGTTATGTATAAAATTTAAGATTTTTTCCCATCTTCTTTATGTATTTTTCTGTTGTGGGCACATAATGAGGTATAATGAACAAAACTTCTTCCACAAAATTGGCATATATGTGACTTTCCCCCTGTGTGAGTTTTTTTGTGAACTTGCAATGCTTTGTTGTTACAGAAGGACTTAAAGCAGATTTCACATACATAGTTTCTTTCACCTAAAAAAGTGACAAGGACTAAGTGATTATCATAATAAAATAAGTAAATATAAATAAAGTTCGAAGTGTCGATAATCAGGATAAATAAATCATTATGTAACTCATGTATATATATATATATATATATATATATATATATATATATATATATATATATATATATATATATATACATATATATATATATATATATATATATATATATATATATATATATATATATATATATATATATATATATATATATATATATATATATATATATATATATATATATATATATATATATATATATATATATATATATATATTATATATATATATATATATATATATATATATATATATATATATATATATATACATATATATATTATATATATATATATATATATATATATATATATATATATATATATATATATATATATATATATATACAGGGTGCCCCTATGTAAGGAATAATGATTCCACAGCATTTATTAATCAGTGTATCAAAAAACTGTTTAAATAAAAGTTATATATAATATAGTTATACGGCGTACATGCTAACGTTGACAATAAAATATTTTGAACTGTCAGTTCGAAGAAGTTACGCCATCTCGATTTTTTTTAAAATGGAAAGCCCTGTATTTTATTTTATGTTTTGAGTCTTACTAAAAATTCTAGATATTATTTGTCTAACATATCATATGTCTAAATTGAACTGTTTTGGAATTATTGTCATTTGAAATTTAAAACAAAAAAAAGACAAAAAAACTATTAATTTTTAAGGTAACAATTGCTCACAATGTCTACCGTTAACAGCAAGGCAATGACCCAATCTGTCATAAACAGCCTGAACAGAGTTTTGCAGAGAATCCGGGGTGATCTGTGCTAGTTCGTATTGAATTCTTTGTTGCAAATCTTCTACAGTCTCAGGTCGACTTCGGTAAACTTTGGTTTTCAAATGACCCCATAAAAAAATCGAGTGGCGTAAGGTCGGGACTCCTTGCAGGCCATTCTACAGCACCTCTTCTGCCTATCCATCGATTAAGAAAAATCGCATCCAAATATCATAGTGAGGAGGTGCTCCGTTCTGTTGATACCACAGATTCCTGTTAGGAGTATTCGAATTATTTTCACTGGGAAAAAGACCTGCACAAGTTGAAATAACTTGCTCTTGGAGTAACTGTAAATACCACTGTCCTGTAAGATTTCCATCGATAGAAAAGGAACCAATGACATGACGTCCACAAATCCCTGCCCACACGTTTATCTTTTGTGGCCTTTAAGAATGACTGTCGATTATCCAGTGGGGATTCTCAGTAGATCAGTACCGGCAGTTATGCCTGTTAATTCTTCCGTTAAGACAAAATGTGGCCTCGTCAGAAAAAACAATAATATGAATTAGGTTAGGATCATTATTGATTCGTTTCATCATGACCTCCTAAAATTCAACGCGTCTATCGTAGTCATCTTAAGATAATTCTTGGAATAGAATGGGTTTGTAAGAATGCAATTTTTCTTCATTCAGTATATGTCTTAAGGTACCTTTACTTATGTTGTGGTCTAGGTAAAGCTGACGAGTGACTGTATGGAGATTTTCCGTAATTTCCAATAAAACATCTAACTTTTTATCATCCCTTGTTTTAACTTTTGGAGGTCCAGATTTAGAACGATCCTTAACATGACCTGATTGTCTAAATTGTTTTATTGTTTTGCTAACTACGGACTGGGTAATAGGTTCTCGATTCGGATATTCTGCGTTAAAAAGATCACACACCTCGTGTTGTGTTTTCTGACGGTCTTCGTAACTAACCATCATTAAAAAAGTGATTCTTTCAGTTTCTGTTAAATGTACCATTAGGATATAACGCTCAAATTGCAGTTTCACAAAATGCAGCAATAAACGTGTTAGTCAATAAATCATTTCTGGATGCGTTAAGTCGTTACCTGACAGTAAATGTTTGACACAAGCTAGCTTAAAAATTTTTAAAATTTGATCTCCTTAATTTCAAGTATCAATAATTTCAAAACAGGTCAATTTAGACATATGGTGTGTTAGAAAAATAATATCTAGAATTTTTAGTAGGACTCAAAAATAAAATAATATACAGGGCTTTCCATTACAAAAAATTTAAGATGGCGTAATTTCTTCGAACTGACAGGTCAAAACATTTTATTGTCAACGTCAGCATGTGCGCCGTGTAACACCCTATAACTTTTATATAAACATTTTTTTGATAAATGCTATGGAATCATTATTCCATACATATGGGGCATGCATATATATATATATATATATATATATATATATATATATATATATATATATATATATATAAATACCTAATGAGGAGATAAAGCTTGTAGTTTATAGTATATAGTATATATATATATATATATATATATATATATATATATATATATATATATATATATATATATATATATATATGCGTATTGTTTCTTCCTGATCGCGGTTCGATTCCAAACATCATGACCCCTCATGCAATCGTGCTTGCCTAGCTCCTCCACTCCTCACCGTCCTCCGCCGTGTGCATGACGTCATTAAGCGCGTATTGCTTAGCAAATTGATTTCAATGAAATTTTGTAGATGTTCGACAATTGAACATGGTTCCCAGCTATATTATTGCTTAGCAAAAATTAAAACAGCTATTCGGTGAAATTTTTCTGGTAGAATCTGAAAGTTTCAATAAAATAGCAACTGAACTTTAGATCAAAGAGTTGTGCTATAAATTATTATTTTTTGAATGGAGAAATTATGATTATTGTCGAAGTTAGTGATGTATGATAAAACACTGGGAGCAAAGTAATACGTGCCAAATTTTTATTGAAATAAAAAAAATAGAGAGAAGAGAGCGTAGTTTTGCATCCTTTTACAAACGCATCTACCTGCTTCCGCACAGTTAAATATTTTTTCGACGAACACTCTTAGGAATGACAATTTCCAATTAGCGAATTAATCACCCGCAAACTTAAAACAATCATGGACGTTTATAGAATAAAATAATATTTGTTTGACAACACTGTCTGGAGCGAATGTTTTCACTTAAGATAAGTAATCGTGGTTCTAGGGATTAGAGAGTGCTAATTTGCAGCGCGCCACCCGGCAGCCTATGAACTGTGTCTACTGAATCGGGGATTGAAACGTTGATCAATAGTTTTCCCATCACTAATATATTGACATCTGTTAAAACTGATCGCCCAATCTCTATCAAAAAAATTGTCAAAAAAGCCTTTAGTAAAAAAGGGTATTCTTGATACTGAAAGTTGTCGAAATAAAAATACTCATAAACAAATTTTTATTCAATTTAGACAACGGATGTAAATTAGTTCGAGCTAATTTTTCTTATTTTGGACATTGACATCTGCGAGTTTACAATTCTTAAATCATTCTTGTATATAGATGGATTTTGATTAAATTTGAAAAGAAGTTTTAAAAAAGTGTTTGACATGCACATGCACAGCTGTCCAAATATAAAAAGCCTATATCTTTTTTTTTTATTTTGATTTTGTAAAATCAGTTAAAAAAAGTTTCTTGGCATTGGTAGCTTGCAAAATTATAATCTTTATAAATCCGTTAGTTATATTATGGGCCGATTTAGGCAAAGTTTGAATGACATGAAAAATTAGTTAAAACATTTGTTTAACTTGGCAAACCATAGAACATTCTTATTTATATCTCCTGTTAGTCAGTTAAAAAGGGTTAAATGACATAACCTTTTTTATTTCAACTTCTTTAATTAAATAACACTTAAATTGATTTTTTGTAACTAAAGTTTTCTAAAGGAAACTAATCAAAATTAAAAATAAAAGATCTATATATCATTCCTTTTATAAATTCTAATTTCTTTTTTTTGAGAAAAGGACGTCGAGATGTTTTATTTGGTTTATTAGTGCTTCAGGGAAATCCCTCAATCACTTTGGTCTTCATTTGTTGGAGGTTATAAACGGTGGAAAATTCGTTTCAAAAGGATGGGGTTCTCCATATCAAAAAGTACTTATATAATAGAAATGTCACCAACTTTTCCTCGACATTCCAACGAATCAAATTTTTGGGTGAGTTTCGGATCCTCAGGCGACCACATTTTCTGAATAGAATCTAAGAAAGGCAAAGTAAGTTTTGAAGCAGACATCCGAACATATAAACATTGATGGTTGAATTTGAGCATTGTATTAGTGCAGCTGTTGTGGATCCGCCTTTCTAGTGTGAAGTAATATTACATGCTACCGTGGGCATGCCAAGGTGTGAAGGTGTCGGAAACTACCACATGGAAAGAAAATCTTTCAGATATATTACGGGGCAGCTTAATTAATAATTCGTTACGTCGAATACAGTCATTCGACTGTATTCGCCTTGGTTATATGAATTACGTTATTTTAAAGATGTGTGACATAGGTTACATCTCTTCTGGATCTTAGAAAAGCCATATTTGGTGCTTGTTAATAAAACTAAGATCTTTCAAATACTTTAAAAGATACTGATAGTTTTTTTTATGGGTCTAGCAAACGTGCTACAGGGAAGTCCCTAAAGCACTCCAGGAGCGGCATGTGTGCGGAAAAAGCGATTCACGTTGTTCTTGAATCGCTGTAAATTGTACTCGGTAAGAAACACAGCCCTGGGCAAATTATTCCAAAGAGATGATGTTCTTCATATAAAAAAACTGTTTGAAAAGCGTTGTACGCGGAGTAACAAGCTGAACCTCATATGGATGTGAAGTATTAGCGCGACGTGTATTTCTAATATGCACCGCTCTGAAAGGAATTAAGCGGGCTATATCCTTTGAACACTTTCCATGAAAATACCAGGTGTACAAGTATAAAATGCGGACTTCAGATAACAGATGGTGCACCAATGCAGTTTGTGCTATAAAGATTTGACACTGCGCCATTTTGTTGTGTCATCAACAAGTGTCAGACGCGCACGAGTGATAAATTGGAAAAGTGTGTGCATAGTGTTGTGTTGTTGTGTTCAATATGTCGAAATTTATACCGAACAAAGATCATTCGCGGACAGCATTAATTTTTTGTTTTCATTTAAAGAAAACTGCTGTTGAATCATACCGATTACTTGGAGAAGTTTATGGTGAACATGTTCCATCGGCAGATACGTGCGAACGATGGTTTCGGCGTTTCAAAAGTGGTGACTTCGATGTTGCAGATGAGGAACGTGGAAAAATACGAAGATGTGGAATTGCAAGCATTGTTGGACGAAAATGATTCGCAAACACAAAAACAACTCGCCGAGCAATTGGGCGTTAGTCAACAAGCTGTTTCCAATCGGCTACGAGAGATGGGAAAGTTTCAGAAGACCGGTAGATGGGTACTAAATGAGTTGAAAGACAGGCAAATGGAAAAGCGCAAAAACACATGTGACATTTTGCTCGCTCGGTACAAAAGAAAGTCGTTTTTGCATCGTATAGTTACAGGGGGTGAAAAGTGGATTTATTTTGAGAATCCCAAGCGCAAAAAATCATGGATAGACCCTGGCGCACCATCCACATCGACCGCAAGACCAAATCGCTTTGGCAGAAAGACAATGCTCTGTGTTTGGTAGGACCAGAGGGGCGTGGTCTATTATGAGCTTTTAAAACCTGGGGAAACGGTTAATACTAAACGTTACCAACAACAATTGACCGATTTGAACCGTTCGCTGCTTGAAAAAAGGCCAGAATAGTGAAAGAGGTAACACAAAGTCATTTTTCTTCATGACAATGCTCCACACAAACCAGTTCACGATACATTGGAAGCACTCAGCTGGAAAGTTCTACCCCATGCGGCTTACTCACCAAACTTGGCTCCTTCCGATTACCACTTGTTTGCATCGATGGGTCACGCACTTGCTGAGCAGCGCTTTGGTTTGTACGAAGATGTGAAAAAATGGCTCCATGAATGGTTCGCAGCAAAAGGGGAAGATTTTTACTGGCGTGGTATTCACAAATTGCCCGAAAGATGGGAAAAATGTATAACAAACGATGGAGCATACTTTGAATAAAGCACTTTTTATGATTCTTCCGAATTTAACATGTTTTTTTAGAAAAAAAAAACGCATTTCATACTTGTACACTGGTACTTGTAGAACAGACTCAAGTCGCCAACCGTTCTTCGCTGTTCTACCGAATCAAGGCTGGGAGGAATTAAGCGGGATACATTCTGCGAACACTCTCCATGAAAATACTTGTAGAATAGACTCAAGTCGCCAACCGTTCTTCGATGTTCCAGCAAATCAAGGCCGCCGGTCAGTTCCGGGTCTTCAATCAGACGAACAGCTCTTCTCTCAACAGAATCCAACACATGCAGTGTGTGTTTGGGAGCGGAGCCCCAAACATGGGAGCAGTATTCCATAGTTGGTCGAATTTGAGCTTTGTAAAGGATTAACATTTGTTGTGGAGTGTAAAGCTTTCTGGTTCGAAATAATATTCCCAACTTTTGAGAAGCTCTCCTTGCTATGTCTGGAACATGTTCATGCCAGGACATATTTGCTCCAAACATAACGCCCAACCCCAAAATAACGCCAATAATTTTTCGATTTTACTAAAAACTATGCGAATCGGCAGTTGTTTGGCATAACTGTTGTCTTTGTATGTATCGAATGAACGTGAGTGCATTTTAAGGCGTTGACGTTTGGGATTTTAGGCTACAGTCGGTAGGCAACATGTTTGAAAGCAACAGTTTTTTTTTGAAGATTCGATCGAATGGATGCTTGGCGAAAAGGGATATATATATATATATATATATATATATATATATATATATATATATATATATAAAATATATAAATTTTCATACCAGCCGAAATGGGATTAGAAATCCTTAGCATAATCAGATGGTTTGTCAAAGGTAAAGCAAAGGAATCTTGGAAAACTTTCCTCGAGTTCTTCTCATTTAGTAAATTTGTAGTGTTAAAATTTGCATGGTTTACGAGCTTCTTTATCGTTGGTTGGTAGATCACTGTTCAATGTTGAAACGAGTTTATGGTCGGAAAAATCCGATGCAGGATTTTCGTAAATCTCAGGATTAACAGTCAAAAGAAGATCAAGAAGGCTATCCAACTCTCCATGACAATTATGAATTGGTGATGGTTTATACATAAGCTGAGTAAGGATCAGCTTCACGGCTTTGATCCTTAGTGGTGTTTGACATTAAAATCATCGCCTCAAATGCTATTTGGATAATACTCCATAAAAATCATTGGTGTTTACAAGAGAAGCGAAAAGTGTCATAAAGTTAGTCTCACAGTTGTTGATAAAGGCAACAAATGAACCTTAGTTGTTTGTTCAGTTTTTAATTTTAACTACATCTACAGACTTCTCTTGTTGGTAAGGCAGATTAATAAAAAAAAGAGATTCTAAAGTTCCTTCTAAGTTGTATCAAGGCTATAGAAAGTTGACTGGGCTAGTCGATGAACTAACTGACTTCAGTTTCGCAGGGAGCATGCATATAATAATAATTCGTTTGCAAATTCTAACTCTGTATGATTAACTTATGGTGCATTTACTAAAATGAATAATGACTACCAAAAATGGTTTTCAATAATTATTACTTTATATCTTAAATAAAAGAGAGTGATCCATATACCACCATCAAAATACTCAATAGTTTATTACCTGTGTGTCTTTTCATATGCTCTGTTAAATGAGATGACATCTTATATCGATTAGGGCAAATTGTACAAGCATAAGGCTTTTCACCAGTGTGACTTCTCATATGAATAGTAAGGTCTCCAGAACGTTTAAATTTCTTGCCACATTTTTGACAACTAAACCTAAAAATAAATATAAACTTACAAAGCGAAACTGTAAGATTAGCATTTTTTCAATCAGATTTAAAACATATTCCGAGCATAAGCCAATGCAATTATTTAATTTCACTTGCTGGTGCTCTAATTGGTTTAAAACTGATGCGGCAGTAAAAAATAGTTAACTCAAGGTTTTTGCAGTTTGGTACAGAATGCAAATAATGATAACATTTGGTCAGTAGTTGACAATGAACTCAACTACTGACTAGTACCAATTATGCCAAATGAGACTGGCGAAACGTCTGGGACTACCAAGTTAAAACAACACTTATAAACGGATGTACTCCCGGACCTACAAGGAAATACATCTCTCTAGCCGTAAAGTCCTATGCAAGCGAAGGCCTGTGTTAACAAACACGATTTTCTTCAACAACTACAGATTTTCAAATTTCAGATATAACAAATCAAAAAAAAAAATAAATAGTAAAAATAATATTTAACCAAAATTAAGAAATTTTTTTATCTATTGTTTGAAAAGAAATAATTCCTTGGTAACGCGTGAGAACAACTAGATCACTGCCTCATAACAGCTGATTTTAACTTTTATGTTAACAGTTGTTTGGATTTGAGAAAAATAAAACCAGAATTTCAATTAGGTTTTTCTTTGAACTTTTCCAAGATTAACGCCGAAATGGTAAATGATTTACTTGTAAGAAATGTATTATTTTTTTACTGCCAAAGTGAAAAAACAAGGTATCGATTTCCACATAAAATATCCTAGGTTGTGCGTGACATATTCATAACTAAACTAACTCTACCGAACGACACGAACTATTATACTTGATGCTATATTCTACACTTTCTACAAATTCCTTAATTAACACGACCATATTAGTCTATAGATATCTTTAAAAAAAAACCTGCAATACTATTGATCTTTACCTCACTTTAGTCACGATATATTGCAAAATTTGTAAACGTTCGCTGTAAATAAAAACACACTAAACATGAATTTGATGTTTTGGTAGGGTGTGTTGTCCCTTATCCACCGTCACTTGTAGAGAGGGAGCCACTAAAAAGCTACCGCCGACATGATGAATCTTGTCTCTGTTTGTGTGTTTTTATTACCTACCTATCTAATTTCATCGTGATTTGTTGCATCACATCATCCACTAGTTGGTGTTTTGTTACTGTTACTAAATAATTCTTACTGTTTTCGTATCCTGGTGTCGTTTTTTTAAAATTTTGTTGTGTATTTGTGTTCAGTAATGAGTCAAGAAGTGCGCGGTTATTCTTCAAAACACCGTAAAAGTTTTAAAGCATGGAAATCATTGGTGGTAAAGAAAAACGAAATGGAGGAAGTGAATACGTTTCTCGACACTCAAAAGCTCGTAAAATTGGTGAGCCATGTGCCTGTGATTGTTTTGACAAGGTAGGCCGTGATAATGTGCAGACTGTTTTCGATTTCTTTAGGAGACTCAACAATTATAACCTACAAAATGCTTACATATCGAAACTAGTTTATAACAAGGATGTAAACATATCCTACGTAAAAGGTAGGATTTCATTTTAGACTTTAACGCCCTTCAAACATCCCTTACAAAATTTCAGCTCATGGGTGCAAAGTTTCTCGAAGCGAAAATGGAGAATACAGGGGGGGGGGGCGGTCAACCAAATAGCGGAGACGGGGAGAGGGCGTTTGACCAATAGTGATGTCACCTTATGGCAAAAAACTTTTTGCGTTACGTAAAGCTTGTTTTGGGGGAGGCCCACAGAATTGTAATGATTGAGTATAAAAATAGAGGGGCGGGGCAGAAATTTGTTTGTGAGGTAATCAAGCTGTCACGTGTACGTCGCCTGATGCTCAAAAGGTAATAAAAAAAAGGTATATATGCCATTTTCATGGAGTTATCCTCGAGCGAAAAAAACCTTTATTGCAATTTTCTCGAAATCACCATTTGTTGAGTTCGCCACTCGTATTCTCAACGCTTTATATATATATATATATATA
>CM032453.1:86470732-86505732 GCA_019049505.1 Pachyrhynchus sulphureomaculatus | reverse complement strand
ATATATACACGTGTGTGCAATACCGAGGTACGTTAAAATTAACATAGCTAGTTGTCAGACTATTAGGAAAGATAAAAAGCTCCTACCTGTTGTTTTATGGAATTATTTATTTAGCCAGTCCATTTGCGTTTCGTAAGTTCGGGATTTTTAAAAAAGGGTATATGTTCGAAAAAAGAAAAGTTCTACTTATTAAATACTCTAAGCTTACCTTTTATTTTCCGAATGAGTTAGCATGTGAGCACTCAAAATGGAACCAGAAATAAATGAAGAAAAACACAGCTGACAAGTATAGGGCCTTTCTCCAGTATGTTGGCGAGAATGTATTTTTAAATTATGTGAATATATAAACGATTTCCCACAAAGAGTACACATATGATTTCTTTCTAAAGAATGCGTTTTCATATGGACTTTTAAACTAAATTTGTGACTAAAGGCTTTTTTACACACAGAACAGTTGAAAGGTTTTTCTCCTAAAATAATATGTACATTATTATTAAGAGGTACTAAATATTTTTGATCTTAAATACCAAAGAAAAATTTATTCATAAATATACATGTAGGAATATTTCGATATCCTCTGTTAATGGTTTTAAATAAAATATTAGTTACGGTATAGGTAAAATTTTATATATATTTTTTAAACAGAAATGCAAATTTAAGGACTAATAATTATCTCATTAATTTTAGGTTTTAAACAACTTCAAAATAGATATAATTATAAAACTTATAAATTTCTTCAACACATTTTTAAATTTTTTGCCCTTAACATGTTATACATATATATAAACTATAAATTTTAACAAAAAATAAATATCGATCGCACTGTGATCCATGTGAATGATTCGTAGGTGGATGTCATATAATCCAGACGATTGTAAATGAATTTAGTATTATTTATATTTGTACTTATAAATTTATAATTTATTATCTACAGAGTACCCAAATTGTATTTTGTCATTACCATGTGTGGCAATAGTGTTATTTATATGTCTCAATCCCTTGATAACAAATCGTTTTTTAACGAGTATTAAAACTGAAGATCAGTCGATACTTTTCCGGTAAGCTACAGACCACTGCAATGTAATGTCACTGTGATATAACTTATATATCTTGATTTAAGGGCATTTTCAACTGAACAAATTGCTTCTTCTAATATACTCAACTATATCTAAAATGTGGATATGAGAAAGAGAGAAATTTTTTAATATCGATAAAATTTCAAATATGTATGTAAATTTTATAGAAGGTCAATCATAAAGGATATAAACAAAACTATGATAGTACTTATTTTTATTACGTGCGTAAGAGGACACTAGGTAATATTACACGTAATATAGAGACCTGTATATTAAACACATTCATGGATTCATTGGTGTAATTACTGTAAGTAACAAATTACGTTACTTTTTATTATTTGGATATTATTATCATTATTATAATGATTTAGAGTATGGCTTTCGCACTTCCTCTATGGGGAACTGACTCATCCCGCATATGTACAGATATCATATCGCGCCCTAAATGATGTATGTTTCCCACGAATTTCCGGTACCGCCTTTTGCATAGCCTTGTACAAATAGCTTAAATACTTCAGTTTTGTATAAGACTCTTTGGCATATAACTAGTTGTTGACAGAATTAAGGAAATCCCTGGATGCTGTTAATTATTTATTGTTTCCCTCCTTTTGCTTCAAATCAAATTGGCCATTTTCTTGGTATATTTCCCCGTGGATTAATATTTGGCATGGCAATGTCTATGAGCGTTCTCGAATATTTATCCACTAATACAATGCCGATGTCGTTCAATTTTTCTGCTAGTTCTTGACAGAGTAATTTAGGAACGGGTATCGCATCTTTCTTTATACTCAGATGCCGCAAATGCCAGTTGTTTTTGATGCTAAATCCGTAACGAATTTAGTTTAGCCGGCTTGACAATGAATTCAATATAAGGCAGGACCATAGAAAAGTAAAAAAATCGACTTGGTATATACCGTTTTGTATGCAAATTATTATTGTAACGATGTTGGGTAACCCTTGCAGTTTTCCACTTTGACATAATACGCTCTAAGAAAGTTACAATACGAACATTAATTGTTTATAATTTTAATATGGTAACAATTGAAAGCGTTCTTGTAGTCCATAAAGGTTGCGCCGAGACTTCTCTTACTGCTATAAGCCTGGTTGCAGATGATGGAATCGATGATCAGTTGTCCCTTCAACCCACTGTTTTAATAGCACATCTTTTTTGCTAAATTACAATGCTGTTGTTTCGTTCACAGTATGCGCAGGGGCGCCGTGTAAGGCAAGATGTTATTAACTTACATAGAGGAGACCATTTTTTGGTACAAGATATATTACTCCGATTATAAGGGACAGTGGTTGTTTCTGTGGGTTGAGTAGCACATTGTTGATTAGAATAGCCAAATTTTGGTGAGTACAGCTAAACCTTTTAAGCCACAAATTATGAACCTGGTCAGGGCATGGAACTGACTGAAATTTCTTTAGAATTTTATAGATTTTATTATTATTCTTATGAGAATTATACAGATACAACTTTCAGAATCCCAAAATTTTATTTGTTTTTTTTTCAAGAATTAATTAGCATCATTATTTAATATCTCACGGCCTAGATTTTATGTGGCTCCCTCAAAATGAAGAACACACGTTTTTTTTTTTCTGTTTTTATATCCTCGCTAACAACAATCACCGTATGGACTTTTTCAATTTAAGGGTAACTAGATCATCTCAGTGTCGTTTTATGTGTTTATTAATCTATAAAGGTGAGAACTCTCAAACGATATGAGACATCGATTTTTTAGTTTAATAGAATATTTAAGTGGAAAAGTAATAGATAGTTCAAATTATTTTATTACTTTTGGGAAAATTTTTGTAGAAGAACAAAGAAAAAAAAATGAGAAAATGTGTTCATAATTTTTGTGAAAGCTGCTTCTACCTGAAAGCGAGGATACAAAGTTATGATTAAAGTTTTATATTTATTTTTTAAAAACGTTATTTTTTTAATTTTTATTATTAAATTAGATAACAAGACTTATCACTGTAAAAAATTGTTTTAGCTGTCAACGGGCTTATCTTCTACATAAGTAAATACACCTACCTTTTTCGTGTTTCTTTTTCTTTCAGATCAGTGTAACTTATTATCACGATGTAATCGAAAATTGCTCAAGAAAAAGCATATGTAATAATAATAATACTAATAATGTCACTGTATTCTCTCAGGGGCTAGGGGAATCCCAGGATTCTCCTAGTACGGTCATTGACGATCCCGAGGTACCTGAGTTATGTTGTGCTGTGTGCGCTCATATCTTCTCGAAACAAGGACGAACTTTTAAAGACAGACCAACCAAAATAAGCACAAAAAAACACACCAACTATTTACCTTCTACTAACAGGCAACCCCATGTTGGGACACTTTGAGCTTCTGACACCATAGAACACTGAAAACACCCCAAACAACAGTAAACCAATAAGAGAAGCATTGAGCGAGAGACGTAACGGTCGAGGACGTAGCGGGAAATGGCAGCTCGATCAAAACTATGAAGACCGGGCAAAAGAAAATGGACCTGCCAAAAGTGTTGTGCCGGCAAGTAAGCCGACATCCACCAAGGCGGAAAAATCAAAGCAACGCATGAGTTGTACTACAGACATCAACGAACACGTCACGCATTGCTATAACAAAATCACAAAATCTGACAAAGAAATCGTTAAGAAAAAAATTACTCGCCGCCTGGATCCACCGAAATCAATCTCAAACACAACCAACATAGATGCGGGACACACCACCAGAACCAAACCAAGCCACGTAAAAAAGGCTATGGAAACAAGAAAAAGTCATCATCCCCTCGTCATATCAGCCACAGGCCTTACATCAACAACATTCTCACCACACTTAGTACAATTAGGACTCAACACAAACATACACAAAAACACTCAAAAGTCAGTGATTTTGAAAACATGTAACATATCAGGTCATTCCTTAATACACAATGGTAATAGCGTTTGTGCTGATTTGGCTTAGGCCCCTCAGTCAAACATGGAACCACTTTGACCAAATGTGAAAAAGAAGAACAAAAGTACGAAGTAATAATGTCACTGTACTAACCTATAGTCTCAGGATATTAAATTGAAAACTTAGTGTAATCCAACAATTCGATAGGAAAACAAGGAAGCTATTAACAATACAGAAACAACATCAGCCGAAAGCAAACGCAGACAGAATATACTTATCTAGGAAAGATGGAGGTCGAGGATTAATTCAAATAGAAAAAAACCACATAGAACAAGACCACTTAAATAAAAAAACAATCATACACCAGGTTACAGGATGGGCAGCTATTCCCTGAAATAGAAGGCTTCTTACTTGCCATCCAGGATAAAGTCATATTAACCAGAAACTATCAAAAGCATATCATCAAAGACCCAACTGTTACAGAAGACAGATGCTGGAAATGCCACCAGTATAAAGAAACGATCGAACACAACAGACGGATGTAAAATATTAGCCGGAACGGAATACACAGCCAGACCTGACTCAGCGGCAAAAGTAGTTCACCAAGCCCTAGCCACAAGATACAAACTCCTAGAAAAGATCCAAACGAAATACACAGAAAAAATCTCCAAATATGTTTGCAACAGAAATAAAAAGGCTATGGAAACAAGAAAAACTCATCATTGTCTCCCTCGTCATATCAGCCACAGGCCTTACACCAACAACATTCACACCACATTTAGTACAATTAGGACTCAACACAAACATAAACAAAACATTCAGAAGTCAGTGATTCTGAAAACATGTAACATTGTCAGGTCATTCCTTAATACACAATGGTAATAGCGTGTGTGCTGACTTGGCTTGGGTCCGTCAGCCAAACATGGAACCACATTGACCAAACGTGAGGAAGAAGAACAAAAACAATAATAATGTTACTGTACTAACCTATAGTCTCAGAATATTAAATTGGAAACAAGGAAGCTATTAACAATATAGAAACATCAGCTGAAAGCAAACGCAGACAGAATATACTTATCTAGGAAGATGGAGATCGAGGATTAATTCAAATAGAAAAAACATATAAGAAAAACATCAAGACGACTTACCGAGTCAACAGTCACTAACCAGAGAAGCAACAGAAATTATCAGACAAACTAATATTCAAGAAGTTTCAAAAATAATAACTACTGAACACTGTAACAGAGAAAATAAAAAAATTTGAAGAAAAGGAAGAGAAAGATAGAGGAGAGAGCAAGTGGATGGAAAAGGGAAGGCACGGGCAGTACCCTAGAGAGATTAATAAACAACATGTATACCTCACAAAAACATCTATTGACTGAAACGGGAAAGAATCAAGGGAGAAACAGAAGCTCTAATAGTACCGACACAAAATCAGGCACACACAAGTAATTCATTAAACTAATTACATTAAAAATAAAATAACGGGAAGTTCAAAATGTAGAAACTGTAGGATTTTGGATAAAACAAAGTATGCCAGCACCTACATTATAACATATTAAAACACTACGGATTCGAGACAACAGATAAATGGTACGAACATAAACGAGATATGGGCAACGACAAAGCACGAATAACATGGGACATATAAATTCAGACTGGTAGACCAGTACCAAACAACAAACCAGATGAGCCTGTTAATAGACGTTGCAATACCAGCTGGGAAAATATTACATTAAAGACTCAAAAAAAGAGGTTAAAGTATAAAGATCTTGAAATAAACATACCGCGAATGTGGAAATATAGAACTGAAATAATTCCTAGCATAATAGAGTCCACGAGTACAATAGTAAAAGGACAAAAGGAGAAAATGAAAAAGATCCCGGGAAACGACCAAGACAGCCTAATATATGAACTGCAAGAAACAGCAATTTTGGGCACTGCTCACATCCTCAGGGAAACCCTACAAAAAAAAGCGACTGTATCCAAGGAGTATGGTGTACATCCGATACAGACTCTCGTAAATACCGTGTGCAATGCAGAGGAAATAATAATATTAAACACAATAAACCCCGTGCGGTGCCGTGTTAGAATAACATCGCGGTAGGTCCTGTAGTAAAAGGCGACCAAAAAGACAACCACTTGAGAGGCCAACCCCTCCTCATGTGAGCACCATGGGTTCCTAAAAGAAAAGCCCAAGCCTTGGAAGAGCGCCGTAACGATCGGGGATGGCGCGGAAATTACATCAACATACAGACGACCCCGCAACGAACAATGGACCAACAACATTAACGAACACCAGTCAACCCTTAGCGCGACCTGTCAGCAGTGTTTTAGTGGATAACCACCACTAATCACCAAGGCAGGAAAACCCAGGCAACGCATGCAGTGGACTGATGAACTAAACATCTCATACGTTGCTACTTCAGAGTAACAGAAGTGATACCATCACATCCGACCACTACTTCACCACGCATTCACTGTAATACATCCAGAACTTAACCACCTTACGGAACAGAGGCTAATAAACTAAAAGAGAGTAATAAGAAATAACGGAAGACTATCACAGGAACTGTAAGAATAACTTGAAGCAGAATCAGTTAATACTCCACTCATCATGATGGTGAAAAATGGATTTATCGGAAAAATGCCGCTGCCTGGGGATAGCCAGGGCATGTCGGGAGCCGGCACTGGACATGACAGTACACGGGACGTCGGTGGCAGGGTGTTGTATAGGCAGGCTCCTGTCGTACAAACAGCTACAGTCTCACCACAACAACAACCACAGGCGAGCCAAACAACTGCTACAGCCGAACCTATCCCAATAGTTTTACCAGATCCGACATTCTGGGTGATGGAAAATTGCCTTTTCCGAGCAGTCAGCTGACACCTATATGGACAACAAAACTGGTTGAAACTTCACACGTTCGAATTAATTGAAAACGACGATATGAAAGACTTCAAGAACTACTACAATTATATGAGGAAAAATGGTACATACGAAATGAGCCTAGAAATACTCGCCCTCTTAGAAACCCAAAATAGCATCTTCCATATTTTCTCAAAACAAGGAAGAACAAGAGGCACAAAAATAACTTTTAAAGAAAGACCAATAATTATAACCACAAAAAAACACACCGAAACTATTTACCTTCTACTAACAGGCAACCCAATGTCGGGACACTGTGAGCTTCTGATACCACAAAACACTGAAAACACCCCAAACAACCGCACAGCAACCTGCCAAGTGTTGTGCCGTAGCGAACAAGTCGACACCCACCAAAGCGGGAAAATCAGGTATGTGTTACATCACAGAAATGAACGAACACGTCACGCGTTCCTAACATATAACAAAATCACAAAACCTGACACACGAATCACTGGAAAAAAAAATATTCATCATCTAGACCCACCCAAACCAATCCCAAACACAACCGACATAGATACAGGACAAACACAACCACCTGAGCCAATTCCAGCCACGTATGTTTTAAAAAGCAACATACAACTACCACGGCTGGCACACCACGACAGCGGTTACAGTGGACAGATGAAATGAACAGAACAGTGATGCGCTGTTACTACACCGCCACCAAACTTGAAACAATAACATCAGGCTACAGACTGGAACTATATAGAGTTTTCTTAACCCAGTGTCCCTCCAATTAGTTGTTACAGAACAGAGAGTAATAGAACAAAAGAGTCATTACCAAGAATAGTCGTCTCACACTTTTCGAATTGCCAATCGTCAAAGATACAGTAGCTGCCGAACCGAACACAGACTAACCCAATAATAAAAACAATAAAGCAGATACCGAACCAACCCCAAACACACAACAACCCAGCGAGCACAAGAAGATCCACAAGATCCGCCATCTAGAAGGAAAACAACTCATAATAACATAACAAGACATGACAAATAGCAATCGCCGCACAACAACATATCACAGATAAGAAAACGAATCACTCACCACCCTCAACAACATCTACACAACATTACTTCGAATCACCTCTCACACAACCACTTAAAGCAGAAATGGAGTGACATCTAACTCCACGCCACACAAGAAATCCCATCCCTCGGTTGATCTTCAAATCGAAGATACAACGAATCCTCCACAAAATCAACAAACACATAATACCCCAGTACATAACAGACTTAAGTTCAATCGAAGACATTCACACAATAATATATGTAGCAGTGATTACTATACTAATATAAAACAATCAAAAACTTCCGCAATGACAAAGAAACTCCAACAGCACAAAACTAAAATTCAAATGGCAGATAAGAATAGAAAACAACGCGCGGAAACGCGTCAAAACGTGTCACACAGGGTGTAGACAAGATTAAAGCGAGATCTCCCAACCAAACCCTGCCAGAAATCCTCGATACCCTGAAGCAGAAGATACAAATAATCAAACGAAATAAATCTGACCTCATGTTTACAGGATTGTTGTTAATAAGAATCCTCTAAGAATTTTCTCTTTGTATAATTAGGTTCATTAAACAAGATAAATGTGTTACCATAGTCCATTCTATGGTCTTTGTGGATGATCTGCAAGGGAGGTTTCTGGAAGTTTGGCCGATATATGACAAGTTACAATTAAGGCAGGGGATGCTATAGACCATATTAGTTTTAAGGTCTGCCTCATGCTGAGTTTTTAATTTTGTGTACGGGTACTTGAGTTTATTCTGAATTTTCTTAGCAAATTTGAAGCTGAGACCTTTGAACTCATAAACATCTTCAAAGGTCTCTACTTCAAATTTGCCAAGCTCGGTTATTATGGTGTTAGAATTTTCACGCGACTGTCGGTAGGCAAGATGTTTAGAAGCAACAGCTTCTTTGCATTTTAGGTCAAACCAAGGTTTGCCATTGGAAGGGCATTTCTTCGAAAAAGGGATGTAAGCTTCCATACCAGCCAAAATAACATCGGAAACCTCTCTGGCGTAGTCAGATGGGCCATCGGATCGAAAACAAACCTCTAACTAATGGAAAGTTCGAAAATACTCCATGAGATCTTGCCACCTAGCAGATTTGTAGTGCCAAATCTTGCGCGGTTTAGGCACCTCTCTGTCACTTGATTGGTAGGATGTCGAAAGCAGTTTATGGTCGGAAGAATCTAACGGCGGATTTACGGTGACCGTATAAATCTTCGGACTGGTGGTTAAAAAGAGATCAAAAAGACTGGCGAACTCTCCGTCTCGATCAGGGATCCGTGTTGGTTCGTCAATAAGCTGAGTTAATCCACAACTGACTGAGAATGATTCAGCTTCACGACCTTGTTCGTTGGTAGTATTTGAATATTTAAGCCAGTTGATGTTGTGGACATTAAAGTCGCCCAGGATGGCAATTTCGGCATTTGGAGAATTAATTTGTAAATGATCGATGGTGTCTGCAAGAGAAGCGAAAAGTGTTCTAAAGTTAGTATCACATGGTGGTCGACAGAGGATACGGATGAACTTTGTGGTTTGTTGAGTCGTTATTTTTAACTACATAACATCAAAGTTTGGGGGCTCCAGAGTTTCTTCTCGTTAGCAAGAAAGGTCGCTTCTGACAAAAAGACAGATTCCAAAGTTACGCCTAAATCGGGAATAGAAGTCGTACCCAGGATAACGATAGTTGACTGTGCTGGTCGAAGAACTGACCTCGGTTTCACAGAGAGCGAGTACATGAGGTTTATTTGATTGCAGGTGTGCAGGTGAACTGAATTTATGTTCGCGTTTAAACTTCGTATGTTGCAAAAATCTATTTTAAAATTATGATATCTGCATGTCGACGCCTCTGAACTAGCCCCCACTCGGAGATCCGAACGAGGGGCTATTTTATCTGAGGAATTTTTTGTATCCAGGTGCCTCATCATGCTATTTGGTTCCACAGGCCGTGACATCGGCACAGTCACGAAACGTTATGCAACTTCACGCAGCCTAAGCCTGTGCGATGGTATCATTCCGAGCGAAGCTGGTGGGATCTGGGCATCTACCCTCTAGGATATAAATATATATATATATATATATATATATATATATATATATATATATATATATATATATATATATATGTATATATATATATATATATATATATATATATATATATATATATATATATATATATATATAAATATATATATATATATATATATATCTATCTATCTATCTATCTATCTATATATATATATATATATATATATATATATATATATATATATATATATATATATATATATATATATATATATATATATATATATATATATATGAGTGACCGGATGTCATAGAGGGGGAAAAAAAATGTCGGAATCTTGTTCGTCTGGACCCCACAAAACGGTTCCCCTTTCCAGATATTGAGCTCGATTAAACGACGTTAACCCGTGCCGTTTGAAAAAATCCAAATTTTTGGCCAAAAAGCTGACATATGGAGCCATAACTCCAGAACGGTAAATAATAGAAACACGCTTAATCTCTCAAAAGAAAGCTAATGTTGTTCTTCAAAATTTATATTCTATACATAATTGTTGTTATTTTAAGTCAAACCGAGTTACAACAGCCTTTAGCCCCAAAAACGTGACCTGGTACCACTAGGAGCATACTTCGTATATTTTGTTATTAAGTGATAAATTTAGCTTTTTTTTGGTATATTTTTGAGTTTAAAGTAGAAATATAATAAAAAAACAAGTAATACTGATAAGTCTAATGACATTTTTTATTTTAAAATATAAAAATTATGTATATAATACATACAAAACAGACACAGAAAAGATACAGACGTAGTACCTACATGAGTTGATAATTTTACATAGTTATCTAATCTATTCTAGAGCTTTTGTTAAAGTAGTTTTTGAAACGTCAGGATATAATGCTCGGCATTTACTTACAACTTGCAGCACATATTGCTTTTGGTCTTCATCTTTTGTCAGAAGGTCGTTAAAGTCGGTTATTAATTTAACACCACGCTCAGCCATATCATTAACTACTTTTAATGTTTTGACAATTTTGAATCCTTCTTGGAAGTCATTATTTTGAGGCCAGGTGTTTGGATGTTGTCTTAGGAAATCTGTTTTTATATTAAATTGGTCAAAGAATGTAAACGTTTCTTTGGTAAGTAAATTTACCAATCCTCCATCAACTACCTCTTTTAAGTTTTCTTTCCTAACTTTTGGATTTACAACCCTAGGGTGCTGTGATGGTTCATCTGTGCTACTGAGCAATTTATTAGCCATTAACAACTTTTCATCGTCTGTAATGGTGGGATCAAAAAACGATAATCCCACCAACTTTGCATTCAAATACCACAAATGGTTCGAAAATTTGGTCAGGGCTATTTCTGCAATGTCGTTGTCACATTCTTTATACTCTAACAGACTATGCAAAATACCTAAATCTTGCTTTGGTGCAAGATGAGCTTTTGGAGCATTGAACCAAGCTTTACAATAAATTTTAACTAGGAAAACAGAAATGGCACGAACAGAACTTTCTTCTTCTTTAGACATCTTAAATTGACGACGAAAAATGAACATTTTTAAGCAGTAAATAGCCTTTGCCATCCACCTAGCGTGATGAATGGCTCCTGGAGTTCTAAAACCCACAACATTGCCGTCTAGTGATCCAACAAATACGATAACCAACTGCAATAGCTCCTTGTAGTCATCTCTGGGGTGGCTCTCAGTTAATTTGGTCTCGAATTCAGCAGTAACATTTGCAATTACTTCTGGAGTTAGCTGCTTTTGTATTAGATTGTCACTGATACCTGTGTCGTATTTTCCTTTGTCTATCTTGGGCCACGCAGTGAGGAATCTCTTGAAAACGTCTGGATGAGGTCCAGTGGTTGATCCCATTTTTGTGTGAATACGCCTCTTAACAGAATTTCCAAGATATGGTGACGGTAAGCTAGGTATAACAATTCTCTTCCTAACATTTGCTCCAATATGACGCATGCTCCTTTGAGTCTTCCCGTGTTGGATGCTGTAGTGTCGAAGCACATCGCCTTGACGGTGTTGAGAAGACCCCATTCATGTAGGCATTCATATACGGCTACGGCTTGCTCCTCTCCAGAGCTGTTTGCTGTTACAGGAACTCCCAGCAGCTGTTCCTCTTCGCCATATGAAATAGCTATAGCTATTCGCTCACATTGTTCATTTTTTAAAACACCCGGTAAAAGTTTACCGTCCCAATGGACAACCACGGGCTCTTTTTCAGGAATGTTTACTTTATCAAAAATTTTTTTATTATATTGTTCTCTGAACATTTGCCTTCTATCATGTAATAAAGTTTTCGAGACTTTGTACTCAAGAGGGTCAAGGTTTAGTGCTTCTAGAGTAGCTATTAAAATTCTCATGGCATTTCTGTCGGATACCTTACATCGATCTAATAAAATGGACAATTTCATGTTTAAAATCTCTTTAACGCCCCTTGCAAATGAAACTTTCATCCTCTTGCTCTCAGATGATCCTGGATCTTCTGCAGCTTCTTCAGGGATGTCCATTTCCTCCAAGCTCTCAAGTTCCTGGTAGATGCTGTCCTCTTCAGTGTCTTCTTCTCCTTCTTCGAACTTGTCTTCATCATCCGTCTCTAAGAAGCAACAAAAGAAAGAGAAAAAAAAAAGACTATAAAAACTTGTCGTTTTAGCAGAATAGATAGCCCACAAGAAATATTTTATCCTTGGTCCGGCTTGTACACCTGAGGTGGATGCCATTTCAGAGGCCAATAGGTAAATAACAGTTAACTTGGAAAATGAAACAAAATATATTGCAAACTTTAATTTCAATAAAATGTTTTCAAATGTCTTTTAAAATAATACTATAATAGTTATAAAAACAATAACACATACACTTGGAAAATTAAAAAAAAAAAAAATAACGTTAAAATATCTTCACTAGATAATTGTTCGATCTAACCAGCTCAAAGGCACTTTAGAAACTAAACAGAATAAATAAAAGGTCGGTTGTACGCTGAAGTAAAATCACCATCCCTAAAATAGAAATTAGATTCACCCTCCTTTTTACCTGTCAAACGGGTCTTTCTTTGGTAAACTAGTCAGGTAATCCCCATATAATAAAAGATTAAATTTGGACAAAAGGCTCTTTATGTTTGAAAATTGAGTTCCAAAATACTTTTTAACAAAAAAATGTTAATTCCGAGACACATTATGTAAAAACCCGTAAAATTCTTAGAATACTCCCAAACTGACTCCTACTGGTACCAGGTCACGTTTTTGGGGCTAAAGGCTGTTGTAACTCGGTTTGACTTAAAATAACAACAATTATGTATAGAATATAAATTTTGAAGAACAACATTAGCTTTCTTTTGAGATATTAAGCGTGTTTCTATTATTTACCGTTCTGGAGTTATGGCTCCATATGTCAGCTTTTTGGCCAAAAATTTGGTTTTTTTCAAACTTTGAGCGACGAGCGGCACGGGTTAACGTCGTTTAATCGAGCTCAAATTTCGGCTATCTCAATATCTGGAAAGGGGAATCGTTTTGTGGGGTCCAGACGAACAAAATTCCGACATCGATTTATATATATATATATATATATATATATATATATATATATATATATATATATATATATATATATATAGATATAATATAAATATATATATATATATATATATATATATATATATATATATATATATATATATATATATATATATATATATATATATTTGTCAATTTCAAAAATTTTATTTCGATGGAAACCCGGCTGTAAAAACAAAAGCGTAGTCCAGTTGGGATAGTAGAGCGTACTTTTTGTAACCGAAGTTGCAGGTTTGTTTTATATCCAAACGTTTCGTAATGTCAAAAGTTTATCTGACGCAAGTGCAAAGATTTCGTTAGCCTGAATGGCCGTAGGTAGCTTATACATAAAAAAGTTGTTACATATAAAAGTTGGTTAATCCATAAAATATATAAAATACACACTAAAACACTGTAGACAAAATTCTAAAAACCAAATTTAAAACATGGATGTAATTGGGAACCTTGGATGTTGAGAACATTGTTAATTATTTCACCTGTGACCACCACACATGGCCACCGCCATTTAGGAAAGATGACAAGGACGACAGGAGACAGCTGACCGACAGAGATAAAGGGTTTAGTCAAGAAAACTCAATTAACCAGAATGCGGGGTCGACACCTGGAAGGAACCGATAAAAATGGGAAGTGCAAGTATTGGACCTTTAATTGAGAAGGAGATAGCCAATTGAGCGACCAAAAATCCGGTATGGAGTCGAGGAAGGATAAATCATAACCTAATTATAGGTAAAGAGTGGGCGAGAGAGAGAGAGAGAAAATAATGGGAGCAACGAAGAGGAAGATTGTCTAATGAATTAATTATTAATTTATTAATTTCTTGTTGGAATCTGATTGGAGGAAGAGATTGTTTGCAAAAACCAATGAAGACTGGAAGCACCAGGAGGTAATGAAGGGGTGACGCAAGGTACTGGCAATGGAAGGAAGACAGTAATCGCTAGGTGCACAAGATGGCCCAGATAAAGTGGAAGGAATCTGTGGAGCCCACAGAATGGGTCGCCAAAGCACATCTGTGTGGATGGCATCTAGTATCACTTTTATGGAGTGCAATACGACGATTCAAGGATTGAGAAGTTTGGCCAATATAGATTGATGGACAATTGAGGCAGGAAATTGAGTAAACTAAGTCTGACATGGAAAGAACTGGCAGCGGGGCCTTCAGCTTGCTGAAAACACGTCTGTTTTTGAAGAAGTAATATTTGGCAATTTTAATGTTAGGAATGACACGCAAAATGTGGACTTACAACTTTATTTGTAAGGCCAGGAATGACTGGTAAAGACAGCAGCGACCAATTTATTTCGACTGGGGGGGGTTAAAGGGGGGTGGAGGGGCTTGTTGACTTCGGACTGGAAATAAATTCTATTATTGATAAGAAGAAGGATTTGCTGATTTTTGGTGTTGGGTGAGATTAATGCCCATTCAGAGTCGATTATTTGGCTGGTTAACTGCCATGAAATATTCGTGAAAAGACTGACTACATCAAGTGATATAATAACGTGGTTTTCTGGTAATTGGAAATTATTGACCATTGCACTAAACGCAAAAGAGTCTTTAATAGCAAATGTATGATAATTGAGGAAGGACTTTTCAAGAAGATTAGCACAAAATTTACTGAGTTTTGAAGTGGGAGAGGAAGTGGTGGAGACGATGGGTCTGAGCGGTACCCCTTCTTTGTGTATCTTGGGTAAACCATAAATCCTTGGTGGAATCGCCTTGTAATAGTAAAGTTGTTTGGCTGTTATATCGTCGATCCATTTTTTGGTCTTTAACTGCTTGATAAAACTGTTACTCTTGTTTTGATGTTGAGTAGTGGGATCATGAGGGAGCTTCTTGAAATAATTAACAATGTTCTCAACATCCAAGGTTCCCAATTACATCCATGTTATAAATTTGGTTTTTAGAATTTTGTCTACAGTGTTTTAGTGTGTGTTTTATATATTTTATGGATTAACCAACTTTTATATGTAACAACTTTTTAATGTATAAGCTACCTACGGCCATTCAGGCTAACGAAATCTTTGCACTTCTCATGTGAGTTTTTTAAATTTATTATGACTAATATCTTATTCTTGTTCTACACTAATTTTATTTATTTTAACAACCTAACGATAACATCATTAATTTAAAGTTGTCCCAGACACGATCAGTGGATACGCTTTGTTCTTCTTTTCAGTTCTGCCCTGAAGAAGGTCCGAAATATTGGCTTAATGAAAATTGTGTGATCTCTTATCACGCCCCCTTTTTGCCGAGTTCCCCAACTAAGATTGTATTTTTAATAATTTTGGTAGATATGGCAATCTTTTGCTTTCTTTCTTTATTCTATTATAGAAATGGGGTTTTTTCAAGATTTACATAATACATATGGAGCAGAAACTACTAACCTTTTCCGTAACTGGGCCAAATATAACACCAAGTTAGCTAGGATGACCTGTAGAAGGAATTTTCTATTGAAATGTCGCTCAATGGGACTTGTCCGTAACCATATTGTAAAGAACTTTGGATGCATGAACAATCTGATGTCCGACAGATCCAATGACAACAACAGGATACAGCGCTCCCAGAATAAGGTATCTGTCAGAATTCTTTCCTATGAAATTTCTTTCACCTTCAAAGAGATTAATAATCTCAAAACTCTGATAAACCGTGTTGTTCATTTGGCAGGAAATAGAGTTCCAGCACATATCGTGCAACGCTTTCGTGTTACTCAAGAAAGATCTTTTCAAACCACCACTAGATCTCTTTCTAATACTTTCTTCAATAAATTCAATAACTTGATTAGGTCAAAAACTGATAAACTAAAAGTCTGTCCCCAATGGTTTACCAATTTAACTACAGTTGATTTTCCTCCTGAGGTTCATAAAATTCTTGCTTTGGGTCCAAAATTTGTTTATGATTCTATTCCAGGTACTGATATCCCTGTAAAAACAATCCTTTCTGACATTGAATCCTTCATTAAGCTTGCACCAGCCTCCAGTCAAGATATTCTCAGGGCCAAATGCACCAATGCAGTTATCAACGCTGTTTTACAAAACCGTAATACTTCTTTTGAGAAGACTTTGTTCATCAAGACACACAAATTTCTCAAACAACATAGTGAGATCTTAATTACTCCTTCAGACAAAGGCTCGGTTACAGTAGCCTTAGAGAGACTACATTATGAAACTAAGATGTTAGAACTTATTGATGATGAACAAGTTTACAAGAAGCTCTCTCATGATCCCACTACTCAACATCAAAACAAGAGTAACAGTTTTATCAAGCAGTTAAAGACCAAAAAATGGATCGACGATATAACAGCCAAACAACTTTACTACTACAAGGCGATTCCACCAAGGATTTATGGTTTACCCAAGATACACAAAGAAGGGGTACCGCTCAGACCCATCGTCTCCACCACTTGCTCTCCCACTTCAAAACTCTTCTTGAAAAGTCCTTCCTCAATTATCATACATTTGCTATTAAAGACTCTTTTGCGTTTAGTGCAATGGTCAATAATTTCCAATTACCAGAAAACCACGTTATTATATCACTTGATGTAGTCAGTCTTTTCACGAATATTTCATGGCAGTTAACCAGCCAAATAATCGACTCTGAATGGGCATTAATCTCACCCTACACCAAAATCAGCAAATCCTTCTTCTTATCAATAATAGAATTTCTTTTCCAGTCAACCTTATTCAAATTTAAAGACTCTTTCTACTCTCAAATTTTTGGATGCCCTATAGGCAGGAACCTCAGTCCTGTTCTTGCTTCAATCGTTATGTCGTATGTTTTAAAAAGCTGCACTCAAAGATTATCCTTCCGACTTCCATTCCTATATCAATACGTAGACGATTTGATTCTATCCATACCAGCTGATGGCAAAGAAGTTCTTCATGTTTTCAATTCATTCGACCCACATTTACAATTCACTATGGAAGAAGAAACCAACAATGCTGTTCCATTTCTGGACACAAGAGTCGTTAGAGACTCCCATAACATCATCAAACTTGATTGGTATAGAAAACCTACTTCTTCTGGGAGATATATCCATGCAAACTCTGGCCATGATTGGAAGGTGAAAGTCAACGTCATCAAAGGCTTATATAGAAGACTGAAAATAATAGTCCATCCTGATTTCTTACTCCAGTCACAAGAAACACTTACAAACCTTTTCATAGATAATGGATACAATCGAAAACTCTTACTAAGAACCAAAGACGAAGTCAACAAGCTTACTCATATCCACCAAATTCCTCCAGAACCCCCTCCCCTCCACCTACCGCATATCTCCCCTCCCCCTTTAACTCCCCCAGTCGAAATAAATTGGTCGCTGCTTTTTTTACCATTCATTCCTGGCCTTACAAACAAATTGGTCCACATTTTGCGTGTCATTCCTAACATTAAAATTGCCAAATATTACTTCTTCAAAAACAGACGTGTTTTCAGCAAGCTGAAGGCTCCGTTGCCAGTTCTTTCCATGTCAAACTTACCTATAATTAGGTTATGATTTATCCTTCCTCGACTCCATACCGGATTTTTGGTCGCTCAATTGGCTATCTCCTTTTCACTTAAAGGTCCAATACTTGCACTTCCCATTTTTATCGGTTCCTTCCAGGTGTCGACCCCGCATTCTGGTTAATTGAGTTTTCTTGACTAAACCCCTTATCTCTGTCGGTCAGCTGTCTCATGTCGTCCTTGTCATCTTTCCTAAATGGCGGTGGCCATGTGTGGTGGTCACAGGTGAAATAATTAACAATGTTCTCAACATCCAAGGTTCCCAATTACATCCATGTTTTAAATTTGGTTTTTAGAATTTTGTCTACAGAGTTTTAGTGTGTATTTTATATATTTTATGGATTAACCAACTTTTATATGTAACAACTTTTTTATGTATAAGCTACCTACGGCCATTCAGGCTAACGAAATCTTTGCACTTCTCATGTGAGTTTTTTTAATTTATTATGACTAATATCTTATTCTTGTTCTACACTAATTTTATTTATTTTAACAACCTAACGATAACATCATTAATTTAAAGTTGTCCCAGACACGATCAGTGGATACGCTTTGTTCTTCTTTTCAGTTCTGCCCTGAAGAAGGTCCGAAATATTGGCTTAATGAAAATTGTGTGATCTCTTATCACGCCCCCTTTTTGCCGAGTTCCCCAACTAAGATTGTATTTTTAATAATTTTGGTAGATACGGCAATCTTTTGCTTTCTTTCTTTATTCTATATATATATATATATATATATATATATATATATATATATATATATATATATATATATATATACATATACAGTTTAAAAATGGCGGAACTACTTTAAAAGTATAACAAACTTACCAGTGTGAGTTTTTAAATGCATTACTAAATAACGTGGATCTCTAAACGACTTATCACATATGTCGCAAGTAGCAGGGCGTTCGCCGGTATGAAGTCTCATATGAATTTTTTTTTGATAGTTATTTCTAAACTTTTTGTCGCATACTTCACATGAAAATTTAGGTGACGATCTAGAAATGAAAAAAATTAAAAATGTATGTTAGAGTTTGGGAATTATCTTCAAAATTATAAAATTTACAAAATGCAACAAATTACTGTCGAGGTTTTTAATCAAAGGAAAAGGTTATAATACTTATTTACTAAAAGTTTACCAACAGTAAAAAATAATGTGAAGGTAGTTCAAAAAAACATTAAAACGTAAATCATATACGAGTGAATTAGTATAATGACACTAAACTCAAATCACCCTTATACGAATTAAAAATCAATAAAGTCGTAAGAAATTCAAAGGCACCTATTTTGATAGCACAGAGTTATTAGGTCTTATTAATTTTTTTTTGTCTGTATTTAAACTAACAGTAAGTATCATTCATTCCAGTTGCTTCAACTTTAAGGGTAACCCAAACAAAAAATGCGTTCTATTTTATTGGGGTATTCGATCAGTCAGGAATAATTGCGACATTGTGGCTACTACGCCGCATGGTGAGGGCTCGATAGGTACTCAATCTCTGAACTGGTTCTACACGGCGGTGGTCTGGCCAAGAGTCAGTTATGGCACAGTGGGTTACTGGGCAGGTGTTGAGGGGACTGTGGTGCAAACGAAGCTGGGGAGAATTCAAAGACTCGCTAGCCTGAGCATTGAGAAACACTCTGACATTAGCGTTAGATGCTCTGCTTGGACTGTCCATGTACAAACGCGGGATTCTGGATGTTGGAAAGGTACATGGACATTTTTTTAAGTGTCTCCTCTAATTTACTATTTTGCTCTTCTACATATCAAGAAAATTCATTCAATCTTAGAGTTGTTAATGAGGAAGCTAAATATGATAACAAAAAAATTTGTTACTTGTTGTTAAATTTGACAGATTAGAAAGCTAACTATGATTTATATAAATGGTACCCTCTACATATAAGCACACCATTAAATAGTACTTATCAGTCCGTTTACAAAAATATGTAATACTTGATATTTATTTTTATTCGTTACCGATATACAAGGCATTCAAGTTATTCTTGGGTTATCATATTTGGTCCTGCATATCGATAACGACTGAAAATAAATGTAAGTCATTCAACTTAACAAAGACCTGGAAGAAATTCTATCTTGGGGTGACAGTAACCAAGTGGAATTTAACCCTACAAAAGCCCGGGCGGCAGTTTTTTTCTAAAAAAGTTAACGTTGCTGACCCCACATAGTTATGTCGGGGCACTCCATTCCTCTAACATCGTCACTCAATTTGCTGGGCGTTAATTTGGGAGCAAATATGTCCTGCCATACACATGTTGCAGTTATAGCAAGGAGAGCTTCTCAAAAGTTGGGAATATTATTTCGAACCAGTAAGCTTTACACTCTACAACAACTGTTGATTCTTTACAAATTCGACCAACTATGGAATACTGCTCCCATGTTTGGGGCTCCGCTCCAAACATACACTGCATTTGTTGGATTGTATTCAGAGAATGGAGATCTCTGATTGGAGAGCTGGACCTGACCGGCGGCCTTGGTTCGCTGGAAGTGTTCGAAAGATGTAGCCCGCTTAATTCCTCCCAGAGCGGTGCATATTAAAGATACACGTCGCGCTAATACTTCACATCCATATAAGGTTCAGCTTGTTACTCCTCGTACAATGCTTTTCAAGCAGTCTTTTATATGGAGAACATCATCTCTTTGGAATAATTTGCCCAGGACTGTATTTCCCACCGAGCACAATTTACAGTGATTCAAGAAAAACATGAATCGCTTTTTCCGCACACATGTCGCTCTTGTAGCGTTTTAGGGACATCTCTGCAGCACGTGTGCTAGACCCATAAAAAAAACTGACTGAAAAATGCTATTTAATGGAGTGCATGTACAGGATGTCATTTAAAAAAATCATAGGTGGCTTTGTAATTTGTCAAATTTGACAAGTGACAAATTTTTTGTCATCATATTTGGCTTATTCATTAAAAATTAAGTTTAGTACTGGAAGAATTTTCTTGATATGTAGAATAGGAAAATAGTGAATTAGACACTTAAAAAATACCCCTGTACTGGCCACGCAAGAATCACAAGAATGCGACACGAGATTATTTGAGGTCTTTCTTCCTCAAGATCCCCAGCCATGGTTAATGAGGGGGGGGGGGGGCAAGAGGAGACCAACCAATCATTGCACACTTCCCCTAAAGGCATTTATAACATAGACTTAAATCACCAACTTCTGTACGATGATTCAAAAAATTCTGCATGATGATCCAAAAAATTAAGGTTTCTAGTGAGTTCCGGGTCCCTAGTTAAGTGAACAGGTGCTGTCTGCAAATATTTGCGTGGGTAGTATTTTGGTAGTTGTTTTTTCCTGAAAACTGAGAGTAAAAAATGAATCAAGGAGTTCAGTTAACAAGTTGGCGTTTGCAATAGTATTATCTGATCATGTATGGTCGTGGTTACCAAAAAGACCTTGCACCACTGAGACAAGATTTTAAATCTTTGGCAGTTTGCTTCCTTGATTTCGTCGATTATTTCTTTGCATCTCTTTTCAGCGGTCCATTATGAGTAGTAGAGATCTTTAAAAGCAGCAGCCTCTTTGCATCTTTCATCGAACCAAAGCTTATCGTTAGAACGGCATTTCTTCGAAAAAGTGATTTAAACATCCATGCCAATCAAAATGACATGAGAAACCTACTTAGCGTAACCAGACGTGCTGTCAGAGCGAAAACAACCGACCAGACAAGAGAAAATTGAAAAATATTCCTCGCCTTATTTCCTTTTAACAAATTGGCAGTGCCAAATTTTGCTTAGTTTACTAGTTGATGGCATACTCGAGTTTATGGTTGGAGGAACCCAAAGGCGGATTTACGGTGACAATGTTAATATCTATACTAGTGGTCGAACAGAGGGTTTCCGTCCGGAATCCGTGTTGGCTTATCGGTAAGCTGAGTGACGTAACAATTAAATAAGATTCAGCTTTACATCTTTAACAGTAAGTGGTAACTGAATACTTTAAGCTAGTTAATGGGCATTAAAGTCGCCTAAGATCGTCACTTGGATGGTTAATCCGTATATAATCGACTGTGCTCATAAGGAATCAAAAAGTACTTTAAAGTTAGCGCCACTTAGTGATCAATAAAAGCAGCCTATGAACTTTGTACTTGTTATTTTTTATTACAAGTAATTAAAATTATAAAACATAAATAGAATACAGGTAGAGAGGCAAAATACATCAATCAGCTAATTGATTTTTTTAACGGAAAAATAGCTAGTTTTGACCTTTCTAAAGTACACGCTGAAATAAAAAAAAAATGACTTACAAATACTTTTTTAAAATATTTAGGTTTAAAGTTATTACTTTTTCAATTTGCGGAGGCAAAAGCTAGAATTCTGAAAAATTTTTAAATTTATTAGGATTTTAATACTGGTTAATGAATTCCGCAACGAGATCTCTGTAATTAATATGTTCGTATTCTGCGTCAATTTGTCCTACTCTTTATACTAGATAAGACTTCAAGGTCGGTAAATGCGGTGAAATACGACGGCGCGTTAAGCCAGACTGAATATACAAAACAAAACCGGAGCTAATTAGTACTAACATAAGCCTGGTAAAATGGCCTGATGCGTTGCACCGGACTAGATACAACCGGAACACCAACTGGCCTAAATAATCAGAACTAACTTAAGTCGGGTAGAATGGGCTGTTGCTTTGCGCCGTTTTAGATATAAGCAAAACGTAACCTGAATTAACTACAAAACAGGCTGGATTTTCACGCTAAATTAAATATAACCAAAACATAACTTAAACTAACTACAACTAACATACTCCTGTTAGAATTTACTGGCCTAGACTTCTCTAAACTTATCAAAATTGGCATAAGCTTTAAAAAATGGGCCTGACTAGACATAAACAACATATAACCTAAACTAACCAAGACTAACATAGGCATAGTATGAAAGATACAACCAGAAGATAACCTGAGCTGACCAAATCTAACGTAGTCTGAAGTAACTGAGCTAACCTGGAGTATCATAATTCTGGCAACGTGGGCCGGCAGACAGCGCGGAACTTAATATAATCAAAACATAACTTGAACTAACCAGCACTAACTAAGTAACTAAACCTGACGGGATGAGTATAACATAAACTGACCCAAACTAATCTGAGGTAACCAGGACTAATACAAGCCTAGTGGAATAGCCCGGTGCTTAGCGCTTGTCTAGATATAACCAAACCATAACCTGGATTAACCAAAATAGATATGTCGGGATGGGTTGGCGCTTTCCGCTGAGCTATACATATGTAACCAAGACATAACCTAAACTAACCTGAGCTAACCAGAACTAATATAAGCCTGGTGGGCTGGACAGTGCCTCGCGCCATACTAGATATAACCACAACATAACCTAAACTAACCAGGACCAACATAACCTAAACTAACCTGTGTCAACATAAGCCTGGCAGAGCACTCTTCCACTTGCTATGATTCATATCTCCTAAATAAGGGACGATAGAACCAGAAGTCTAAAAAGTTCATACAGCTTGCATACTTGTGTCACACAAGATACCTTAAAAATTATTAGGCAGTATTCTTATACTATTCGTGTATAAATTGAAAATAATTAAAAATGATTTTAATATTTGAAGTTTTTAATAACCTTCTAGGTAAAATCTTGCGAAATACATTTTTTTTTTCTTAAATTTTTTACTTCAAACTTCTTACTTATCTTTTTGCGATATTTAGAAAATTACTACAAATAAAAGTACTACTTTAAGTATAAGAATTGTCGAGATTTGCAAAAAAAACTACTTTTTATATTTTTAAATTTTGCATCTTGGATACCTCATGTAACATGGGAATGGTGTGACGATATTAGGTGAAATGGTATAAATAACTTACCTATGATATTTTAAATGATTCCTAAGCTGATTTATAGTACTATAAACACTGCTAAATTCTTTGGTACATAAATAACACAAATGACAATTAGATGAGGGATGAAATTTTTCCGTATGTTCAGCCTTTTGCTTCAAATCATCAAATAATAGTTGACAGCTTGCACACTGCACTAAAAAACAGAATTTTATTTAACATTGGCTACATTGAATCAGCCAAGCCACGTACAAATTATATAATCAAATATTATTATTATTATTATTAGTTGAAACATGTATAACCAAGTGCACAAAACAGCTTTATTAGTGAGAGTTTATTTTAAAGAATGTTAAATTCTATTATATAATAAAAGTAAAAATGCAGGAAAAACTGTAAAAACACAAAAATTTCAATTTTTCTGTTAGAAAATACCAGAGTGCAACGAAAACGTTGAAACGCAGGGTAAAACTTCACTAACAGACCGAAAGTAAATTAAAGTTGTTCTGGCAACAACACCTCCATCTACCTCTTTATGCAAGCCCTTTAAATAACTTGATACTCGAAATTATAAAAGCGTCTGGAAATATTTGAAGCTTTTATTTTTTACCAAATACCAAATTTCGTAACGATAGGCTTACCCATTTAAATTTGCAAAAAAAATCGTACTAGACATAAAGATACAAATGATTTCAAACATAATTATTTTGGCCCATTTACATCGTAAAACAAGCTTCGAAATTCAAATTTGCATTTTTTTTATGTTGACAAAATAATTATAATTATAAGTATATAAAAGTATCGTACATATGTAAACAAAACATATCGTTTCTTTCCTTTTATTTTTGTGTCAAGTACCGCTTTACTTGTAACGACATAAATGCAAATACATTTTATTGTAAAAGAATAAAAAATGCGGAAAGTTCATATAAAATAGACAAAAAAATCAATTTTTTATTTTGACATTTGGGCCATGTTTTTTTCATACGTTTGTACTAGCAAAGAACCAATAGCTATCGTCAAAATGCTGACAGTTTGCACGATTTAGTATCACTTCCTGTTTTAACAAACATTGTTATTTAATCATTTAATCTAAGGAAAATTAATTTTTCAATGATATAAGTTGATATTTCAATTTCAAACTGTAGCAAGTTTATTATTATTATTCAATAATAAACCAATCAGAGGTATTTAAAAACGAATAAATTAACGGCGTTTTATACTACGGTATTGAATTTTAAATAGGATATAGTAGTATTTATTAACAGAATATATCAAACACTTCTTTGTAAATATCTAAAATAATTATATTGACTATTTAAATAAACGAATGGTAAAATGATTTACCCAGTACTTTCCTCGCATACATGCAGTTCTGAAATAAACACCAAATTTGACTATCCCACAATAAAGGATAACTTAATATCTTATGGTGAAATCTTAATAAAAAAAAGTTTACCCCGTTTACATAATCAAAAAATGTTATTTAATGCATTTAATGAAGTGGTTTCCCACGCTGAAAAAGTAGATATGATTCTTATTTATGAAGAAGCAAGAAGAAATTCTCGGGAAGCCGTTAAAAACTGTATTGAGAAGGTTACCCCAACAGGTATATCCCGGATCACACTATGTTTTCTCGATTAGAATGAAATTTAAGGAGCAGTATGGATGCATTTTCTGTGCAGAAAAGTATTTCTAAACGAAAACGGTTAAAAATGAAAAAGTAGCCGAAATTATGCAATATTTTCAAAACCATCCATATAACTCAATCAGACAAATAAGCAGCCAATTGAATGTATCTCATAGGGCTATTCAGAAATCTCTTAAAGCTAACAAATACTATGACTCTAAAATGCATTATCTTCAGTTATTAACACAATTTAATTATGGACAGATGAAAGTCATTTTGTCAGCAACTGCAAACCTAATAGAAAAAAATATCACTACTAGGCTGATGAGAATCCATACAACGATAATCAAATTCAGAATCAAGGCTATTGTGGCGCTAATGTATGGTGTGGGATAGTTGGGAGACATTTGGTTGAACCATACTTTTTTGAGGGAACACTAACTGGAAATAGATACCTTAATTTCTTGGTTAATACTCTACCAGTTTTATTAGAAAATCTGCACCTTATTTTAAGAAGGCATATATGGTATCAACCAACAAAGCAGCATCTTATACAACTGCTGCTATTAGAGAGTATTTGAATGAACGGTTTCAACGAAGATCGCAGCTCAGTTATTCAATGGGCACCTAAGTCACCAGACCTCACGCCGTTAGATTTTTTTTTGTAGGGGACTCTTAAAGATATTGTATACAAAACTATGACAAATGATATTGAGCACAGATGTGTGCAATGAAAAGCAATCTGGAGAAATTATTTACAAAGCCACTTATCAAGCGTTAATGAAAAGAATGAAAAAATGCATGATAGAAGAAGGAAGACATATAGAAAATTTCTTTTGATGTTTTTTTTTTTTGTTTTTCAAGTTTCAAACATTTAATTTTATAAACATGTAATAAGTTATGTAATATTAGACGTTAATAGTTTATTCTTGTTTTTCACTATTCAAAGATATTTCATTAAAGAAAAAACCTCAACAACGTAGTAACTAATATTATTATAATTACTGTCAGATTAAAGTATGACAGCCGCCTACTAGATAACATGTTTAAAAACTGCCAAATGTGGCATACAATCTGTGGCAACCACGATAACCAAAAAATCATATTTTAGAGGGTTTTTGCTGCATAACGCGGATTAGGCCCCTTTCTGTTACTGATCAGGTTAGGATACTCGATGTTGAAGTCAGTGTATACCCGAAAAAACCTAACGGCGGATTTACCGTGACTGTTAATTTCTGGACTGGTGGCTGAAAACAAGTTGAGAAGACTGGCGAACTCTCCGTCTCGATCAGTAACCTGTGTCGTCAGAGTATAGGACATGATACATGTTTTAAGATTAGTTTTTTTCCGTAGAATTTAAAAACGATATAATATACAGGGTATGCCCTAATAATATATTCTTATGTGTGAAAATAAAAATTTGACTAGGTTAAATGCCTTTGTTCAGTGGTATATTGATATTTATATTCCAGTAATTATAAGAAATAAAACATGCATATGTACAGAAATTACCTTTTTCATCGATTTCGTCTACACTTAATTCAGTTTTTAATTCTTTATTTGAATCTTCATTATCTTCCATTTCAGTTGCAGTATCATTTTTCAGTTCAACCAACGGTTGGATAGCCTCCTCATTTTCAATTTTAATATTATTACTTTCTCTTTGAGGTTGTTTTTCAAAAGATATCATGTTTGCGATAGGCTCTTTAAATTGATCATCAGAATGCTTCTCATTAATTTTATTATTTGTTACTATAACTGAATCTTTCTTTTTGTTATTGTTATTTCCTCTTTTATACTCTTTTTTTATTTTGACAATATTCGGTGTAGGAAATGACTTACAGCCATTAACACTTAAAATGGAACGAAAAATTGTATCACTCTGTTCACAAAGTAATTTAAACTGAAAGAATTCCGTAGTTTTATCCATGCAGGAAATACAAATGTTTTCGGGCAAACAGTCACCTTCTTGGAGCTAAAACCATTAATAATATTAAATGATGGATTTGAAACTATAGATCTTTAACTTAATACTTAATGAATTTCTTAAACAAACAAACATATATATATATATATATATATATATATATATATATATATATATATATATATATATATATATATATATATATATATGATGTGAAAAGTATCGGGATAGCAGTCTATGTAGTAATAATATTTTTTTTTGTTGTTTAAAACTTTATATTTCGCCCATCTTTCTCGGCTTCATCAGGAGTATTACTAAAATTAAAACAGTCATGTACACACAGGTCGCTAAAAACACATAATATGAACTTACCAATTAGAATAAAATGGATACAAAAGAAAAACAAAACATCACATAACTAGACTAACTATACATACTTAGATTTAAGATATTTCTTCAAAACTGTCATTCATATTGAATATTATTTTACTTCTCTTATTTTTTATTGGTGTGTGTACAGTGTACAGCCGTAGAGATTAATGTAATTATTCAAAATATCAAAGTATATGTTACTCAAATTATTAGTGTCCATTTTGTAATTGATGGAGCCTTTCTCTTTCATGATATGACACATTTCGAGGAACAAGTGATTTTTATAGTTATTTTCATATTCTAGGATCATTATCAAAGTCAAATTTGTATACCGTTCTCAAGTGATGATCCACTGCAGCGCAAATATCAATCAAAAACTAAGACAAATTCTCAATAAACCTGTAAACGTATAAAATATTCAGAGACTTCACCCCCTGCCTCAGAAATGGTATCGTTCAAAAACTATAAGTTCTATTTATAATTCTATTTCTATATGTTAGAAATATGAATAATATTGGAGATTAATTAATAGATTAATAAATATGTGAGGTGGATTTGTAGCAATTTATTATTTTAGTTTCCATGGTGCATGTGCTAATGCATATCTTTCTGACGAGATATATTGCTTATCTCATGTTAATAAATACTAATGAATTACTGAGAGATAGTTTTTGAGGATGAACCAGTGTGTGATATCTATTTGTATAAATCCATTTACTTGTCCACTGAACATTCCCAAGTCCCATTATTTTTTCTTATACCGATACTTCTTTAAAAAAACTTAGCTGTAATTAAAAATCGTATGTATAGTCACTTGAAAAACTCATCTTCCAGGCAAAATTGTAACAAGGATCCATCACCAGACACTTTAGTACACAAGGTTACATAAAAAATTACCTCAAAAATTTACACAATTATTCTCAACAGTAATAAGAAAATTAGGTTTTTTATTAAATTTTGGAGTTAATGCTTTAGGGCAAAACAGCAAAAACATAAGTTACATTTCAATTTTTTAAAATCATTTAATATTGATAAAAATTAAAAAAGGTTCTAACAAAAAACGCAAATGTGGTAGAATATGTCACAATCTGGCTGTACATATACTACATAAGCAACAGAAGAGTAGATTACTGTTGCCAAAACGTAGAGAATTTAAATTTTAGAATATTCTATATAAATGAATCTTAAATATTATACTTATATCAGTGCAGTTGAAACATTTGTATAACTGACAACATGCTGCATTGATTATTTACCTTTTTAATATCAACATAACAATATTGTTGATTATTGGAGATTACTTCTATTAAACTCTAATTTAACACCAGTTATACTGAAGAAGCCCATTAGACAATGCTGAAGGTTGCCAAAGCATACTACACAAGGGTGTTTATAAAATCTGCTGTTTTTATAATAGTAAGTCAGAAAGTGGAAGACATCACACTAGAATTAGGAAACATGGAAGAGGTATCAAGAAAAAACAACTGTACAATTAGATGTCAATGAACATAGGAACTCTACAGCAGCAAGGGTTATTTAGTATTCTAATCTAGTAACTGAAAACTCAAAACCACTCCACTGAGTCAAAATTTAATCTAAAGGTCAATAATTTCACAACTTTTGCAATTTTATATCCAAGATAAAATAGTTAAGCATTACCAGTGATGTCACTGGTAATGGATAATGAAGGGATAGATTTGAAGAATGAAGGAAGGCAGATAAGTACAATGTGTGTTTTTTTCAGAAAAAAGAGAACTTTAAAGGCAAAGAAGCTTATAAACAGAGAAGCCTAGTTTCTTTTAACAAACTGTTAAGGTCATAAACCCTTCTCCACAACCTATAAAAGAAATAAACAAACAACTTGGAAAGAGCTTCTCCAAAAAAAACTCCTTCTTTGCAATGGAACTCTAAAAATTTAAACCTCTTCCAACACAATTTAACAAAAATCAATAACTAGGGAAACCGTTTTACAAAAAAAATCAACAACCTACAATCAAATGTTCAAAGCTTAAACCCTTCCTAACACAAGAAGATTTTTCAAAGAAAAAGAAACCCTCTATGTCATTGACACTTAACTAGCTTAAACCCTTACACTAATAAAAAAATACCTCGTTTCTAAAGGAGTACTATTTTCTACATCCGTAGGGTCAAATGGGAGCACATCCCCTGCTGTATCCTCCCTGATAGACTACTTTGTATTACCATTTTGCAGATTAAAAACTTTGCTGTAAGACAAATACTTATTTAAGGCATTTAAAACTTATTCCGAGAATCCCAAAATTACTATATGTTAGGCTTCTTGCGTCTTGTTTATAGATTTTTTAAACCACACATTATCTTGTAAATTTATTTCCTGGTCTTTTAAATGCTGACACTCAAAAGATTAAAAAAGTCAAATTTATTCTTCTTAATTATTATTATAATACTGATAACTTAATTATTACCCAATACTAAACTATATGAGATACTAACTTGAATAGAAGTTATCTTCGAGATTACTTCTGCAGCATCTGAGAAAAATATATTTATTAATGTTCCTTCTTGCTTTCGACAAATTCTACATATTTGAATAAAATCAGATAATTCTAGAACTTCTGGAGTTAAATTTGCCATGTTTCTTATAGTTTTAAGTTGTAAAATCTTGGATAATATACCTTTACAGTGTATATACAAGCACGACGTAAACTAAAGAAAAATATGAAGTTCCAGTTACAAAGCAAAGAATGAAATATCTATGAACGAACCTTTCTTGTTTTTCCCAGCGGAAGAGCATAGAGTCTGATACTGCGGTCATTTAGTACTTCAAATAATTGTCCGTAGTTTGTGGGTGGGTCCCCATCAGTCAAGCAATGTAGTGACGAATCCAATTCTGAGAGCATACTTTTTGACATATTTTTCTTATCACTTTCCAGTTTGTAACAAACTTATCATCGTTAACAAAAACATCACAGATGATCAAGAGATTCTTACTTTGACAGTAGCTTATCCTATTTGTTTGTAGAATCTCAGAGAACTTATATAATATTAGCTCTAATGCTAGCAAAATTTGAAGCGTTAAACTACTTAACAATGACGGTTAAGTTTCGGTACACTAGACTTTCTAGTAAAAGTAAGATATGCACTCGTTCAATCACGTGGGCTACGTTCACTCGAAATAGACAAACTTTGTGTTGGACATTTATTTTTGAAAGGATCTAAGGCCATTTATTCCCGTTTAAATAAAGTGCTCTATTTTGCTGGAGATATGAAGTTTGAGATAAAGTTTGCAAGATATTTAATTATTATTTATTTATTTCTAAAGGGAACTTAAAGAGAAAAGAGAAAAGAGAAAATGACTCTCATAACTGTAATTTATAAACACACTTACGCCCGAAAAACTTATTACCTACCGATTGCTACTTTCCAATAAATGTAACCATTTTCCTATCTCTCAATTATTCGATTTGCTCTTATCCTCCCAATTAGTATAAAATGGAGCTTCTTATACCAGTATTAAAATAAATTAAGGAAAACTACACCTAAACCAAATTAGAATATCAGATGTTTGACCGTTATTCAATTTAAAGGAAATCAGCAGTTCATACTGCTGTGGTTAAGCAGTATCTGTCCGCAGTTAACAAGCTGTCAAATCTAAGCCAACGGTGTTATTAGTTTGGTATGTCTAAACGCTTTTTAGCCTTCGCCCCGAAAGAGATTCAAAATCGACCCAGAGCCCTTAACAATTTATCCAATTTGGGTGTTTCGTTCCATATCATTTCTATACAAACGCGGCAAGGATGCTGATCTTATTTATGTTTCACCTGTGTAAATAACATCGGTTACTATAGCCAGTTGAAATTAAAGCAGTCCGATAACGTAGACGAAAGAATTGAACATCTAAAATGAATACGTATTGGTATATGACGAATGAAAAAGTACTATTGTTTCCTTGTTTCCTGTTTTGTAAAACTTTTGTATATATATTATTCTAATATTAGAATTATACATATATATATATATATATATATATATATATATATATATATATATATATATATATATATATATATATATATATATATATATATATATATATATATATATATATATATATATATATATATATATATATATATATATATATATATACATATATATATATATATATATATATATATATATATATATATATATATATATATATATATATATATATATATATATATATATATATATATATATATATATATATATATATATATATATATATATATATATATATATATATATATATATATATAATATTATATTATATATATAGAATATAATATATATATATATATATATATATATATATATATATATATATATATATATATATATATATATATTAATACCGAAGTAAAACAATAGATGTTTTTTAGAATTCCACTATATTTATAAACCGTAACAATTGTTTCGACATACAATGTCTTCATCAGACGGATGATAACTTTAAACTAATTTTAAATTAGAACATATTAGCCCATATATACCTTTAGGAGTAGTAAATTACAAGATTAAATTATAAAAATAATAAACATTTAATATTATTGTACAAAAGAAGTGGGTAATACCTGTCATTTGTGGGTTTTCACAAAATTAAAATAAAGATAACAATAAATAAGTTGTACCATACTTAAATGATGGATTAATAATGGGTTATTCCGGATAAAGGTTTAATAATGGGGAATTGTTTGTTTCTATTTGTTGATTTAAGAGGAGATTTGAATTGTTGTATTTGTTTATTTCTAAGCTTTCTAAGTAATTTAATTTCTTGGATTTTTTGTCATAATGAAGTATTTTGAAATTATCGTCAAAGACGTGATTTGTTGAAATTAAATGTTCTGCATAATGGGATATGATATTTTGTTTGGTATAGCTTCTTTTGTGTTCGTTGATTCTTTTTTGAAAAGATCTGCCTGTTTGGCCTATATAAAATTTTGGACAAGAACCACAATTGAGTTTATAGATTCCCGATTTGCTTTTTTGTTACTTTTATTTTTATTATTTTTTATTATGTTAGAGAGTTTATTATTAGTTCTGAAAGCAATATTTAGACCTATTTTAGTTAATTCTTTAGAAATAAACTGTGTAATTTGTCCGGTGTAAGTGATAGTTTTATAACTTTCTTTATTCTTTTTTGGTTTAGGATATAACTTATTGATTGCTAGTTGATATGTTTTTTTATTAATCATTCTGTCTAAGATATCTGGTTGGTATCCATTGTTAACCGCTATTTGTTTTATTATATTCATTTCTATAGAATAATTCTCTTCTGACATAGGTACATGTAAAAGTCGATGGATGAATGAATTAAAAGCTGCCATTTTGTGTGAATATGGATGATTTGAGTTATTATGTATTACTGTATCTGTATGTGATGGTTTATGGTAAATTGAAAAATTGTGTTTATTATTAATATTTTTAATTGTTAAATCTAAGAAGTTAATTGTTTTTTCTTGTTCAATTTCTATGGTAAATTTAATATTGGAATGGACAGTATTAATATGGTTGAGAAATTGTTGTAGTTGTCTATCTGTTCCAGAAAAACAAACTAATATATCGTCTACATACCTATGCCAGTATAGAAAATATTTACTAATTGGGTGTTTGAGAATTATGGATTCTAAATTATCCATGAAAATTTCGGCTAACAATGGACTTAACGGATTCCCCATTATTAAACCTTCCTTAGCCATATAAAATATGTCATTAAATTCAAAGTAATTTTGATCTAAACAAACTAATAGACTATCTAGGATTTCTTGTTTGATTATTATATTAATTCTATTTTTAGTGAGTAGACCTTCTACTAAACTTATTACTTCATTAGGTGGTATACTCGGAAATAAATTTTGGACGTCAAAAGATATAAGTTTAGCGTTTTTTGGAATCTGTAAGTGTTGAATTTTATTGATAAGTTCGTAAGAATTAAGAATACTGTGTTGTGCTTGAAAGTTGCAATATTTTTGTATGATGTCTATTAGTTTGTTTGATAATTTAACAGAAGGAGCAGTAACAAAAGATACAACCGGTCAAAATAGGGAAATTATTCTTATGGAGTTTAATTAGTGAATATAATTTAGGGGCCTGCGGATTCATTAGTATTAAGTTTCTTTTTTCGAAATCATTAAAAAGTGAAAGGTCTTTAATAACATTTTTGGTAAGTTTTTGAAAATGTTCTGTTGGGTCAGATTTCAAAATGTTGAAATTATTGATATTAAGAAAATTGATTGTTTTTGAGATATACTGTTCTTTTGTTACCGCTACTATTCGATAGTAGCGGTAACAAAAGAACAGTATATCTCAAAAACAATCAATTTTCTTAATATCAATAATTTCAACATTTTGAAATCTGACCCAACAGAACATTTTCAAAAACTTACCAAAAATGTTATTAAAGACCTTTCACTTTTTAATGATTTCGAAAAAAAGAAACTTAATACTAATGAATCCGCAGGCCCCTAAATTATATTCACTAATTAAACTCCATAAGAATAATTTCCCTATTAGACCGGTTGTATCTTTTGTTACTGCTCCTTCTGTTAAATTATCAAACAAACTAATAGACATCATACAAAAATATTGCAACTTTCAAGCACAACACAGTATTCTTAATTCTTACGAACTTATCAATAAAATTCAACACTTACAGATTCCAAAAAACGCTAAACTTATATCTTTTGACGTCCAAAATTTATTTCCGAGTATACCACCTAATGAAGTAATAAGTTTAGTAGAAGGTCTACTCACTAAAAATAGAATTAATATAATAATCAAACAAGAAATCCTAGATAGTCTATTAGTTTGTTTAGATCAAAATTACTTTGAATTTAATGACATATTTTATATGGCTAAGGAAGGTTTAATAATGGGGAATCCGTTAAGTCCATTGTTAGCCGAAATTTTCATGGATAATTTAGAATCCATAATTCTCAAACACCCAATTAGTAAATATTTTCTATACTGGCATAGGTATGTAGACGATATATTAGTTTGTTTTTCTGGAACAGATAGACAACTACAACAATTTCTCAACCATATTAATACTGTCCATTCCAATATTAAATTTGCCATAGAAATTGAACAAGAAAAAACAATTAACTTCTTAGATTTAACAATTAAAAATATTAATAATAAACACAATTTTTCAATTTACCATAAACCATCACATACAGATACAGTAATACATAATAACTCAAATCATCCATATTCA
>CM032453.1:86400732-86468232 GCA_019049505.1 Pachyrhynchus sulphureomaculatus | reverse complement strand
TATATATATATATATATATATATATATATAGTGTGTCGAGGGCTGAGAGGCTAGCTTATAACTCACCAGAATATGTAAGTATGACCCAAGTGAAAAATCATTGAATTACGTGTATATATTATTCTAATATTAGAATTATACATATATATATATATATATATATATATATATATATATATATATATATATATATATATATATATAGTGTGTCGAGGGCTGAGAGGCTAGCTCATAACTCACCAGAATATGTAAGTATGACCCCAGTGAAAAATCATTGAATTACGTGAAGACTTATTTTGGCCGAAATAGGGTAGATTTCTAAAAGAAATACATTAAGAATTGCAGAGCTTGTATTTTGGAAAATTGCATACTGGCGCTCGATGTGGATTATGGCAGTACAGAGAAAAACCACACGATATATTGGAGACATGGCATATTGATCACAACTAAAGATATCTACTTCTTAAGAAAGGAGAGCCAATCATGGTAGCTTCACACGAGCAGTTGAGGTCATGGTCTTTAAAATAATTAGACAAAAAGGAAAGTTACAGTGGCGATCCCACTACCTTTACCTAAAATAAAACATTTACTGTGTATTTGTCTGACTAAAGTTGTTAGTAACTTACTTTACTTACTTACTTAATCCTCATGCCTTTCTACCCCTTTAGGGGTGTAAGGCCCGTGGAGTTGAGTTAATCTATATTTGTCTTTTCCATATTTCCTTCCACCTCTTTTTATCCTGTGTGGCTCGTCTTGCGTGTTCCCACTCTATTCCTCTTTTGGCCACTGCCTCTCTAACATCCCCCAACCATGTCCTTCTAGGTCGGCCTCTTGTTCTTTTCTTGCTCACTCTGGCTTCAAACATTTGTCTAAGTATTCTTTGTTCAGGCATGCTTTCGACGTGATCATACCATCTTAGTTGTGGTTTCTCAACCTTTTCCACCATTGGTTTCAGGTTCAAATTCTTTCCGAGTTGTATATTTCTAACCATGTCCATCCTTGTTTTGTCCTCTATTTTCCTTATGAATCTCATTTCTGTAGACGGTATCTTTCCTTTCTGTCTTTCTGTCATTGTCCATGTTTCTCCTCCATATAAAAGTATTGGTGTTGCAACCTTCTCGAATACTTGAACTTTAATATTTTTTGGTATCTCTTTCTTTCCTAAGAATATGTTCTTTATACACTAAATAATCTTCCTCCTGTTATTATGCTCTCCTTGATCTCCTCTTCCACCCTTCCATCCTCCGTTATTGTTGATCCTAAATATTTAAACTTCTCTACTTGGTCTAGCCTTTCCTCTCCTATCTTTCTTTCATGTTGTCGCTTTTACTTTCCTATTATCATACTCTTTGTCTTTTCTTTATTAATTTTCATGTTTATTTTTTCCAATGCTTCTTTATATATCCGTATGTTCCTATTAAGCGTTTCCTCGTCTTTTGCTGTAATAACCATACCATCCGCATAGCATATTTATGATATTTCTATCTTTTTCATCTTCCAATAGCCTATCTGGTATGGTTTTTACCCCTTTCTTCTTTGCTTCTTTTATTGCTTTATCCAGAACTATTGAGAAAAACATGGGGCTCAGGATGCATCCCTGCCTAAGGCCCATAGTTGTTTCAAATATATCAGATCTGTCTTGTCTTGTTCTTACATAATTTGTTGATTCTTTGTATAAACTCTCTACGCCTTTTATTATTATTTCTGGTATTTCTCTTGTCCTTAGTGTTTCCCATATATCTTCTCTTTTAATCTTGTCGAAAGCCTTTTGTAGGTCCATAAAACCCAAGTGAATTTCACTATCTTCTCCTGTTGCTTTTTCACATAACTGCCTCACTATAAATATTACATCATTCACCCCTCTACCTGGCCGAAAGCCAAACTGCGTTTCTTCCAATTGTGCTCAAGTTTCTTTCTTAATCTTTTTTGTAGTATCTTAGTATATACTTTTGACACAATGCTAGTTAGAGTTATCCCTCTGTAGTTATTACAATCTTTAATGTCACCTTTTTTATATATTGGGGTTATGATGCCTGTTGTCCAGTCCGTAGGTGCATTGTTTTTCATTACGTTATTCATTATATTTTTAAGTTCTTCTATTGCTACCTCAGGGAGCGCTTTCATTATATTTGTTGTGATCTTATCATGTCCGGGCGCCTTTCCTAAATTTAATTTGTCGATTGCCTCTTTTATTTCTTCTGTATTAATCTCTTCTGTTTGTGTGAGTTCTATATCTTGTTCTGATATAATGTCTCTATGTTGATTTTTATCTGCTATGTCACTCCCATCCAATAGTTCTTTATAATATTCCCTCCATCTTTCCATAATTTTTTCTTCTTCTTTTATGAGATTTTCTTCTTTGTCTTTTATATTTGCTATTGTTTCTACCTTTTTCCTTCTCATATTCTTAATCATACCAAAAAATAGCTTCTGATTATCTTTATAGGCTGTTTCCATTCGCTTTCCAAATTTTTTCCAAGATTTTCTCTTTTCTTCTTGTATTATTCTTTTAACCCGTGTTTTTTCTTGTCTATATTCCTCATAATCGGTTGGATCTTTTGTTTGTAGATATTTTCTCCATTTCTTCTTTTTGTCTTTAATCTCTTCCTTAATCTCATTCTTCCACCCGTTAGTTTGTCTTTTTAATAATTCTATTTACTATTTTTGATGAGCCACAGGTATTTTTTGCTGTCATTAAAACAGTATTTTTAAATTTTTTCCACCCCTCCTCCACTCCCGTTCCTCTCCTATTTGTCTTCATTTTTTCTTCATATATTCTTTGGTACTCTTCTCTTATTTCACTATGTCTTAATTTATAACATTTAATTTTTGAATTTATTATTTTGCGTTTATTTTCCTTTACATTGTCTTTTCCTAATTTGAATACCATTTTTAAAAGAAAGTGATCGCTTCCTATCGCCGGACCTCTTTTTTACCTCAATATCCTTTACTCTATCCCAACCTTCTTTATGTATTAAAAAGTAGTCTATAATCGATTTTTCATTTCTCGAGATCACTTGTCTAGTTACTTTGTGAATTTATTTTTTTTTTTAAAATGAGTATTACCAATCTTTAATTCGTTTTCCAAACTTATCTATATTATTCGTTCGCCGTTATCGTTTCTCACTGTCTCTCCTTGTTTTCCTAGGCACCATTCTATTTCCTCGTTCTCCTTTCCCACCCTTAAGTTCATATCTCCCATTAATATTATCTTATTGTTTGTATTGTCTATCTCTTCCTGCAAATCATTGAAAAATTTGTCCTTCTCTTCAATTCTTGCGTTGTCGTTTGGTCCATAGCACACAATCAAAGTGCAGTCCTCGCCCACTCCATCTTCTTTTATTGCTATCGAGAGTATTCACTCATTTACAAACCTTTCCCCCTTTACATTCTTCATCTTCTCCTCTTTGGCCACCATTGCCACTCCTGCCCCTGCATTTTCCTCCTCTTTTACTCCTGACCAGTACATCCAATATCCATTAGGTAATCTTTTGCATCCACTCCCTTTCCTGTGATTCCTACATAGTGCATTTATATCTTTTCCGGTTCTTCTGTCAGTTCATCCTTTTTTCTATTTATGCCCCTAACATTCCATGTTCTCAATCTAATCTCTTTTCCATTTATACCCCTAAAGTTCCGTGTTCCCAATTTACTAACTCGGCAATTATTTCCTATTTCTTTCTTCCTATCCATTTATTTGATTATCTTCTTATTTATATTCCTTTCATTAGTCTTCTCTTCCGTATCCTTTGTCCTTCCAGGTTCGTCGTCGATCTACCTATCTCTCTCCTTTTTCTCAGTTTTTTGGCTTGATGGTCGTAGTGTTCTTTGTTTGTTCCTTCAGTTTTTCTTCCTCAGTGTCCCATTTATATTCTCTTCCCTCGATTAAGATTTTCTGATATCCCATTTTCACTCTATTTCCATTCTTTCTCTGGTTTTCTACAATATGCTTCAATTTCTTTTGAATTTCCCGTCCACCCTTTGTTAAATCGTTGTTTATGTAAACGTTCTCTCTTAAATTTTTCAGTTTGTTTTTATTTTTCATCACAACTTCCTTATCTCTTGAAATTCTTTTATATAGTCTCTCCCATTGTTATCATATCCTTAATCTGTACCTTTGTGTCCATACTTCTTTCCATAAAATGTTATACATCCATTTTCAGATCTGGTTAACTATTCGCTTTAAATCTCATTCCCGATATTACAATATTATTCCTTACGTTTTCTTTTTCCAGCCCACTCAACCTCGAATTCATATTTCTCATGTTTTCTCTAACTGTCTTATTTTCCTCTTTTAATACTTCATTCTCCTTTCTTAGTTCTTTCACCTCTTGTTGGTATCTCTTCTGATCCTGTTTCATTTCCTTTATATCTAACATTAACTCTCTGATCATTTCTGTTAAGTTGTCCATTTTATCTTCTCTTTCATTTTTCTTTTTCTGTTGGGTTCCTATCGGCTTTTTTACTCCTTTTGTATATTCCCATTGGCTCTTCCCTTTTCTCGACTCTTCCTGTTTTCGAGTCTCCTAATGTATAATCATCGTTATCCATTGTTATTTATGTTGAAACTTATGTTATCAAAATTTTTCGTGTGCTTCTCGTATATTCTATTTTCAAACCCGAGAGAGGAGGAGGAAGACGAAAAATTGTTTTTAGCTCTTATCACCGTATACACAGTAAACAAAACAATTAAGGTCGTCGCTCAACTCTTCTTTAGCTTCATACAATTTCCCAGAATTATTCTCGTAGACTTTTAAAATCGTTTTTTTTAACTTATTGTCTTAATTCTAACATTACACTCTGCTTTATTTTTAATCCCTCTCGTTTGCAATCGACCAAAACAATTAAAATAATTCAATATATCGAAACACTACCGTAATAATATGCTCGTTGAACGAGTTGACCACTGCCGGACGTTTGATTTCGATGTGTACACTTCGCGGTCCGGAACTCAACTCGTTGTTAGTACCATTAATTTAATAATAGGATTAGTGACGATCTCACTAATGCCTACTGAGATAGAGGCAATCCCACTATAAGGTTAAAAGAGGATTAGTGACGATCTCAGTAATGCCTATTGAGATATTGGCAATCCCACCATTAATTTAAAAGAGAGGATTAGTGACGATCTCACTAATGCCTATCGAGATAGTGGCAACCCACTATAGGGTTAACAATACTAATGGGTTTGAAAAAGGTAGTGGCACTCCCACTATGCCTGTACTAGGTGGCAATAATATCTGTTGTTTGTTCATGTTCTATTGTATCTAGCACTGTACATGCCAGTCATAACAAAGATACTGCTCGTTAATCTCTTTTAGGTAAAAATAAAACGAAGACATCGCGAGGATGCTCCTTCGCAGGATGACCGTGTTAGCTGTCAGCATTTACTGTATGGAAAAACCCTCGTTCCTGGTCTCATCAAAAACAAGGAAATTGCAGGAGAGCCAAAAAGATGAACGAACATAAGCTGGCTTGTTTACATTACGGAGATTAAATTATATTTGTTTACGTAACCTATATTTTGGTACACACTATTCTGATGATTAGAGAGCCAGAAAACGGCCAGGTTTCTTAGATGTCGGATTGCAAATTGGTAATAAAAGTGATTGTTTCCAAAATTACAAAATTAGTTTGATTTTAAATTAAAGGTAACACACACACACACACACACACACACACACACACACACATATATATATATATATATATATATATATATATATATATATATATATATATTATATATATATATATATATATTATATATATATTAGGAGGTATTTCGAGATAAGGTGGGGGGACAGCGATTTTTCGCGTTTTTTAAAAATAATAGAAAGAAAAGTGTGCGCAAGTATTACATTATATATATATAATTTTTACTCGTGTTTTCACAAGCTTTCATTTGACACCACACTCGATGACCTACTAAAAAAATTTTTTTTTTACTTCCGATTTCACCCTCCAAAACTAACCCCTCAAAACAAAATTTAACTTTCAAAACTACACGACTTTGGTGAGGCCATCAATTCCTATATTATTACCAAATTTCAACTTTCTATGACAAATAGTTTCGGAGAAAATCGGGTGTGACAGACGGACGGACAGACATCGAAGTGATCTTCTAAGTATTCCGTACGGAACACTAATAATAGTTTATACCACTAACCTGATATATAGTGTGGAGTTACCACCCTTAAATTTGGCAGATTAAAATCTTTACTTGGTTTCCATAAATTCTCTGCAAAAAAATAGTACTAACCTTAAGAAGCAGAAAAAAAATCTAAAAGACATGACAAGAAAAGGAGCAAATTGGCATTCTGTCATTTATTTATTGTTTTATGCATTTCAAGTTAACACAGCGAATGTGTATCTTTTTCTCATAAATTAGTAAAATATGTCTACTGTTTATGGAACAATCGGCTAATTGTAATGAAGCAGATAGAGGGCAGAGTTCTCGTAGCGGTAAGTTAGCCCAAATTGCTTTGTTGTAAGGTCGTTAATGACAGTTTTACCAAGCTAGTTAAATTTGTATAGTTGATAAAGAGATAATGTAACGCTAATTTTAAAATAATTTTTTTGGTTATCGTTACTTGAAGAATGCGCACTATTAAAACGAAAGAAATGAATATAACATATGTATGGTTTAGATGTTGAATAATTTTAGGTAGTTTGAGGAATGTGCAGCAACTAAACAAAATAATAATTAAATAAGATACAAAAAATTTGCACTTTTCATAATCCCATAAAATGCGGAAAGTTTCATAGTTCATTAAAAATATTAATTATCACTTTTTCCTAATAAAAATGACTTTCACAGATTCCATTTATATAAGACCTAAATTTAACAAAAATTCATTTAATTTAAGTAATAAGCATGAGCAGGATTTACTTCAAGAGATGATCATATTTTCGAATAATTGGTCCCGAAATGGTTTACTACCTATTTTAAGAATAAGCCATAGGAGAATGTAAAGCACTAAAATTTCATTTTTTGATGGAACATAACCTTTACTTATTCAAAAAATTTAGACGCGTTTATTTTTGGTTTGACGAGTTTTTCCGTAGTTAATGTGAACTAATTTCTTTTTAAATTGTACTAGTCTTTCAATAAACTACGTTATAATCACTTTAAGATGTCTAATTTATTTGACACGTGGAAATACTAAACAAATGCACGATAAGTTAGGATATTGTATATGGGAAGGTTTTCTGGTCGTGATTGCCCTAAGCAAAGAACTTTTGTTTCCGTTGTCCAATAATTAAGCCATGGAGATAAGGGGCGACAACGGTTTAGCAACACCATAGCTACAGAGGAGGAAATTTTACAAGCACTACAAGAAAATTTAGTAGTTAGCACAAGACCTCTTACAATGCAACTTAGAAGAACTTCATCACTCGGTGAACACTAAATGAAGACAGGCAGTATCCGTTCCACGTTCAAAGCGTTACATCTTGAAGGTTATGATTCACGCCAAGAATATTGCCAATGGTTTAGTTAAAATTCGAACAGGAACCAGATTGCGTGCACAGTGTTATATTTACAGATGATGCAGGTTTTACTCGTGACAGCGTATTCAACCAACACAGCACTCATATTTGGAGTCATGAAAATCTACATGTGATTTGTGAATTACATCACCAAAGAGAACTCTCGTTAAATCTATGGGCTGGAATAATTGATAATAGGTTTATTGGATGTCATATTATGCCGGCGAGACTAAATGCTGAAGCTTATTTGGAATTCTTACGCAATGACTTGCCGGATTTTCTAAATGACGTCCCTTTGGCAGTTTATCCAATGTAGTGCACCGGGTCATGATGCAGGAATAATAAATGAATTCCTGGACCAAGAATTTCCTGGTAGATGGACTGAACGACGTAAACTTATCTTGTAGCCTCCTTGATTTCCAGATTTTAATCCCTGCGATTTCCTTTTATGGGGTAAAACAAAGCAAACGGTGTATAGGGAGCAAATTAAAAATGTAGATCAGTTACGTAATCGAATAGAAATAGCTGTAGAAGAAATCAGAAATTGCATGAATAGGGAAGAACATGCTACATGGAACCTATGCCTGTTTGGAAGCAAACGGTGGACATTTTCAGCATCTTCCATATTAAAAGATAAATATACTTTCTAATTTTAATAATTCAATTTTATTACTTACGTCAGTTAAAATTATGATTAAGGTTACCAGACTGTTTCAATTTTTTTACATACATTTGCTGTCAAAACAAATAATGTTTAAATAAAATACTAATGGCTGATTCCTATTTTATGTTATTAGTAATAACATAAAATAGGAATCAGTAGTAATAACATAAAATAGGAATCAGCCATTAGTATTTTATTTAAACATTATACAAGTACAAAAATAAGTCATTCTTAATACATAACTAATAAACTTCAAAATTCCATGAGTAGAAAATCAGAGATCTGCTTTCTCCCTAATTTTTGAAAGTTTTGCATTAGGAGGGTGCTAATTTTCAAAATTTAGATAAAAAAGTTTGTAAGAAAATTTAACTTTCTGCATGTCGGGGGTAAATGATTTGATATTTTAGACTATAAAGTGATTAACAAAAATGGTACTTACACATAATAAATTAAAATATTCACCTACAGAATAAAATTCACCATTCTCTTTTGCCATTAAAAGAAACTAGGTTTTTAATATTCCTCAGATGTTCTATTTTTTTATTCGACTAATTAAAGGTCTCTTATGAAATAAGGAGGTGTGATCAAGGAGTTCAGCTTTTCCTATTCATGGAACTGTAGGCTATTGTCCAGTAAAATAAGGCGAAACAAGATGCGATCTGCCAAAAAATTCTTATCTAGTTGAATTTTTGCACACACTTTTATTTTGGCATTATAAAAAACATACGAAAATTCTCCCATTATACCACGTCGGCTTCGTATACTTTTGCAAGGTCAAAGGTCATGACAATTGTTTTTTGCGGATATCTCGGTTCCCATCGATCGGCCTGCAATTAAGGTCATTAAAAAATTCTCTACAAAAAAGATTATACATTTTTTTTTACATACTAGCAACCGTTTTGTAAATAACGCACAGCAAATTTTAAACTTCAAAGTAAGGCACACACGCTACTCCCTATATATTCTACTAAGTAAAATATTACTCTCCTATGCTAGTAAATTCGCATGCATACAAATTGGAATGTATACACAGTATATACACATCGTAAGTGTATTTGTGAAGAGTGGACTGAAAGGATAAGGGTCTTTAATAATAATAAAGGTCCCCTATAGGAGGTTACGAAGTTACTAACTGGAGTCGCAGTTGTCTCACACTTCATTGTAATCTTATGAGTCAGGTTATACAAAAATACTCCACGCAGTATTTCAAGTCGTTTTAACTCCTTTAAAAATAGTTCTGGACGGACTCGGACGTTTAAATTTGAACGTAGTATTGTGATAACGATAATTCCAATGGCAGATATTTGTTTTATTTGCGATAAGTCGCTCTCGGATGTTGATACTGTAGTTACTGAGCATGGTTTACAAGCTTTGAAAGACGTAAGTGTTAATAGAGGGGATGGACACATTGAACATTTAAAAAATGTGAACTCAGTCACTATTCTTGATCAATGTCGTAAAGACTATATTTGAAAGAATACACAGGGGAACAGCTGTTTTGGTGTCGAGGTTTTTTGAGCTGATTCTATATCAATTTGATGTCCTGAATTCAAATAACGTATTTCATTTGTACTTAGGAGCTCAAATTTTTAAGATATACAATTTTAGAGAAATATAAGTTACATTATTGTAACTCAAATCCGTAAGTGTAGTAAACAAAAGAAATTTTTATTTTAGTTATACAAAATACAATATTATATCGTACTTACAAACAAAAAAAAAAACATTGAAGAAATGAAATAGTTACTCAACACTTGGAAAGCTTCTTTTCCGCGACATTCTTGAATGTGTTTTTAAACAGTCCCTTTTTAAACTCCAGCAGTAATCTGCCATCATGTGCATGTCCCATCTTCCTTGGTAGCGGTCCTCCATAACTTTAATATCTTGGTGAAATCTTTCACCTTGTTCCTCACTCATGTCTCCTAAATTTTCTGGAAAACGGTCTAAGTGGCTGTGTAAATAGTGTATTTTAATACTCATATTGCACCCTAAGGATTTGAAACTATTAAGCATCTTGTTAACCATTTCAACATAGTTTTGAGCTTTATGTTTGCCTAGAAAATTTTCTACAACTGCAACAAATGATGTCCAAGCTTCTCGTTCAACTTGATTCATTGAATTTATGAAGGCAGGATCCTTAATTAATTGTCTTATTTGAAGGCCGTCAAATATCCCTGCTTTGAGTTTTTCTGTGCTCAACTGATGCATTTTTGCCCCTATATATGCAAAACAAGACCCATTCTTATCAAGAGCCTTTACAAATTGCTTCATTAAGCCCAACTTTATATGTAACGGAGGAAGTATGATTTTTTCTCTTTCAACCAAAGCGTCGTTAATGACATTCTTTTCCCCAACGTCCATGTTTTCTCTCTGAGGCCAATCTTTTCTAACCCAGTGGTGTGTTTTGTCCCTACTATCCCAGAGGCACAAGAAACACGGATATTTCGTGTAACCACTTTGCTGCCCAAGAAGAAAGTTTACCATTTTTAAGTCACACAAATCCATTGATGTTCGTAATACTTTATCTTCTGCAAGACCAAAGCTATGGTATTATATTCTTCTTTCAGTTTCGTTGAGTGAGCTAGTGGTATTGAACCATATTTATTCCCATTATGTAGAAGGACACATTTTAAACTTCGCTTCGAACTGTCAATAAATAGGTGCCAATCATCTGGAATATATTCAGAAAGTCCCATTTCTTTCATGAGTCCCCTAATTTCGTGACAAAATACAAGATTGTCTTCTTGAGAAAAGAATGGTAGCAGATCTTTTTCTCTTGTACGGTAAAAGGTAATTTTGGTTCCTTGTTCCAGTAAATTTTTGTCGTTCAACCTAGAAGCCAGTACTTCAGAAGCTTTTTTCGATAAATTGAGATCCCTGGTGAGATCATTTAATTCATTTTGATTGAAGCGTTGAGGAACTGATGACGTCCCCTCATAGTCACTGTTAGTTTCATTAGCATCAGAACTTTTATTAGCATCAGAAGAGCGATCAGAGGGAAAATATTCGTCATCAGAGATATGTGGTAGCTGATGAAATGTTGGAATCGGTATTTCATCTGAGTGCGGGATAGGGCGTATTGCCGAGTCTAAATTGGGATAAGTCCACTTACTGTGGTTATTTCGATTGATTCCATTAGTATTTACTAAACAGAAATAACAAACATTGAAGTGGTTTTTTGGTTCTCTCCAACCCATTGGTACGCCGAATTTTAGACATTTTCTTTTCCCGGTAGTCCACTGCCGTAAATGCTCTGTACAAGTTTTACATACGAGATGCGGGGCCCACGTTTTGTCCTGATCACCAAGCTTAACTCCAAAGTATCTAAGAGACGCTCGCTTTACAAAGTCAGTAATAGTTTGTCTGTTTTGTTGAAACATGTATTCTCCGCATATATAGCAAAACACATCAGGTTGATTTACACAACTTCTTCTTGAACTGGAACCTGAACTCATTTTAATTCTGTTCAATAACACAAAAACACTCTTTTCTTAACATAAAATAACACGCCGAATTCGATCTACTCTCATTAGTAAGAACGCACAAACTGACGAGACTTACCCGAGTTAGGTGATTAAAAGGGTCAGTTCAGGTACCTGATAGGCAATGGTTCCACTATTTATAGATTTACCTGGAATTTACTCAATTACAGACTGACAATAAAACCATTGTACCTACATTAATGAATATATAATAATTTTAGAACTCTCATAAATGAATATACTGAATAAAAACCACATTGGCAGATCAGTTGATGTATATAAAAAAGTAGAGCTGATAGAGAAAAACGGATTGCATGTATAGATTTAGCGTCCCAAATATAGTTAAAATCAGCTCTAAAATCCCAGGCACCAAAACAAAAATATTTTTTTGTTGCCCTGTGATATCATCACGTTATTCAAAAGACGCCCCTAGTACGTCTAAGTAAAACTCGAATGTGTTCTTCATCATAACTTGATTAAACATGGATTAGGCCCAATGGGAACACCATGAAAAAAAACGCGCCCTTCATTTGACCTTAAAGGTAGTGTGAAAATTAATGCATCGCTGTTATTGTTGTATTATGTGACAACGGTTGCTCGTATGTAAAAAATGTATGTGACCTATTTAATCTACAATTTTTATAATGATCTTAATTGCCGTCCAACCAACAGGAAGCGAGATATCCACAAAAAAAAACAAATTTTGTGACCTTTGACCTTGCAAAAGTATACGAAGCTGGCGTGATATCACAGGGAGATTTTTGTATGTTTCTTATAATGCCAAAATAAAGGTGTGTATAAACATTCAGCTAGATTAGAATTTTTCGGCATATTAATCCTTATTTTACTGGGCCACTAGAAGTTCTAAAAATGTAATGTTTGTTTTTAAACTTGATCTTTAATTTTGTTATAAGTTTTCTTTCTAATTTGGAGATTACTTGAACTAAAAAAATAAAGTTTTATATGAATATTTTATATACAAATGTATATGCACACGTTGTAGTATAGGAACAGGGAATTTTATAAAGACCATTTCTTCGTAAAGGTGTGTCTTTTGATGATCTCAAGCATTGGCCAATCGCCTTACAACTTTTAAAAATCCTATGAATGTTGAATCTTTTAAGTAATTTGGCTATTTTGTCTGTAGTACAAAATTGTAAGGTTCTACTTGAAACCAAAATCATAATTTTCTTTGTCAGAATTTGTACACATTTTTTAGTGCTTTAGGCTTTAAAGCAAAATGTAACCAAGAAGCAATACAATTGTGGCCGCTGGTGGCTCCGTGGCGTAGTACTTGCTTGCGGTGCAGAAGGTCTCGGGTTCAATCCCGATACGTCGGTATAATTATTTATTAATTTATTTAAGTATATATAGGTAGAAGTTGTTTACAGAAATACAATAACTACCGCAGTGTCTAAAAGGTGTTGTGAAATATAAAATGCATGTTTCGGCACTTGGACAACGTTGACGGGTATTACGACATCCTCGCCGATATTTTTAGGATATAAAAAAAGGGTAAAATCTCTATTCAGGCGAGGATGTAAACGATAAGAAAAAACAACAACGAGGACAAGAAAATCTGCAATGTGCAATAATTTTTCCTATGAATGAAAGTTTCTCTAGATTAATTTTATGTAAAAAGGTAAACTCAATAGCTTTTTATTCATTAAGTTGATTGGTTAAAGAATCATCACGTAGCCTGCAACGTTCAGTGCTGGACATAGACCTACTTCATTCTAATCTAGTTGCTTCGGTCTTAAGCTGCTTGAATCCATTTTCTGGCAGCTCGTTCCAAATCATCAGACTTGTGGGGGATTTTCCTTTAATTCTATAGGCTTTTTGTTGGGGTTCTGTTTGTCCCGAGTCCTCACTACATGACCTGCCCAGTCCCACTTAAGCCTTATTATCCGATCCACTGCATCGGCTACTTTTGTTTGAATTTTTATACCAGCATTGAGAATTTTATCTCTTAATGATATGTTCAGTATGGAACGTTTCATGGCTTTTTGTGCCACTCTTATTTGATTTATCGATTTTTTAGTTAGTGTTAGTGTCTCGGCTCCATATGTAAGAACGGTAGTACACAGAGATCAAAGATTTTTCTTTTAAGATACACCGGGATGCCCGTTTTGAATATATGATTTAACTTTCCTTAATGCTGCCCATGAGAGATTTATTCTTCGGTATAATTAATGAGTTTGATTGTCTCTGCCTAGCTGAAATTTGTGCCCGAAATATTTATAAGCAGTGAATTGCTCGAGTTCTTTATCGTCGACTAAAATGGAATGACTACTAGTACTAAATTTGTCATGAATCTTTGCAAAGTTTATATTCAACTTACATATTGCGACGACACTGTGTTTAGGGTATTTATCATGTTCTAAGCAGGGTCTACACGATCTATTATCGAAACAATATCATCGGCGACGCTCCAATGATTAAACATTTCACCATTGATGTTGATACCCATTTCAGTTCAGTCCAACTTCCTGAATATGTATTCCAAAAGAGTTATAAAAAGTTTGGCGGAGATGGTATCCCCTTGTCGGACACGTATCTCTATTCCAAATTTTTCTGATTCCCTGTGGAACTTCACCGATGCTATGGCGTGGTTGTATATATGTATGTTTATATACCTTGAATTTACACGGTATTCAGTAAGTGCTTCAAAGAATCTGTTATGATTGACTGAATCAAATGTTTTCTTGTAATCCACGAATATAAGAATCAATGGTTTGTTATACTCGATACAACTTTCTATAAGCAGTTTGATTGTGAGGAGATGATCATGAGTCTCATAGCCTACTCTGAATCCAGCCTGCTCTCGTGCTTGGTAAAACTCCAGTTTCATTGTTAAACGGTTAGCCAATATTTTTATGAAAAGTTTGTATATATGAAAGAGGATGCTGATTAGTCTGTAATTAAATAAATCTGTTTTGTCGCCTTTTTTATGTATCAGGACTGTTGTGGTTTTGTTCCAAGCTGTTGGTGTTGTACCTTCTAGAACGCATTGATTGAACAGTTAAACGAATTACTGATTGGCCCGCTTATCTTAAAGCTTCCATCAAAAAATCGTCATCGCCAGAGGATTTTCCGTTCTTCTTTTATTCCGTGCTCTTTTTATTTCGTCAGTGGTTACCTCGGGAATATCTTCTGGATCCTAATTCTTTCATCCTGGATAAAGTTCTCTGTAAAAGGTTTCCATAATGTGAATCTTTATTTATTTTCTCAAAACTTTTAAACTATTGTTTTCTTCTATTGCCTTTGTATTAAGTTCTCTTATATTCCTTCTGATTCTTTGAGATATTTTTTTATATTGAGAGTTCCTAGTTCTTCGCTCTTTGTTATTCCCTTTGGTCTGCGGCGTTCTATTAAGCGTTTTGTGTTTTCACGAGGTTTTCCCCTTTTTGTGTTTGCTCTAGAATTAAATTTGTTTACTGCTTCCTTTACTGCAGGGGTGCTCAAACGGTCGATCGCGATAGACAAGTCGATCGCGAGTGCTTTTTGAGTCGATCTCGAGAAAAAAATTCCGATATAGAACTATTCACAGATTTTGTTTTAGGTAACTAAAACAAAATGTAATGAATAAACTACTAAAATTTATTCGATCCACAATTAGGCCAGAATAACCCCCTCATCACTTTCTTTTATCGTAATAACCCCCTGCGGCAGCGGCTTTATCATTCCCGCCGATTTTTCTAGAAACTTCGGGCGGCGTGTTTGACGGGAACATTCGAGACTTCGTTCGCGCCGATATAAATGTTGCGCCTGCAGGAATAGGAGTCAGTCTGAGTTGTAACTTGAAGGCGATACATCGATACAAAGTTTATTAATAAATAGTCGAAAATGAGTGCGGCGAAGAAAAGTAAAACTTATCATTTTAATAACGATTGGGAGGAAGAATTTTTTTTTTGTATGGTAAAGGATAAGTGCATTTGTCTCATTTGCCGTGCGTCAGTTGCAATACCTAAGCGTGGGAACTTAGAGAGGCATCATACTCGTAAAACGGTTCATAAAAACTATGAAAAGGATTTTCCGTCACAGAGTGAATTAAGAAAACGAAAAGTACGTGATTTGATAACTTGTTTGAAAAAAGAACAAATCATGTTCACAAGACCAGCCAAACAATCAAAAGTTGCAACGATCGCGTCATTTAAAATATCTCATATAGTGGCGAAACATAAGAAACCATTTGATGATGGATTGGTTGTGAAGGAAGCATTTATTGAAGCGGGTGAGACTTTATCTGGAGATTTTAAAAATAAAACAGAGATTATGTCTGCTATTAGAGAACTTCAGTTATCTCGTCCGACTGTCACAAGGCGTGTTGAAGTCATGAGTCAGGACATGGCAGATAAACTAAAACATGATATCATGGAATGTACATACTTTTCTTTACAGTTCGACGAATCCACCGATATGACAGACACTGCCCAGCTGTGTATTTTTATTCGAATGGTATTCAATGACATGTCGGCTAAGGAAGAGTTTTTGACAATGATTCCTCTGAAAGGAAAGACCCGTGGCGAAGATACATATGACGTTTTCTTCAATTTTGTAACAAACTACAAGCTACCAATATATAAACTAGTGTGCATTACAACCGATGGAGCACCAGCAATGACTGGAAACAAAAACGGTTTTGAGGCATTGTGTCGAGCTAATGATGATTTTCCTTCATTTTTCTCCTTCCATTGCTTTATACATCAACAAGTTTTGTGTTCAAAAGTTCTAAACATAGAGGAGATTATGGGCATTGCAATAAAAATTGTGAATTCTATCCGTGCACGTAGCTTGCAACGACGGCTCTTTAAATTGCAGTTGGAAGATAGTGAGTCAGCTGAACACACTGATTTAGTTCTTCACACGGACGTCAGATGGTTGAGTCGCGGAAAATTCCTAAAAAGGTTTCAAGAATTATTGCCCGAAATAACAGCTTTTCTGGACGAAAGAGGTGATGACACTCAGATGCTGAAAAACGGAAAATGGCTGACTGATTTGGCATTTTTGACAGACATCACAATGCATTTAAACACCATTAATTTGGAGCTTCAAGGTAAAGGAAAAACTATTATTGAGATGATTAGCGCAATAAACGCATTCAAAAGTAAATTGCAACTTATGATAGATCAACTGAAAAGAAAGGATCTGAAAAATTTTCCGTCTTTGAAAGCAAGGATTCCTCAGTTAAATTATGATATTTATGAGGCAGAATTATCAAATATTTTGGGCCAATTCGAAATACGTTTTTATGATTTCAGTAAATTGGCAAATATCGCATCATTTATGAGTTATCCTTTTTCGTGTAAAAACATTGAGGAATTAGCTACTGAGATAGCAAGTCAGTTTAACATGGACTCATGTTCTGTTGAAAATGAGTTAGTGCAGATTATATCAGATATACATCTCAAAGCCACAGCATCTGATACAAAATCTGGTGTTTTATATCTGAAGATAAATATGCGAATCTAAGGCAAATCGCCCTTCAACTGACGGTAATGTTTGGGTCAACTTACTTGTGCAAGTCTGCATTTTCTGAAATGAAGATAATTAAGTCAAAATATCGCAATCGACTAACTGACGAACATATGTCATCATGCTTGCGATTAGCACTCGGTAATTACGTACCATCTTACGAAAAGTATGCTGAGGACATGCAGTGCCACGCTTCAACATCCAAAGTCACTCTTTAGTTAAGTTTAGACACTAGAACTCGTTTGTTTTGTGAGAACCAATAAACTCGCAATTTTGAATAATTATGAGTTTTTTCATTGACATTTTAGAGCAGACCTACACTTACTTTGACTAAAAAAATGCATATTGTGCGGAAAACTAATATCTATGCCACGATACACCCTACCTAGACGACAATCCTGCATCACACTTACTTGCAGCCTCTCAGAGTCGATCGATCGTAGTCTAACAATATTGAGGTAGATCGCCAGCAGTTCAAGTTTGAGCACCCCTGCTTTACTGTATTTACAATTGTGTTGTTGATATCCCCTTTAAACTTGTTTTTTAATTGTTATAATTTGTATTCAATTTCTCGTTTATGCGGAATAGGTTGCTCCAATGGCATCCATGTTCTTCTTATGTTGTTATTTGCCATAAATCTCTTCCTATCCTGTTTTCGATGTATCATTACTTTAGACTGCACCATCCGATAGTCCGTCCTTGTGCAGAATCTATTTACCCTTTCATTTTTTGTTAGTTTGTCAGGACTGTGCCACGTCCATTTCTTATTAAATTGCTTTTTCAAGAAAGTTTTCATAACATGTAATGCATTTTGTAGTGCAAAGGTTACCAATGCTCTTTCTCTTTCATTTCTTCTTTCCCTACTTTAGCATTGAAATCGCTTATTAGAAGTGTGTATTGATTTCTGGAAGAATTTAAAGCTTTACAAATATCCTCCTAAAAAAGTTTCGTCTCTAACTTTGCTGTTAGAAGTAGGAGCATATGCCTGTACAGCTTTCAATATATTAGTTTTATTTAACCTGATCAGCAGTACTATAAACTTTGCGCTTATACTTTTAATGTCTAAGATGTTTTTGATTCTCAGTGTTATCGTCTCTTCTCCAATATAATAAAATAGGTTCTGAGATTTCAAGGTAAGCTCTTGTTGCCCTTTTCTTCTTAACTCGCTTAATCTACAATACCCCATTTGGTATGCAGTAATTCCTCTTCCAGTTCCTCCGGTTTTATATCGGACGAAACTGTTCGATTATTGCTTGTAGGAACATATAGCGGTCGTATACATTGGCAGCCTGGTCTGTGCCGGTGATTCTTAGCACCCTCCATTCGTCACCCTTTCTGACCGATACCATAATAATAATAATAATTCTAAAAGGGTAGTGATGCGTCTCGAAAGCCTTTCCCACCCAATTCCTATTCACACCTCCACATAGTGAGCTCCGGAACCAGTGATTGATTTAGAGATCGAATAACTAACCCCGGTGGCTGGAGAGTAGACGCGAAAGGGAGAAGACACCGTCGTTTGAGATTTGCGGCCCCTTAAGTGGTAATATAATTGCACCTATTACTAGAAATAACGCCTCGCAAGGGCGGCGTGAAGGTTGGGAACGCAGTCCTGACATACAGCCTGACCATAATGACGAACCGGCTACTGAACAACGACTCCAGTCCAGAATCGTGTTTTCCCAGCTGATCTGGAAACCACATTGGCTGCAAGACCCAGACTGCACAGGTCTTCATTGAAAGATATCCAGACCCCCGGTAACCGAACAGTGTATAGCAGATAAAAATCGTATAAGACTACACCGGAACCTTATTCCACAAGGCAGAATGGCACAAATTAGGCAAGAAGTAGCCAGCTGAAGGTAACGAAGCCCAAGTCGAACAAGAGATAGTACTGGAACCCACACGGCACAAAGAGCCCATCACCGCTCATTTATATTCAGATGTACTTTCTATTAATCATGTGGAAGAGCAAACTGAAGAGAGGGTATCACAAAACCTCAAGGAAGAGTTCAGAAGAGTAATATTAGATTTTAATGGCACTGATCCCATGCTCAGATCATCTATTCCTACACCTACACCTAAAACAGTTTTCTATTGACAGCTATCGAAACAATTAACGATGTACACCCAACAAGACCCTCCCCCCCAAAACAATACTGCAGATCTGTGTTGGACACTTAATATCAGCAAAACAAAGTACATGGTAATCAGCAAGTCTCCGGTTCCTGCTACTTTGTTGATGGTTAATAATTGACAAATACAAAGAACTCCACAATATTCATATCTAGGTACCATGATAACGAACAATGGGATCATTCGCAGGAAATTCGTTGCCGTATCAAAAAAGCTAGAGCAGGGTTCCTCAAAGTGACATCATTTTTCAAAAGCTCAGCAATAAAATTGCGCACGAAAATGAGACTCCTAAGATATTATGTCTTCAGTGTCCTTCTTAATGGTGTGGAATCTTGGACGATGACTGAAGCCGCTTCTAAGAAACTTGATGCATTTGAATTATGGCTATATGGCCGAATTTTGAAAATTTCTTATACTGACCGTATTATCAACGAGGATGTTTTACGTCGCATGAACAAGAAATTGGAAATTATGGAAACTGTTAAAATAGGAAAATTGGAGTATCTAGGACACATAATGAGAAATCCCCATAGTTATGGATTACTGCAGCAAATACTCCAAGGAAAGGTATTTGGAAAAGGGGACTAGGACGCAGACGTATTTCCTGGCTAAACAATCTGCGAAATTGGTTCTCAACAAATACTATCGGTCTTTTCAGAGCTGCAGTGGATAAAGTAATAATAGCCAGAATGATTGCCAACATTCAAACCGAATAGGCACTTTAAAAAGAAGAAGAATGTTGGGCAAATTGCGCCAAAATCTTTCAGTAAAAGCTGACAGCCTAAGTAGGTACAAACACTCTGTTAAAAGAAAGGAACATAATTTACTATTTATATGAAATAAGAAGGAATTTTCCCGTCAACTGAGAAAAGGTGTAAGGGGCAGAATTCTGTGTTGGCTCTGGAACAAAAAGGTGGCATAAAGAGGTCACATGGCTGGAAAAATGTGCTTACTATTGATGCTGTGGTAATGCAACAAGCTTACCATAAATCCCGAAATATATTCACAGCCTTTATCGACTATAGTAAGGCCTTTCATAGCGTGCCTGGCTCGTTCGCGCTATATAGGGTGGCAATGTTGAAATATGTAATGTCACTGTGGGAGACTGTTTTGCGCCTCTAGTACAACTTGGGTTCTCTACAGTCTCAATCTATTACTACAAAAAGGGATATTTTTTAAAGCGATAGCTTTAGTCCCATATAGTTTTGCCTTACTTTAAATCTACTCTCAGTAATGCTTAACAAAACCAGCTATGGATTCCTAGTTAAGGGTTCAGAAATAACGTAGGACTGACTTACACATCTATTATACATGGACGATATCAAACTGTACGCAGCTACGGAGAAGCTAATTACCAACCTGTTACAAGCCCCAAAGCAGTTCTCTGATGATATAAAGATGTCCTTCGGGCTGGGCAAATGAGAGCAGTATTCCATAGTTGGTTGAATTTGAGTTTTGCAGAGAATTAACAGTTGTCGTGGAGTGTAAAGCTTTCTAGTTCGAAATAATATTCCCAGCTTCCGAGAAGCTCTCTTTGCTCTGCTTGCAACATGTTCATGCCAAGACATATTTGCTCCCAAATTAACGCCCAACAAATTGAATGACGATGCTAGAGGAATGGAGTGCCTGACATAACTATGTCGGGTTCAGCAACGTTAACTTTTTTAGAAAAAACTGCCGCCTGAATTTTTGTAGCGTTAAATTCCACTTGGTTACTGTCACCCCAAGACAAAATTTCTTTCAGGTGCTTCTGCTTGTCCTGCACTTCCTGCTGTCTGTTGATATTTGTCGGAGTAGCAGATGTTCGAGCATTAAAAGTGAATGAAGAGATAAGCGTACTGTCATCTGCAAAGCTGTAGATTGGATTCCCGGTCTTTTCTTGCAGATCGTCAATGTAAATGAGATAGAGAATAGGAGACAGTATGGAGTTCAGTGGGACACCGGCGTCGATAGTGTAGGTGTTAGAAAGAAATACGTCCAAAGTGTTCAATTGCGTTATTCCGAACATGTGTTACATAAGTTAGAAGATCTTTTGTTGATCTATGTTTACAAAAGCCATATTTATGGAAAGGAAGTATACTAGAGGTAGTGAAGAGATTATTACCGAAAAATTGTCTTTATTGTTAAATAGGCGTAGTATTTCTGATAGAGACGCAGTTCGAATAATATCAGCTACTGCAGAGGCGTTAGGTTTTGACCCACAGAATTTAATTGTAAATAGAAGTGTAATACGGCTTCGCAAACAGCGATTCTGAAAACAAAGGACTGAGCTTATCAAACATAGATTCAAAAATTCCGATTTAGAGGGAGCTGTTGTGCACTGGGATGGAAAATTGCTTGCAAATATTTTGAGTAAAGAAAATTTGGAAAGGTTAGAGGTTTTCATTAGTTGTGGAGATAAAGAACAGTTGATAGCAGTTCTTCAGTAGTATAGGAATTACTCAGGCTAAAGCTGTATGTTCAGCACTTGAGCAGTGGGGGGCAGTTGAGAAAATCCAGGCAATGTGTTTTGATACCACTGCAGTAAATAATGGCCGCCTCAGAGGAACCTGCCTTTTGCTAGAGCAATTATTAGAAAAAATCTTCTGTATTTAGCACGTCGCCACCATATTTTAGAAGTTATTCTCAGATCAGTTTTTGATTTAAAAATGGACACAACCACTGGCCCTCAACCAGATATTTTCAAAAAGTTTCAGATTGGGTGGTCGAAGCTAGACAAGACGAAATACAAAACTGCTATTGAAGATAAAAATATTAGATATAGAATAGATAATTCAGATTAAATATCAAGTTTTCTTATCGAACAATTAAAACATCAACAGCCAAGAGATGATTATAAAGAGTTTATCCGACTTTGTTTAATTGTTTTAGGACTTACTCCTCCAAAAAACATTTTTTTTAAAGTACCTGGAGCAATTCATCACGCCACATGGATGGCAAAGGCAATTTACGAGTATTCTCTCAAAATATATCTTTTCAGGGATCAATTTTTCATTATCAGATTTAGAAAAAAAAGGAATCACAGACATTTGTTTATTTATAATCAATATTTATGTAAAAGCGTCGTTCAACATCCCCAAACCCACTTTGGCCCCCAACCTAGACCTACAATTGTTAAAATGTTTTGTGAAATACAAACAAATTGATAAAGAACTTGCAGACCACGCATTGTCTAAAATGATAAATCATCTGTGGTATCTCAATTCGGAGCTAGTTGTATTTTCATTTTTTGATGAAACTTTAGAAAAAAATGGGAGAACAAGCATGGCTGCAAAATGTCTAAAATTAATTTCCGTTGAAGAAAAAAGTTACGATGATAGCGATGTAAAAGCAAGGCTCAATCTCGAACAAGTGGATGATTTATTGGACAAAAAATTGATGATCGTGTTTCTCATCAATCTCTAAATTTTTTCAAGAGATTTGAAATTGATATAAACTTTTTAAATTCTGATCCCGATGAATGGTGGGACAGCTAACAAAGCTAACAAAAAAGTAAACAGTTTTAAGGTTGTCAATGACACAGCTGAAAGAGGTGTACAATTAATTCAAGACTTCAATTCCTGTTTGACGAAAGATGAAGAACAACGGCAGTTTCTGTTACAAGTTATCTGAATGTAGAAAATATTTTCCTGACTCTTCAAAGGCCACCTTATCTAAGCCATTACCACAGTGATCTGATGATAAATTGTAAATGTAAATAATAACTTCTTTCCTTTATACTGCTTCCTTTTTTATAACTAAACTTTAAATAATAAAATGCATTTGATTATTATTTCTTCTCATTTTTATACCTTTTTGCTTTTCTTTTCTCCTAAATCCCTCATTTTTAATTTGGATTTTGGTCTCTTTACTTTTGAAAAGAGTTTTAACTAAACCCTTTTTTAGGTATATATTGAAAAAATAATTAAAGTAAAATCTAGAGAGCCGATGTAATTGAATCTTGCATTGACATTTTCATAAAAAAAATCAATTTTCATACAAACTCAAAACTTCAACTTTGATGTGCGTGTTAACGTTATCCAATTGAGCTGAAACTTTACCAATCTCATTTCTTAGTCGATTGGCAACTTTTAGGATGGTACCTCCAAAAAAATTCGAACAATGATTTTTTGTGACCATCGTAGTGGTCACCCGAGACTCGAAAGGTTAAGATTTACCATACGTTGCGGGGTATTTAAAAACAACTCTCAAAAATATGTTGTAAAGTGTATAACAGCAATTAGGTAGTTTTTAGTGTTCCACACGGCCTGTCCGTCACACCCGATTTTCTCCGAAACTATTTGTCATAGAAAGTTGAAATTTGATAATAATATAGGAATTGATGGCCTCGTCAGAGCCATGTAGTTTTGGAAGTTAAAGTTAGAGTTAAGCGGTTAGTTTTGGGGGTGAAATCGAAAGTGAAAAAAAATAATTTTACTAGGTCATCGAGTGTGGTGTCAAATGAAAGCTTGTGAAAACACGAGTAAAAAATATATTGTTTGTATTATTTTTAAAAAATCGCGAAAAAACGCCTTATCTCGAAAAGTACTTATCAAAAAATTTTGAAAAAATTTTGGAATATTCTCCACGGGGTGCAGATGGAACGAAAATTATCACGAGTGCATTACCTTTAATAAGTATCTGGTATATAAAAAAAAAACAAAAATTTCAAGGTCATCAGTTTTTAGTAAAGATTGGAAACAAACTTTGTTGAAAATTCATTTGGGGTGTGTTTTGTGAAGTCACATATCATTTTATACCTCCGTAACAAAATTTTTTATTTTAAAAGCAATCAACGTAGGGAACACTAATTGCGCAAGTTTAACTTGCACTTGACAGGTTATTTACTTTTAAACAAGGTTGTATTTTTCTTTTGACAAAATTAACTACAACTTATAAGAAATACAACTTTCTTTCGTAGACCTTTTTTAGGAGACCAATTTATATTAGAAATTAGTAGTTTTGCATATTATTTATCTAAATACTTATTTATTTACTCCGTGGCTTACAACCTTAGTCGACTGAACAATACGCCTCCATTGTCTTCTGTCAAGCATTGTTTCTATTTCATTCTCGACTCCAAGAATTCTTAGATCTTTGTTAATATTATCTTTCCATTGAAGGCGTGGGCGTCCCAAGGTTCTCTTACCAACTGACCCTGCCCAACTGCCCTTGCTAGCTTCAGAATTCTTTCGTCTGGCTGCCCTCTCACATGCTCAGCCCACTGAAACCGTTTTGCTTTGAGTTCTTTAATAATGTTTGGTACTTTGTAAACGTCTTCGAGTTTCTTAGTCCGGATTTAGTACTCATCCGTAATAGCATCTATGACAGGCCCATAGATTGTTTTTAGGATCTTCTTCTCGAATACTTTAAGAGTCTCTTCATTTGTCACGGTCAGAGTCCATGTTTCACAACTATACAAGTAGTATAACAAGCGGGGTTCTGGATCACCTCGATGGCCACTTTTTCTTTCAGGAGTTACCACTGCCGAAGAAGTCCTGAAAATTTCCTGAAAATCTGCAAGAAGTGCTGAAAATGTCCTGAAACCGAAGAAGTCGTCGTCAATGACGTCACACGTCCAGTGGTTGTTGATCAGTGCCCTTTTGGTACTGAATGACCTTGAGGAGTGATTTGACGTCACGTGATCATAAATGTGTATGTAAATGTTGTGTTTAAATTAAATAAGTTCAAAAAAGTGATGTCTGTAGTAGGATTTGAACCTACATATGTTGGTTTCAATACTGCAAAACCAGGGACTTAACCTACTTAGCCAAATAGGATTCGTAAGATAGAATGTAATAATTGGGATGACATAAAAAAGGTGCTGAAATTGTTTGAAATTCGTACAAGAAGTAGTCGTTAATGAGGTAATATGTCCAGTGGCTGTTGAACAGTGCCTTTTTGTCAATATAGGTTGTAAAAGGTGTAAAACTCGTTGTAACTAGGTGTAAAATAGGTGTAAATAGGTGTGAATCGATGTCTTAAGAAAATGCAAGAAGTAATCAATGACGTAATATGTCCAGTGGATGTTGAATCAGTGCCTTTTTGGCAACATAAGTTGTCGAAAAGGAGTAAAACTAGATGTAATTAGATGTGAATATGTGTAAGTGTGTGTAACTTAAGACCGTGCAAGAAGTGGTCGTCAATGACGCAATTTGTCCAGTAGATGTTGAAACAGTGCCTTTTTTGGCAAGAGATTAGGGTTTAATTGCATGTTTATCTTGACGGTAAATGTTTTACCGTGTCGTAATAGGTTGTTTGTCAATAGAGCCGATATTAGCAGGGTATCTTAACTTCATTAAAAACTTCATAAACTTTCATTAGAGGAGAAGTTTAGCTGAGTTTTGATGGGTGTCGTTGCACGAAAATAGGCGTAACATGATAAGAAAAGTAACATTTGGATAGGTTGAATGTGTATGTAGTGTAAAAGGATGATAAGAAAATTGTTGTTGGTTGGTTGACTAGGTAAAATGTCTTCCATAAGGCATGTATTTGATTGGTTTGTAGTGTACAGAGGTGATAAGAAACTTGTAATTGGTTGGTTGATTAGGTAGAATGGGTGTTGGCTATTCGAAACTGCACTTGTTTGATATTTTGAATAGTAAAAGCTATGGTGTAAAAGTGGATCAAAAAGTAATATATTAGTTGGTAATTGTGTTGAAAAAGGCCTTATTGGGATGTATTTTCGAGGTAAAAATTGGTAAACGTTCCCCTAATTAGTTGTATGGCGCCGTAAAGTCGGTAAAAATGTTGCAGATAAGGCTAAATGTAAACAAAAAGTATGACTCATGCTAATTTCCTTGAATTGAAACCAAATAAGCTTCTGCGAATTATTCTAAAAATAGAAATGACGTGATAGCTAGAATGTTCTAAATGGTCTGATAGGTCACAAAATAGATAAGAAAGGTCAAAAATAGCTGATAAGGAGTTGCTTTGAATGCATACAAGTGTAGGAAAATTGATGATATTTGTCAAGAATAGTAAAATAAGTATGAAATGAGCTTAAATTATTCTAGTTGGACCTCGTTGAAATGTTGTGAACTCGTTGGAGATTTTGTTAGAAAGCAAAAGTTAAATAAAACACATATTTGTCAAGAATAGTAAAATAATGAGCTTAAATGAGTCTCAAAAACGAGTTTGTCGGAATGTTTTGAATTCGTTGTATTGTAATAATAGTAAAATTTTAAATGAGCCTAGCCTTTTACCGTATGTGGGAACGTTGTAAAAGTTATTTTGTTTTTCACAAAGTTAGTTTTGTTGAGCTTAGTTTGGTCTCGTTGGATTGTAATAAACGTAAAATATTTGTAGAGAGATGAGCCTAGCCTAGCCTGTACTCGTTGTCTATATTATGAGAGGAGAATAAAACATACAAGTATGAGCACACAGATTTAATAAATATATATTAATACCAATGAACAAAAACAAAAAAGCCTCGTCTAATTTGATTAAAAATCTTTACAACTATTCTATATGTCTTATATACCTTAAAAGGAGAAAATTTGAAAAACTACTTACTAAAATACTTAAAAGTACAAAATATCTATAAAACAATAAAACTAACTAAAATCTTAAGATGTAAATAATATTTTGCCTGGTACGAAATGATACAAAAAACCAGTTGTTATAAAATTAAATGAGAGTACAGTAAAAACAGATAAGAAAGGTTAAAATTAGTTGATAAGAAGTAGATTCGAATACATTGATTCCAATAAATTTACGATATTTCGTTGTGGGAACGTTAAAGTCTGTAAATATAATATCAATATTATTTGTCTACTAAAAAGCAAACAGGAAAATTTGAAAACTATGAATTAGTTTAAATTATTGACTTACTTAAATACTTAAAAGTACAAAATCTCTATAAAACAATAAAACTAACTAAAATCTTAGATGTAAATAATATGTTGCCTGGTAAGAAATGATACCAACAAAAACCAGTTGTTAAAATGAGAGTTCAACAAATTTGAAAAGATCAAATATTTGTAGATAAGAGGATGGAAAATGTATTGGATAAAGTACAAATTGCAATGTTATGCTTTACTAATAACTTGACTAGAAATATTAAATATGTATAAATGAGAGAGAGTTCAGTAAAAACAGATAAGAAAGGTTAAAATTAGTTGATAAGAAGTAGATTCGAATACATTGAGGCAAAATAATTGAAAGACCAATAAATTTACGATATTTCGTTGTCGTTAAATGTAAACGTAAAAGTTGTTTTTGTTTTCAAGTTACTACCACTACTTAGTAATTCTGATATTTGTATAAATCAAAATTTGTTTCCAAAAGAACAAAGATTTGACTAATAATAAACTAAGAAATATAATATCAATATTATTTGTCTACTAAAAAGCAAAAAGGAAAATTTGAAAACTATGAATTGGTTTAAATTACTGACTTACTTAAATACTTAAAAGTACAAAATCCCTATATAAAATTAACTAAAATCTTACTACTATTAAAATTATTATAATACATTAGAATTAATTCATATATGGACCATCCTGGCGGGAACGTTTCCATACAGTGGAGGCTGACATCTTCAGCTTAGCTGAATACGGACCGCTTATTCCTGCTTACGCGTTCATTCGATTGGTGTATCGAAGACATTTGGGGCCTATGTGATGTATCGTGTCCCTGTACCATGCATAATGTTCCTTGTCCAGGACAAGCTTCTCGTGTAATGGTCTGACCAATACACAAATCTTGTCTTTGTAATAAGTTTGAATCTCCAACGGTTGCAAATAATTTTTACATTTTGCTTCACCTAACTGACTCAACATCAGGGACCAGCTCTTCATCTGGACCATTTCAGCACTCCAACAAAACTTCACAGTTGCACCACTCCGAGAACATTTTACATCTACACTATATAAAGTCATCGCGTATTAAATTGCTTTTCTTCTCTAATTGTAATTGACTCGGTATAAGACTTGTGTGTTTATATATTAAATACAGTAATCATCCGATACGCATTTTTTTAGAAATAAATACTAATTACACATGTTTATCAGTATAAATGCAACAAAACGGTTAATTTGGAAAATTACCACTTATCTAAATAATGATGTATGGAGTCGACTAGTCGCTAAAAATCTCAAAAAAAACAAAACAAGTGGATTAATTTAGTTTATAAAATGATAAGAGATAAATGTCGAAAGCATGTTTATAATAACAAATATCTGGTGATTGGAAAATTTGGTCTGACTTAATTAGCGCTATCTATTACTTAAAAACAAACTGCAAAATACAAAATAATAATAACAATATCTGTTGATTGGAAAATTTCACAGTAAAAGTATCAGAGAAGACAATTTTATATTTATTCGAGTTTTATAAATATATATTTAGAATTTTATCATTTATGTAACATTGTATTAAAATTTATTTCTTAATACAGCTCAATAGATTTACAACTAGTTTAGATAATTGATCAATCAACCTATTACTAGTCTTATTATGATTGCAATAAATACTACATTGTACGTATTTGTTTGATGTCGACAACGATGACAATTCTTCATTGACACGTCTTAGTACCATATGAATGTGGAAACATTCACATGTATCGGGTCCTTCTCGAACTCCAGGATGTGACCATACACAAGATACGTAATGTGTTTCTAAAATATTATTTGTTGTAACTTGTTTGCGATCGATATAAGGTGTTAAATATTCTCGATAAGATATTAGTCGAATCCTTGTTTCACAACAACAACATGATAATTTCTTGACAAAATCATCAATTTTTCTACAAGTTTTATATACTAAATCATCTTGACTGAATAAATTCATTATATTTTGCAAATAAGATGAAATCTTTGACAATTTAATAAATGTGTTATACTGAGATTCTCCTATGATCAACTGATAAGGTTTTAAAAAACCATTGAGAAGGGATATGTATATTTAAATGTATATGTTGTGACTGGTTAGTAGTCAGTATTTGATAAACATAAAATCAAATAAACAATGAGTGAAGATCGTCAACGAGAACAACAACGAGACCAAGTATATGTAGTAACAAAAAGAAATGGACTTTGGATTAATCGTGATGCTGTCGAATTAACACCTGGTAAATTGTTAAGTGGAGTCGGTTTATATCAAAATGGAGGATGTATAGCATGTGGTGTTCGTGATAACGATCTGTTTTCAGTGGGACAACAACAACAACAACAAAGAATGCATTCGAAATGTCAGGATATCTGGAAGACTGGTACACATGATCGTATAGATAAATATGTACAATCAATAATTCCACGACCGATTGGTGAACGAGAATACCAACAACAACAACGAGAACAAAGAGACAACCATTAGAAACTCCTTGATAATTCTTATTATATAATGTTTAGTTTTTAAGTAATAGATATATGTATATTTGTTCTAATAAAGTCCTTATATCCTTAAATATTTAATGTTTTGTTTTTCTAGTATAATAATAAAGTCCTTATGTTCTTACTACTTTAATAAAACACACAGGTTTGAATTGAAAATATTTATTAAACTCGCTCTTTCATTAATTTTTCTACAAATTATTCATTTAACATTGTTTTTTACGAAAAATTCCAGAGTTTATTATTATTAAATACAGATTGATTTTTGATGTTGACATACATTATGGGATGAATATCGAAAGCCATGTCAATAGTGTCATACAATTTGTAGTACTACATTGAACTTTAGCATTGTAGGTTAGATTATGATCTAAACAGGAAGGTTTTGTATTTTTAAATGTTGGCATGTTCCATACATTTAAAGTATCTATATCAATCATCTTGAAATTGGGATTAGTATGCATATTAGTAGTAGAAGCAGCAATGTTGTCTTGAACGAATGGAAAAACATGTTTTCCTTTTACATACAATACATCGATATTGTCCAGTACTCTATCTAAAATTTTTCCAACTTGATTGTAATTTACATAGCCGGAAGAATATCGTAAACCATGTTCCTTTTCAGCCTTACAAACAGCTCTTTTATTGAGTCGAGATAATTGAGCAAAGGGTATTTTCGGTTTCAATACATAATGACTTGTCTGTAAACCATTTGATATCGTAATTTCTTTAGCATGGAATTCTTCCACATACACATCATGATTATCATCATCGGCAGCAAATAAAAAGTTAAATCCCTGAATATCGAGAACAGCCAACTTCATCGTGTCACAGTTACTTTACAACTAATACAACTTTTACAAAGCATACATACATATATAATATGACTTTGTCTCTCCACAAAACAAGTCAGAATTGACTCACTATAGAGAAAAATGATATGTATTTTCCTTGTTTAACTGAATTGATTTCAATATTAATCTTATATTTGTTTTTAATAGTATTTGTAGTGAATGGAATAAAAATAGTTAGGTCTCTAGAGATTTTAATTAAACAAAAGTTTTATACGAGAGAAATATTTATTTTCTTCTTAAAAAAGCTTTTGTTTAATTAAAATATCTAAAGTCTAAACTATAATATCTGATATCCTAATTTAATTACATCCTCCCAACTTAAATATTCATTATCATCATCCACATCCATTTCACTCTCTGATTGTTCAATTATCTCTTCCTCCTCATCCTTTTTCTCCTTTAACCATCTTTGTTTTAATATACTCAGCGGGATTTCATCATCATCATCATCATCATCATCATCATCATCATTTTTCATCATCATTTTCAACTTGAACAGTTTGTTGTTATCTTTCTTTTAATATATTTAAGGGTAAATTTTCTTCTTCCTCTTCAGCAATTTCCATTTCCCTTAATTCCAATAGTCTTAGTAACTCTATATTTCGTTTAATAACGTTGTTGGCATAATCTTCTTCTTCTTCTTCTTCATTAAAAAGCGACATTATTAAGTATTATTTTATCAAGTAACTATTAGACGAATGAATTTTGTATTGATTTTAATACCATTCTATACACCTATTATATAGGGGATTTAATCACAACATACATAGTCATCATGAGAGTCAATTAGTCTATTAAAAATTCCAAAAGATAAGCAAATATGTAAACTAGTGGAGTCGTTTTGTCTGTAAAAATGTTGTCTGATAAGGTTTTAAGTAAACAACATATTAGTAAAAATTTGATAATTTATTGCTCAAACTAGTCACATGAATTTTCCAAATATCAAATGACGTGATTTATTTTTTTCCTGTATTTACTATATAAGCATTAAAATTCTTACTCAGAGTCAAATTATATCTCTGTGTGTCGTTGTAAAAAACAAAAAATGGTTTTATACATCTTTGAAACCGAAAATGTTATATATATATTATTGAAAAATGTATTCAAGTGTATTTTGTTTTTTATTATATATTCTGGTGTTGGAGTGAATTTTACAACAAAGAATTTTCTTAACATTATCCAATATATACATATCTAATAAGAAAGACATATATTTTAAAATAAAAAGAACATACTAAAAATTAAATTCTGTTTGTATTGTTTTATTACAACATGTGTGTATGTATTTATTTCAGACGTGGTGTTCAACACATCTGTATACAAAATGATCAAGTCTATGTGTATGTGGCTGAAGAGATTCCACCGACTAAAATAGAGGACATTACATGGATGATACCTGCTAAATATTTGAAAGTTGAAGCCTCGAATGAAGAAGAGGAAACAACATTTAAAGAAACAATAGAAAAATATCCTAAAGTAAAGGATTATATATTAAATAATCTATATACTTTATATAAACAAATATATTGAAAAAACAAAAAAAATTTACTTTGTTTTATTTGATATTTCCTTGTTCTTATGATTTACTCAAGTATTTTCCTTTTATATAGTTAGATATATGATACATGTGAAAACAATATAAGTATTTAGTTACATCTGATATTGGTTAGATCTCTTAGGATATCATTTTATGTAGATACTGAAAATGAATTAGGTAGTAAGTAAAATAATTTTATCAAAAATTTGACTTGATTCGTTATATCAAAAAGAGTGAATAATGTGTGTATGTGTATGTTTAGTAGAAAACGAGATAGAAATCGATAAAGAATGGATTCCTCATCATCATCATCATCATCAACAAGTTGGAAATGTCCTTCATGTCAAAGTAAAATAACCTATTTGGTTCATAAATCTTATGATCAGAATACTTATTGTTCCAATTGTACTCGATATTACAAAAAAGCTTCATGGCAAACTGTATGTAGTCTAGGCTATATACCAAAAGATACTTTGGAAAGACAAAAGAACAAATTGGAAAATGAAGCCAAGAAACAATTTACTAATAAGGAAAAAAATCAATATAGATCTGTAACGAAATGAATCATCATCATAATCATCATATACAAGTGATGTGTATGGTTTTCAAAGTCCAAGAAAAATGTATTTGGATAGATGTGTTTTATTTATTTGTACTAGTTTTTTAGTAAACTCTAATAAAAAACATGTTACTACTTAAACATATTGTCTATTTTATAACTGAATACAATTTTTAATACACAAGTACTAAATATTAACTAATTACATAATAAGAAATTTTTAGTAAATCTGAGTTTATTCTTCGATAAGATACCAAATAGTCGTGCGTTCACATTTGTAACAATAATCTCGTAATCTGAGTAGAGGTCGAAGTTGTCGAACAGAATTATTACGTCTAATGATTAAATTTACTTGAGCTATATGTGGTTGAAAAGGTATACTTTTCGATTCTCTCCAACAACCACTACATAAATAAGTAAAATTCATGTTTGTTAAGCAGCAGTTGTTGTTATTTCTATGACTATTTCTAAGATACCTATTTGTTAAATTATTATTATTCCTTCAGAAGATACCACATAGTTATACGAGCACATTGGTTACAATAAACCCGTACTCGAGTTCGAGTTCTTTGATGATTTGCATATGGAACTCTGTGTGTTTCTCTCCAACAACTACTACATAAATAAGTAAAAAAATTCCATGCAGACTAGTAAGATGTCAATAGTATCACACAAATTTATGTTGTTTTTATTACAAATAAAGATAATAATCTACAATCATTAATCGTAAGATAACTATGCAATGACAGTAGTAGTTCAAATGCACCAATATGATCTATGTGTGGTCTTTTTAACTTTCTCCTCCCCCTTCTCGCAATTTTCTATTATTTTTTCTACATGTAGACAATCGAATAAAATATTTGTCTTTCGTTTCCAAAAGTATTTCTTCTCGTTCTAAACAGTCTTTTAGATTTACGAAAGTTTTCGTTTCATGTTGTTTTAAATCCTTTTGACAGTTGGACAAATCGTTATCTAACTGATAGATTTCACGAGTCAGATCGGTCAAATTACTTTTAAAATTTTCAATTTCCTCTTTTAAATCGGTAATTACAACATATGCTACTTTGTTTTTTCTTGACAAATTTGCAATGTTTCCGTTAGATTGGTTCTCAATAAATACAATTCCGATTCCAATTTAATATTTTCCTTGAGCAGAGGAATATGTTTCGTATAATTTAACGACATTGTTAAATTCACAGCCAGGTATTCGTATTCTAGAATTTTTTCCATACAAATATCATTAACAGCTTGTTCATTATCGTATAAATCCATATAATTGTCCAGTGATTTAATACATTCCTGATACAAGTTTAAACTGGTATTATAAAGTGAATGATAATCCTCTAATAAATATTCATAATTTTGATTACAAGAATTATTGACGATGACATTATCATCGTAGTTGTTTGTACTTTGAACAACAACATTTGTAAACAAATAGTTTAACAATAGATAGAACGTTGTTTTTGTTGACATTATGAGCGAATGATTTAAATAAAATGAACCAAAAATTTATTTAGCTTCTGTTTTATAGAGATCGTTTTCCTCCCGAAAAGACTAATAATAATAAGAACCTCTTGTTGTCTGAAATATGGAAAATGTAAACTTTAACTGTTTAAAATGTGGATGTAAAGTTAACAAAACTATAAATAGTTACTATAGAGATCGAGTTAGAATACGCAAATATTGTACATATTGTTTAATTAATTATGTATATAGGAAAAATAGTCTAATTTCCATGATTCTATCAATTACGACGATGACAAATAGTAGTAGTAATAGTAGTAGTAGTAGTAGTAGGGAGAGATAAAGATACTTGTAGAAAACATTTATACACATCATATCAGTCATTCAAAAATGCCAGTTATTGTACGAGTAAAATGTCCACAATGTAAAGGTGAAAGTGAAATACGAAATCAAAAATGTTTGTCGTGTGTGATCAAAGATCGAATCAAAAAGAACGATGGAGCAAAACACGTACCTGCTGAATTTCTTTCTTTTGGCAAAGAAGAACGAGGAATCGAGAGAGAAAGAACTGCTGCTGCTGCTGCAAGACAAGGAAACAGATAAATCAGTTTCCTGTTGATCATATATAAAAACATACATCAACAATATAATCATATTATTTGTATACTCTGCTTGCTATTGACACATACATTATAAAATAATAATGGCTTGTCTAAGAGCTTGGTGGAATGAAATATCCAATTTTCCCGATTTACCAGCGAAGTTTATCATTTATTTTTAAGATTTTGTCAATTGGAATATCATATCACGAAAACAACATTTAGACGAAGATCTAATACGAACTTGTATCAATAAAGTCAATTGGCAACTCATTTCCCAATATCAGCAATTAAACGAACGATTTATGACGGAATTTGCCGGAATGTTGGATTGGAATGCAATTAGTATCCATCAAAACTTGACTGAAGATTTTATCCGTCGACAGAGAGAACAAGTTAATTGGACATTTATTCAAAAATTTCAACGAGGAATCAGTCCCGCCTTTTTACACGAAATGAAACCCTACATTGATCAACTTGAAAATTGTTGTTGTTAAATCATTATAGTTGTCTCTTTTATACTTTAATTTAATAAAATCTTTTTTGTAACAGTACAAGTTGTTTTTGTTATTTTTAACTACATACTGCGAATACTTTAATTTTATCATTGCATAAAACACGAGTTATGTTAATTATATTGTACATTCAATGTATTTGAATTTATTCCTTATCGGGTAAATTTTAACCTTCTTATCTTTTTACTGAACTCTCTCATAAATTTTTTATGGGATTTTGTTGTTCTAAAAAGCTTGAATAAATACAAGCAATACAGTTGTCTGCGTTTTCCTCTCACAACATATTTATATTTTGTTTGTTTTGTGTGTGTGTGTGTGTGTGTGTAATTACTTAATCAGGTGAGTTTAATAGGTTTTATACAAACCATTTCATATCTAATTTGAATTGTTGTTTGTAGTATGTCCTCTTTAAACGTTGAATCTACCATGCATACAACATCATCATCTAATCTAATAATTGATATGGATGCAACAATTCCTACTACTAGTACCTCTAAAAAAATTTTCCACTTGCTAAAAATATATTTTTGGATGGTCTTACACATATGGGACTACTCAAATTTCTCAAGAGATATTCAAATGTATACCTCTATAATGATGTTAAACAAGAAAATAGTAGAGAATCATTAAAGACTTTTAGACAAAACCTGTACACATTAACAATTGTGCATAAAATGCAACATCAACAAAATGAAAAATCTCTATTTGAACGTTCACCACTATCTCAATTGTATTTTTCTTTAATATTTGACTCGATGGAAAATTTTGATGAAAAGAATATCATTGACTGTATAAAGGAAATTCCCACAGAAATATTTGAACAATTTCCATCGGTAATTGTTATCCCTAATAAGTACAATCTTAAGGACATTGTTTGGAAAATTATACAACTACAAGAGCTAGATTTAAGTTCAGCCATAAAGTATGTAAAGACTCAATTTAAATGTTTCACCTTATTGTCCAAATACAACCTTTTTAACAAATATGTCTTTTTACCCCATTATCCACAAATGTATGATAAAGCTTACTTTTCCGACTTGTATGTACGTATAGAAAGAGCAATTCAAATACTCAATGATGATGATGAAGATAATTCGAAAATAATTATTCCGGGAAATAATTCTTGTTGGAAAGCCTATAAATCAGATGCAGGTTTCGATCTTTGTCTTAAACACGATACATTTTGTCTCGCAGGGAAAGCCACAAAGATTGAACTGATTGAAAAAGTAAATATTCCTATAGGATTCTATGGACAAATTGTTGCAAGATCCTCTACGAATGCTATAGGAACTATACGAACAGGTATCGTAGATGCAACCTATAACGGGCCTCTAATTATTTATTTTATATCGGATGAAAATATCTTATTGGAAAAGTATCGAAAAATTGCTCAATTAATTATATGTCCTTTGGTAAATGTCTCGATCGAAAGAAATACTACAAGTCTAAAGAGGAGTTTTATCAGAAAATCCAACAATTTTGGTTCTTCGGGAAAATATAAGATTCCCGCTGCTCAATTTTTGGGTGGACGACAATATTGTGCACAACCGCAAACAGATATTGACATTGCCGAATTTAATCAATGTTTTAAAAATTTAGTCTATTCAGATTCTTCCGATTCTGAATAAATTATTTTATTTACCTATATGTTTGTTGTTGTTGTACCTCTAAGAGTCTTTTTTTACCTATTGTAGTACAAACTGTATTAGATTTATCTATTATTAGTTTTTAAGATTTATCTATTAGTATATAAAGTTTAACCTAGGAATAATTTGGTTATAAAATAAAACAAGGTTTTTTGGATTTTATTAAAGACTACAGCATTTCCAGACAAAAAACTTTTTTCACAGGAAGCCTCACAATTTCATCCCATACTTTTTGTGTAGGTTTCTTCTCCAAGCATACATGAATACGTCTCCTTTGCCTTTTTATTTCCAACAAAATATCTCTGAAAATAAATAATAATAATAATAATGCTAGTAAGATGAGCTATGAATAGTAAAATACTCACTTGAATAATTCTTGGAGTAATAACATATTTGTCGATAAGGCATTCAAATCTTCAGATTCAAATATTAAAAAGATCATATTTTTGCTTTCAAACTAACTAGAAACGAATCTTTACACACAACAAACAAAAGGTTCTTTTTCTCGAAAAACTGCTACTTTGATCAGACTTATAATTTTCTCTTGAACATTTCTGAATTCTTGAGAATTAATATCAACTTGCCTTTCTTCTTCTCTAATTGTAATTGACTCGGCATAAGACTTGTGTGTGTGTTTTATATATTAAATACAGGCTATTAATCATCCGATACGCATTTGATTTTTTAGAAATATATATATATATATATATATATATATATATATATATATATATATATATATATATATATATATATATATATATATATATATATATATATATATATATATATATATATATATATATATATATATATATATATATTTATCTATTATTAGTTCTTAAGATTTATCTATTAGTATATATTCATAAGTTTAAGCTAGTAATTTGTTAATTTGGTTATAAAATAAAACAATGTTTATAAGATTTTTGTATTTATTTAAGAGACTACCTAAGAATTTCATCATAAAAAACAAATTTCACAGGTAACTTGTAAAATTCCTCCCATTCTTCTCGTGTCGGTTCCTGTTCCAAACACACATGAATCGTGTTCTGTCCTCTTCTTATTTCAAACCAAAATATCTCTGAAAATCAATAATAATAATATTTTAGACAAGAAACAAGTAAAATTTTAGAAAGGTAAATAGTAAAATATACTCACTTGAAGAACTCTTTTAGTAACACATACAACATGTCTAATGATATATCATCATCTATTAAGTCGACTGCGAAAAAGATCATTTCGTTCAAACTAGTGAGAATTACACAAACAAACAAAATTGTAATTGACTCGGCATAAGACTTGTGTGTTTATATATTAAATACAGGCTATTAATCATCCGATACGCATTTGATTTTTTTAGAAATATATACTAATTACACATGTTTATCAGTATAAATGCAACAAAACAGTTTAATTTGGAAAATTACCACTTATCTAATAAACTCTAGAGAGAGACATACATCAAAAAACTAATCTATACTTCTGTTTTATTAGTTTTTTAGTCAGTTAGTCAGTCATTCGATAGATCATCATTCAATATGATTGAATCAGATGTGTTTATTGACATTCAAGGATATAATTGCTCTTTTGGATATGTAATCAAAGAATTGGCATTTTATGATGGTCATCGTTGTGCAAATTATTTATTTAAACCACCATTCTCAAGAACTATGATATCTAATGCTAAAGATCAAAAACTGATTGATTGGTCAGAAACATATCTTGGTTTATATTGGGAAAATGGATTTGTTGAAATAAACGATATCGAACACATTTTACAAGATGTATTGAAAATTTATCAAACTCCATATCGAATTTACGTCAAGGGAAATGCAAAAGTGAATATTTTAAAGAAATTCTTAAATGAGGACTATATACACAACATTCCCATTCAACAAGAACCTAAATTAAGTCAATTTAAAATGATTCCAGAATGTTATTTTCATAAAGATATTAATCCATGGCATTGTGCATTATCCAATGTAAAACTACTATATAATTATCGAAATTGTTGGAAATAAAAGAACTCTCTCTCTCTTTGTACTTTATCCAATACATTTTACATCCTCTTATCGACAAATATTTGATCTTTCTTATCAAATTTGTTGAACTCTCATTTTAACAACTGGTTTTTGTTGGTATCATTTCTTACCAGGCAACATATTATTTACATCTAAGATTTTAGTTAGTTTTATTGTTTTATAGAGATTTTGTACTTTTAAGTATTTAAGTAAGTCAATAATTTAAACCAATTCATAGTTTTAAAATTTTCCTGTTTGCTTTTTAGTAGACAAATAATATTGATATTATATTTACAGACTTTAACGTTCCCACAACGAAATATCGTAAATTTATTGGAATCAATGTATTCGAATCTACTTCTTATCAACTAATTTTAACCTTTCTTATCTGTTTTTACTGTACTCTCATTTAATTTTATAACAACTGGTTTTTGTATCATTTCGTACCAGGCAAAATATTATTTACATCTTAAGATTTTAGTTAGTTTTATTGTTTTATAGATATTTTGTACTTTTAAGTATTTTAGTAAGTAGTTTTTCAAATTTTCTCCTTTTTAAGGTATATAAGACATATAGAATAGTTGTAAAGATTTTTAATCAAATTAGAAGAGGCTCTTTTGTTTTTGTTCATTGGTATTAATATATATTTATTAAATCTGTGTGCTCATACTTGTATGTTTTATTCTCCTCTCATAATATAGACAACGAGTACAGGCTAGGCTAGGCTCATCTCTCTACAAATATTTTACTTTTATTACAATCCAACGAGACCAAACTAAGTTCAACAAAACTAACTTTGTGAAAAACAAATAACAACTTTTACAACGTTCCCACATACGGTAAAAGGCTAGGCTCATTTAAAATTTTACTATTATTACAATACGAACGAATTCAAAACATTCCGACAAACTCGTTTTTGAGACTCATTTAAGCTCATTATTTTACTATTCTTGACAAATATGTGTTTTATTTAACTTTTGCTTTCTAACAAAATCTCCAACGAGTTCACAACATTTCAACGAGGTCCAACTAGAATAATTTAAGCTCATTTCATACTTATTTTACTATTCTTGACAAATATCATCAATTTTACTACAGTTGTATGCATTCAAAGCAACTCCTTATCAGCTATTTTTGACCTTTCTTATCTATTTTGTGACCTATCAGACCATTTAGAACATTCTAGCTATCACGTCATTTCTATTTTTAGAATAATTCGCAGAAGCTTATTTGGTTTCAATTCAAGGAAATTAGCATGAGTCATACTTTTTGTTTACATTTAGCCTTATCTGCAACATTTTTACCGACTTTACGGCGCCATACAACTAATTAGGGGAACGTTTACCAATTTTTACCTCGAAATACATCCCAATAAGGCCTTTTTCAACACAATTGCCAACTAATATATAACTTTTTGATCCACTTTTACACCATAGCTTTTACTATTCAAAATATCAAACATGTGCAGTTTCGAATAGCCAACACCCATTCTACCTAATCAACCAACCAATTACAAGTTTCTTATCACCTCTGTACACTACAAACCAATCAAATACATGCCTTATGGAAGACATTTTACCTAGTCAACCAACCAACAACAATTTTCTTATCATCCTTTTACACTACATACACATTCAACCTATCCAAATGTTACTTTTCTTATCATGTTACGCCTATTTTCGTGCAACGACACCAATCAAAACTCAGCTAAACTTCTCCTCTAATGAAAGTTTATGAAGTTTTTAATGAAGTTAAAATACCCTGCTAATATCGGCTCTATTGACAAACAACTTATTACGACACGGTAAAACATTTACCGTCAAGATAATCATACAATTAAACCCTAATCTCTTGCCAAAAAAGGCACTGTTTCAACATCTACTGGACAAATTGCGTCATTGACGACCACTTCTTGCACGGTCTTAAGTTACACACACTTACACCTATTCACATCTAATTACATCTAGTTTTACTCCATTTCGACAACTTATGTTGCGAAAAAGGCACTGATTCAACATCCACTGGACATATTACGTCATTGACTACTTCTTGCATTTTCTTAAGACATCGATTCACACCTATTTACACCTATTTTACACCTAGTTACAACGAGTTTTACATCTTTTCGACAACCTATATTGACAAAAAGGCACTGTTCAACAGCCACTGGACATATTACCTCATTAACGACTACTTCTTGTACAAATTTCAAACAATTTCAGCACTTCTTGCAGATTTTTCAGCATACCTTTTTTATGTCATCCCAATTATTACATTCTCTCTTACGAATCCTATTTGGCTAAGTAGGTTAAGTCCCTGGTTTTGCAGTATTGAAACCAACATATGTAGGTTCAAATCCTACTACAGACATCACTTTTTTGAACTTATTTAATTTAAACACAACATTTACATACACATTTATGATCACGTGACGTCAAATCACTCCTCAAGGTCATTCAGTGCCAAAAGGGCACTGATCAACAACCACTGGACGTGTGACGTCATTGACGACGACTTCTTCGGTTTCAGGACATTTTCAGCACTTCTTGCAGATTTTTCAGGAAATTTTCAGGACTTCTTCGGCAGTGGTAACTCCTGAAAGAAAAAGTGGCCATCGAGGTGATCCAGAACCCGGCTTGTTATACTACCTATACATTACCAGAGGGCTGATGACAGTTTTGTAGGGAGACGTTTTAGTTGTCCTCGGAAGATTTTTCGATGTTAATAACTCCTGTAGGGCATATAAGCATGGTTCCCGGAGTGAATCCTATTGTTTATTTCTACTGTTCCATCTGTGTTTTCTGTGTCGTTCCTAAGAATTAAAAAATTGTTTTACTCATGCGTCTATTGTTATATTTTGGCCAACCCTATTTTTTGGTTGTTTCTGGTGGTACACATATATTTTGTTTTTTCTTCGTTGATGCATAGTCCCAGCTTGTTTTACGATCTTCATGAATGTCTCCTTGACTTTTAGTTGGTTATTACCAATCACATCCACGTCATCGGTAAAAGCTAGTAACAGGTCGGCGCACTTGTTACGGAATGTGGTCATGGGGATCTCGATGTCACCATTTCTAATGGCATATGCAAGGGCAATGTTGAATAGCATCGGTGACGGCGCATCACCTTGTCTTATTAAACACAAAGAGATCTGATAGCTGCTGGGTAACTCTAGTTTTACTTTGTGTCCGCTCAACACATATCTGCTTCATTTTTATTAGCTCTCGCTGAAATCCAAGTCCCTTCATTGTTTCCCATAGCTTGACTGTCGATCGAATGGTATATCTGCTTAAAATGTGTAAACAGGTCTCGGTTGAACTCCCAGCACTTTTCCACGACTTGTGTTATAGTAAATCCCTGATGGATAGTTGATCTGCCACCATTTCCTCTGCATAGAGCTTAAGGCTGTCGGGATTATAATAGACATCCTCGCCGATATCCTCAGGATATGAAAAAGGGTAAAATCCCTACTCAGGCGGGGAGGTGAACGATTAAAAAAAAAGTCAGAACCTTATAGGCGGTGTTTTTTTTTTTTTTTTTTTTTTTATGGGTCTAGCACACGTGCTACAGGGAAGTCCCTAAAGCGCTACAGGAGCGACACGTGTGCGAAGAAAGCGATTCACGTTGTTCTTGAATCGCTGTAGATTGTACTCGATGGGAAACACAGTCCTGGGCAAACTATTCCAAAGGTATGATGTTCTCCATAAAAAAAAAGACTGCTTGAAAAACGTTGTACGAGGAGTAACAAGCTGAACCTCATACGGATGTGAAGTATTAGCACGACGTGTACTTCTAATATGCACCGCTCTGGGAGGAATTAAACGGGCCACACCCTTCCAACACTTTCCATGAAAGTACTTGTAGAATAGGCTCAAGTCGCCAACCGTTCTTCGATGTTCCAGCGAATCAGGGCCGTCGGTCAGTTCCGGGTGTCCAATCAGACGAATAGCTCTTCTCTGGATATAATCCAACAAATGCAGTGTATGTTTGGAATCGGAGCTCCAAACATGGAAGCAGTATTCCATAGTTGGTCGAATTTGAGCTTTGTAAAGAATTAACAGTTGTTGTGGAGTGTAAAGCTTTCTGGTTCGAAACAATATTCCCAACTTTGAGAAGCTCTCCTTGCTATGCCTGCAACATGTTCATGCCAGGACATATTTACTCCCAAATTAACGCCTAACAGATTGAGTGACGATGTTAGAGGGATGGAGTGCCCCGACATAACTATGTCGGGTTCTGCAACGTTAACTTTTTTAGAAAAAACCGCCGCCTGGGCCTTTGTAGCGTTAAACTCCACTTGGCTACCGTCACCCCAAGATAGAATTTCTTCCAGGTCTTTGTTAAGTTGAATGACTTCCTGCTGTCTGCGGATATTCGTCTGAGTAGTCGATGTCCGAGCGTTACCTCGATAGTTACAACACTTCATCTTGTCTCCCTTTTTATGTAGTGGAATAACTCCTTCCATTTCTCCGGTACGACTTCTTTACGCCATAAGACCACTATTAGATTGAATAAAGCTTTATGGAATACCTCCCCTTCATATTTTAAGCACCTCGCAGAGATACCATCGCTTCCTGATGCTTTATTTTTCTTAAGTTTCTTTATTGCTAAACATACTTCTTGGTAGGATGGGCTTATATCTAAATCTTCCGCTGTCTCTCTCTACTTGTAGCTGTGGTGTCATGCCCTTTGTTTAAAATTTCTTTAGCTTGTTTCAGAAGGCAGGTAGTTCTTGAAGTCCGTAATTCCTTGGAAAAATGCTCGTGTGTTATTACTATGTCTATGTTCCTCGCATTGGCAAATTTTATCATTCTGTTTTTGTAAATCTTGTTATGGGCTACATTAAAGTTCTCGCCATTTGGTGAATGCGCTTGGTGCAAGCCTGTCACTGTAGAATTTGTTAAAATAGGATGCCTGTGCTATCAGAAAAAATAGGATGTAAAGGAGGCTGTCGCACATTACTTCTAGAAAGCAGTTATGATCTTGTTTCAAATTCTGATAATAAAGTCGTTAATTTAAGCAATAATTTTGAACGTTTCTCCTTAACGTTACTTACTTGGTCTGAGATTCTATTTGTCCTGCCAACTAAATGTGCAAATTTCGTTTTTATTTTTAAAGAATGCCTAGTAGAACCCGAGAATTTCGAAATTCACTCTTTTAAATCCGTTAATTTACGAGTACAAAAAAATTTCACTTTATAATATATAGAAATAAATAGATTTACATTACAGCAGCTGTAAATATAAATTAATTGTAATGACAATTAAGATAAATATAATTATTACACTGAAATAAAAATATCAAGTGGAAATTTCCAAATTTTTCATTAGGGCTATTTTTTTTCTAATTTTTTTACTATTTTGATAAATATTTATTGATTGTAATTTAACTGGTCGCATAATCTAGATCAAGTAGAAATCCTAAAAATAGCTAATAAACAAGAGATCAAAATCCATAAATAAATTTATGGGGAAAAACTTTAAGTCGTCAAATATCAAATGTCAATGTAAATTAGCGACAGCTGGAAAATTACCTCCTTTAGACTAAATATATCTCAGAAAACTCTGTGAAAGTTTAAATTGCATTAGTTCATACAGCGTTTGGAAAGGGTCAAATTGCCGCGATCTGTCGCAGAACTGACCGACATTGTTTTATGCTACCAAGCAGCTGAAAATGAATAAGCTAGGAGAGGGATTCAGAGTGATGGTAAAATAAGACCGGTCAAGTGCTAATTGCGCAAATTAGTGTTCGGTACTGTGATTGCGTTTAGAATAATAAATTTTGTTACGGAAGTATAAAATGATTAGTGACTTCACAAAACACACCCCAAATGAGTTTTCAATTAAATAATTAACAGCCCAAGTTACAAACATGTCTAGTCAGATAAGACTCGGTAAGCTAATCCGACCAACCAGAATAAGATAAAAGTTCCATGTGACATGTATATATCTTAAGATCCAATATGTATTTTCTTAGTCAATAATATAAAAGTTTAAAGCAAATATTTACTATCTAAATATTTGTTTAATTATAAACAAATAAATAAATTATTTTGTGTCGGTACCTAATGCTTAAAGCAGTAGCTATCAGTCCCAGTTCAATTCACAGCTTTTGACAAAATATATAATAAACCTTCACCATCTTGTCGGTCAAATAGTTTTTTTTATACCAGATAAATTACCAAACGTAACACACTCGTGATAAATTTCGCCCAACCTACAGTTTATGGAGACTATTCCAGAATTTTTTCAAAATTTTTGATCAGTACTTTTCGAGATAGAGTGGGTGGACAAGGATTTCTCGCCATTTTTTAAAAATATTATAAAGAAAAGTGTGCGCAAGTATTACATCATATATATTTTCGAACTTGTGTTTTCATAAGCTTTCATTTGACACCTCACTCGATGACCTGGTCAATTTTTTTTTAAAATTTAGATTTCACCTCCAAAAACTAACCCCTTAAGTCAAAATTTAACCTTCAAAACTACACGTTCCCGATTGGGCCATCAATTTCTATATTTGTGCCAAATTTCAACTTTCTACGTCAAATAGATTCGGGGATAATCGGGTGTGACAGGCAGACGGACAGACACCGAAATGTTTTTTTTTATGGATCTAGCACACGTGTTGCAGGGAAGTCCCTGCAGTACGTGTGCTAGTTCCGTACGGAACACTAAATATAAAAATACTTTTTTAAACTTACCTTGTTTTTTCCCTTTAGCACTAAAAAAAACCTTAGATTTGTTCAGTTAACAGAAAAATCCATTGGAAATTCTGTTTTTATTTCGTTCAAACAAGTAAGGTTAACTTAAACGTCAAAAGCAGCTAGCTGTTAAATGGCAAAGAACCCAAAATATAAACGCACTTGGTCTCGCATGTTACCCAGGATTTTTTTTTAAATAATAGATAAGAAATCTTTTTAATTATGTTTAAATATTATTTTTACTAGATGTGCGGATCTATTATTATTTTGATTTATTCTTAGATTAATTGTTCCCAAAATTTGAAAATCTATGTTGAAGAAAATCGTATTGTTGGCAACACAGAACAATGCACTTTTCAGGTACAGGTTGGCTGAAAAATCCAGTTGGGCCCTTTTTTTTAATTTTTAAAAATTTTTGAATTTGAAAAGGAGGTCACCTGGTGACAGCCATTTGATTATCACCAGGCGGATATAATGATATGACTATAATTCTGCGTAAGCGATTCCCATAGTTTGGGTGTTGAATCAACGTATAATTTATTATAAAATGATTAATATATATGATGTATATTATTATTACGGCCGTTTGAATTTTAAACTTTTTAATCAGTAAATCTAAATTGTTTTTTTTAATATTAGAAATACAGTGAACGTTAAAGATTGTGATAAAAAATTGGCGCAGTCGGTGTAGATGCCATTGCTAGCAAAATACGAATATTCTAACTAATAGTAGCAGATTCAATCCTGTAGCAGAGAAAAAAACCGGAATCATCCAGACCGCTTTCACTTGACGCAATATGGATGTTACACTTGGTGAAGCTCCTGGTAGTTATGTCAAGAACACGACGATATAGATGTAATTGCAAGTATATGAGTCGTCTCGTTTGTTTATTTGATTTATTATTTTTATCGTATTCGTTTTGAAACTGTTCAATCATGTTAATATTTATCTCGTTTTTTTTTCAATTTTTTTTTGAGAAGATAACATATTTTTAGTTTTATCTTATTGCTTATTTTTAATAAATTTATAAAATCATATAAAATTAATAATAATGGCCACTAACGATGAAGTTAATAACATTAATAGCTCACAGCCTGATATGCAGGCTTATAAGCTGTCGTAGATATTCTCCATTATCCCGGAATTTGAGGGAAATCAAATCTTCCTCCTTACGTTTTTAAATATATATGAATACGCTTATAACATGTCGACAACGGATCAAAAAGTTCTTTTAGTGGTCCACATAAAAAATAAACTTAGGTAGAGCTGTCCAACTTACAATCACTAGAAACTCGAACACTTATTTACAAAAAAAACAACTGCTAAATTTGCATTTTGGTGATTCTAGGGACCTAACGTCTCTAATACAAGGCCCGTAATCACTTAAACAGTTTCCCAACCAAACACCCCTTACACTTATAATTGAATCCAAGTGTTGAGTGTGAAGATGCATGCAAGGAATTAAAAATCTAACCATATCCAAGATTATAGTTCTGCCCAAACTTCATCCACAAACACAGCTTGAATTTAAATACCTTGCTTATGGGTTCAGCATTTAGATTAGGCCAACTTACTCGTGCGTGGAATATTTTACAGGCCCAAGCTCGAATCTAACGAGAATTATAATTATCCTATCTCGAAGTTCAAATAGGTAGCTTTTCACGAAATTACGTCAGACCCTCACAACCCAAAAGTTTTCAACAAAATCGCCTAGCGTTAAATAAAAATCCAAACTTTCGACCGAATATATAATGAGCCTTCTACCATGTCATTATGGACTAGCCACATGATGACAACAATCCATTACCATGTTACCTTAGAATATGATTATTCTATGGTAGATCAATTCTATCCTGAACCTCCGGGCGAGTCCTAACAAATAACAGATCCTCTGTATGACATATAAACTCGAATACAGATGTTGAACTTAGACGACATCCCAGATAGCAAAATGACGTTTTAAGTCAGTCCGTATGAGCTCAGATTTATGATTTGGACTTCAGATCCTACGTCTGAATGACGTTTTTAAGACCTCCTCAAGAAGTTGAATGCGCCACCTAACGTAGACATTAAGATCTCATGAAAAAAGAGCTCTCAAAGAGCTCTTTTTTCTGAATTTGCGAAAATGAATACATAAAGAGCTCTTTTAACTGAGTTCACGGGAAGACTTCGTAATGAATTTTTCTTTTTGAGGTCTCTAAAATGAGTTTAAAATGAATTCATAATTGGGAAGTCTGAAATATGATTTCTTTTAGAATTCTTATTCTAGATCTTGATTGGCAGGGTAAATATATAGATCATTGACATTTTTATATAAATTTTTGAATCCTCTGAAATGTAATTTTCTCAATTATCTAAATATTTTAAATATTTAAATCGATTTTTATGTATACGCTATAAGTCTCAATTTACAACAATACTAAAATATTTTCATGCATTTGAAATGTTTAACAATAATTATTATTTAAGATTCTATTTTTAATAAAATGTCCAAAACCGATATATGCAAGTGCTTAATATAATTGAAGAATTTCAACGATTTGTTCAGAATAAAATCCAATTTTATTTCTATATTTTAATCATATGAGTAATTATCGACAGTATATTAGTAACTTGTATTATTCCATAATATAACTCAAATAACTGTCGAAAAAAGTACAAAATAAACCAAACAATGACAGTTTAAAAAAAAAAAAAAAAAAAAAAACTTCTAAAGTTATTGAGGATTATGTTTGCCGGCTACAATTTTTACTCGGTCATTTGCGTGTTGCAACCAGGACATTATCGCTTGCTTGCAATCGTCAAGCGAAGATCGAGAGTTGGAAACCACCGTGTCTAGAAATAATTAAAAATCATAATTAGTCATATAAATATTACTGTAAAGAATTTATTTTTTCCAAGTTTTCAAAAGCAAGTTAACATATCTGATAAAAAAATACTTCATGAATATTTTTTTTAGCTTAGTGAAAAAATTGCATTTCTTTCGAAATAATAATCATTAAAGTTATAAAGTTATTTAATCATTGAATTTCAATGTAAAGATCAAATTCATTCAGCTTAAAATCGTTTACTTACCTCTCAAATGCTCCACGAAAGACATTTTTTCAACCTTTATAGTCTTCTTTTGGCTACTCCTAGATAATTTGCAGCAAAGTTCATCTGTTAAAATAAATCCTAGTACGCTTCGAATACATTTCTTTCCATCTGTATTTCGCCGTTGCTTAATTAAATCCTCCTGAAAAATTTTATATTGTAAAACCATGTCGATAATAAATTCATATTTTTGTCACCAATGAGGTCGTGGTAATCACTACCAAGCTTTTGACTTTTAAACGTTATAGAATCATCAGTAACATCATTAATGTAGAATCAGTAGAATCACGAGTGAGGTCTTCAATAATGACAGAATTACTAGTTATGTTGTTATTAGTCATTACTACATGATCAGATATATTTTTAATATCATTAATAATAAAAGATCTGGTATTTTCTCTTGATTCAATTGAAGATGAGGAAACTTGTTGCAGTGAAACCGATTCATTGTGAGCTACTTGCTTAAGACGCCTATTTTTTTGACTTTTTGATAATTCGTTGAAAGGCTTTCTTGACATCATTCAATTCTAATTAATAAAAAAAAATATATTATACACAGGTAAAAATTAAAAACATATTAAGGAATTAAAACTCCAACATCACTGCAAAAGATTATACTTACCATCACATTCAACGTGAATAGAAAACAATAATGACTATTAAACAAAGATAAATTGATTTAAATTAATCAAATTTAGAACGATTACGTTACAAAAAACAGTAATTCAGTTATATGATAAACAGCATATGTTTATTGAAACTATATAGGTTAGAATGCACGATCAAAACAAATATAGATAAAATAAGAAATTTTGCGCATGTGTCAAACTGCGCATTGAAAATAAATCCATGTGTCAAGTACTTAATTCAACGTCTGTATTTTGATTTCCGAATGAGTTACTAATCTGATTTCAGTTAGAAGTAAGAAAAAAGAATACTTTATAAGCTCATAAAAAACTGTTTAGAAAGTGCTCAACAAAAGACATTCATTGAGACATCAAAAAATTGACTTCGCATTCATGAGTTCATTAAGAACTCTGAATTCTGAGCTCATAAAAATGAGCTACTTAAGACGTCATGTTAGAACTTCTATAAGAAGTTTTTTAAAAGACTTCATACTGAAATCTTTATGATTTGGATGCTGACTGGGATGTACTTCAAGATAAATTTTCCGGAACAAAAATTTATTTAAATCCATTGCTCTGAGTAAATAACAAACCTTTACCATATAAAATATACTTTTGATAGACTCGTGAAACAACTTCTTCAGAGATCTCCTGAAAATTTTAAAACTATTCCCTTAAATAAAGTTAACTACAAACTAAAAAGCGGAAATATTATTTCAGATTCGGATCAAATATCTAACAAAATTTCTGTATAAGCTAGGACCGAACGGATATTCAAATTAAAGTGTAATTTTTTGAAAACCGATGCCTGACTAGTTGTAAACGTTGAAATGACGGTGCCCTTAGGGCACTACCCTATAGCACTTTGGCAGCGATACTACATTGATAGTTCACTTTATGGGCATTTGTAACTACGAAATATCGCCATTTCACAACACTGTAAACAAAAGAAAGCGGGGAAGATGTTTATAGCAACAAGCATTTAGTGGAATTAAGAATACCAATCAAAATAGGAAATAGAACATGGTGGTAATAATTGTCTGTTTTGATTGATATTGTTGAGTCCGCCAAATTCTCGTTGTTATAAACATTTTCCAAGCTTTCTTCTGTTTACAGTGTTGCCAAATTATGTTTTTCTTAATTATAAACGCCCATATCATGGCTCCGGTGATTAGATACCTAACCTATATAAATCATTTGTTCTTTAAGATTAGCAAAATTTAATTTCGAACATGAATACTGAGAATTCACGTATAGAAAAAATTATCCAGGAAATTAATTCAAAAAATGCTAAAAAGTTAGCCTTGGTTATGGTGTTATGCCTTGCTTGTTATCATGCGTTACTATACGTAAAATATGGTAAGTTTTTACTTTATCGACCCTTAGAAATATATTCCTAATAAAATTAAAATATTGTATTATCTATCACCTATTAGGAAAGTTTTCTTCAAAATTATTCCTTTTTTTCTTCTGGATTATTCCTTCTTCAGCAGGTTGGTAAATTATTATTTGGAAGATAGGTTTAGATATAATTTAACAATTTATTTGCACTTATCCAGACTTTTTTCTCTGATCATACATTTTCTGATTAATTTAGACATTTATTAATCAGAAAGTGAAACATCTATATGGGGGATCTCGTAAAATAAAATTACAATCAGTATAATAAGATTTTAAGATAGTCAGATATAAAAAAATAAAGCATGTTGTAAAGTTCTAATTTTTTCAAACACCTAATTTACCTATATTTCTATAAGTTTGAAGTCGAGAAATATTCAATGTAAGCCAAAAGCAGTAATTTTTTTCTCAGTTTCATTTTTCTTGTTAAATAATACAATTTTTACTAGCTTGCAGTACTCAAATGGTAGCAAGTCAAGAGTTGGTTAGTACATATATATTAGTATTCAGCACATATCTTTTGACAATAGCGTCAAAATTTTATCACCATTATTATTAACTGTGAGTACTTTAGCACCTTGGGATTTTTTTTTGAATGATCAATGATTTTGAGATTGTTGATTGAAGTCATAAGTCTTGTCTTTTAGTTATGTATTATTGTTCATTCATAGCCCGAAACAAAATAATTCTTAAGGCCGTACAAAGCAACATGTCCATAAGTTTCAACGTAAATCAAAAAAACCAAAAACAAGATACAATGTTTGGAATAATGACATTCGAAAAGATGTAGCATAGGTTCATATAATTATGATAAAAAATCTACCAACCGTGAATGAATAGTTTTGAAAAGTATGCTAAGATCATATTGATGGACAATTTGATTATAAACTGAATACATTTCGTGCACAAATAATCCTAACATAACACTTGTAGTAGCTCTGAGCAGATAAAAATAGTTCTTGGATCTGAGCACAAACCTGTGTTTTTCCAATCAAGAAGGGTAGGCAATACTATCATTACTAATTTTAAACTAAAATGCTCTTGAACAAAATACTCTGCACTCAAATTGCATTATCTATCTCTCTTTGTGGGTACACTCCATCCTTTTTTAGAGAAATATGTTTAAGAAATTTTCTTTATACTTGAAGTGTTAATATTTAGTTATTATAAACTGATTACCAAATCAGGGAGCCATATTCTAATTTGCTTCACACCAAAGATTTATGCAAAGTTTTAAGTACAGTTATATTCTTAAATGATTTACAGATTCTGAAGGCAAATCCCAACATTTCTGTTGCTTCAGCTGTTATTCTATTTTAACTCTAGAACTTAATTTAGGGTAAGAACTCTAATTATAAGCATTTTCTCTTTGAAGTAATACAAAGCCATCAATACAGTAGTCATACAACAAAGGGAATAATTTTTTGTTAAATGACATCTTTGAGCATTTACTAGGATTAGGCCCCAGTATATATTCAGCACATCAGTTGTGAATCTTATTGAGACCATTTTCTACCTTTTTACAATCCTGAAGACCCTAAACTGTAAAGTACAGTTTTAAGTCATCTGCAAATCAGGTCAGGTGGACCAAAGGCTCTGAGCTTAGCCAATATAATTTTGTATCTATTTTGTTACAAGCTTTAGAGAACTTCCTAAAAGACATATCAACTTGACCCTTATTGCCAATAATACTTGTTAAAAATTGTGAAAAATTTGCCAGATTGTTGGTAGTTGATTGTCAAAAAGCAGTGTTTTATTAATTAGCCATATAATAACATTTCAAATTATGTGGAAAAATTAAAAATTAATAAGTACAGTTTATAGTTACATACGTCATAGTTATTCCGCTTTTTAAATACTGAATATATTTTGCTGATCTTCCAGCACTTAGAATAGGTACCATTATTTAATAATAATAAAAAACTTTAGTTAATGGTTTTTTACACACACACAAAAAACTGGAATTACCATCTGGATTTTTCCACATTTTAGGTTTTAATTTTGTGCTACATTTTTAAGCCTATTTGTTGGTTAATTAGATTTTCGTTAATTTTGTCCTAAATACTCTGAAAATAAAGACCTAGCACTAGTGTTATTCTCTTGTTTGTTCATACCTCCAAAAAGACTTGGGATTATTCACGCGATTTCGGATATGTACTGAAAATAATTAAGCCTAACCATTCTACCTACATCCCTTCTCAGTTCCTTAAACCTATTAAGGGAAGTTATATTTGCAGATCTTCCAGTGCCAATGGCATGCTGACTTGAATAGCACTAGTGTTTTCCTCTTGTATGTTTAGACCTCTAAAAAGGCCTGGGACCATGCATGATGTTATACTTGATTTGGGAGATATACTGAAAACAAGTCATTCTATCTTCAAAATAGCACCCTTATGCATTGACACACCGTTACTAGCGCCTCAGCTAGTCGCAGTACGCTTCCTGGAAGGCGTCGACAGGAACCTCGTTCAGGCACCTCGTCATGGCCTCTTTGACGTTATTCAGCGTTCCAAAATGGATGCCTTTCAAGCTCCTTTTTATTCTTGGAAATAAAAAGTCCGGCGGTGCCACATTGAGGCTGTAGGGCGGCTGGGGCAGCGTTCTCGTGGCTAAATCTTCTGTAAGAATGCGATGCCCTGTGGCCACTGTCACGGTCCACAGGCAAAAGACGCGGGTCGTGTTGCTTTCCTAAAACCTCCCACCACCTTTCCCATCATAAATCGCCCCACGCCAGCCGTCCGCGTCGCTACTTATTTTTGGGTCAGACCTTGTATTTCACCAATATCCGTGAGGTTGCTCAATTGTTTCCAGTTGACATTAGTAAAATCAGAGTATAGAGCTCGAAAGTTTGCTTTTTTAAATTATAGGATTTCTCGGCACTCAGCAACTGTAAACTTTTCATTCCTAATCGTAGAAAGATGCAAACTAATCTTCAGTGGTGTATGGTGAATGTTCTCAAGCACCATAAGACAAATAACTATCCCTACTTAGTAACGAAAATTTTGCAAAAATCAGATCTAAATATTTTCTTTTTAAATCCTAAATACATTTACAAAACAACTTAATATAACATATCCACAAAATTTTATGCTAATATGTACTCTTTTTCCCTCTCATCTTAGTCCAGGAAAATTAGACCTTCAACATGGAAAAAATTAGATATAGGCTAAAAATTTAGAGGCAGCTTGGTTTCAGTGTTATAAATGTTCTGTGAAAGTTCCCCATCGATCCGAGTGTTGCGCAATTAATTACGCGGGATCAAAGGTCGCGAAATACGGTTTTTCGCGAATATCTCGAGAACAGTGGACTTTTCGACAATAAAGGTTTAATAATAAATTGTAGCTGAGTCAATTTTCTACAGAAAAGGTCTAAAGATACTTTTCCGTAAGAGTGATTATTCGTGAGATACAGCGCTCTAAAGGATCGCGAGTATTGCGCTACTCATTGTATGTACTCTCTTCTGCATCCTAAGAGGTTGAGTACCACGGAGATATCATAAGTATCCCGTTAGAAATTTAGGCTCTTTTCTATAAGGAATGTGACCTTGACATGCAGCTGTCGTTCTTTTTTTATCAAATTCAAACATGACTTGGGAATCATATAATCGATCTTGAACACTGGGGATGGACATTGAACAACAATATTTTAGAACCAATAACAACCCTACTTTAACCCGCCCCTGATATACTAGAACGATTTTTTGTAATTGTAGTCGCGAATGTGGTTCTAAATGTGGATGTAAAGCAGGATTAAATTGTTCGATAATTTGTAGCCACTGTTATGGTCAAGCATGTTTAAATACTGCTTCTAAAAACGATAATGAAGAGGAACGATGATGTGGATCCATCATCTGTTCTAGAACAAATTTTAGAGACTGAATAGTCAGATTTGGAAGTCGATGTAGACTCATCGTTTTTATTAGAACAAGGTTTTAGGACTGTGGAGTCGGATTTAGAAGATGGATATGAGAGTTCAGGACCATCAGACTAAATATCAACATCAGTGACCGTGGATAAGGCCTGTTTGGGATATCACGTAGTTGAAAAAAAACGCATCTAGTACTCAACCTTTTAGGTGATGCGGAAGAGAGTACATACAATGAGTAGCGTAATACTCGCAATCCTTTAGAGCGCTTTATCTCACGAATAATCACTCTTACGGAAAAGTATCTTTGGACCTTTTTTCTAGAGAGAGACTCAGCTCTAATTTATTACTAAACCTTTATTGTCTAAAAGTTCACCGTTCTCAAGATAGTCACGAAAAACTTTATCTCGCGACCTTTCACCTCTCGTAATTAATCGCGCGACACTAGGTTCGATGGGGAACTTTCACATAACGTTTATAGCACTGAAACTAAGCTACCTCTAAATTTTCAGCCTGCATTTTCCAACTCTGGAGAAATTTATGTCTAATTTTTCTGGACTATCTTGGAACTTTTGAGGTTCATGAAATTTGTTATATTAAAATTCCCTAGCACATATTTTAACCATGTAAGGTTTCACATAATTGAATAATGTTAATTGATAATCACTAATATTGCAAGTTGGAGGAATATAAACAAAAATAATAAAGACAGGTATAAATGCTTAAATAAATTTTACAACCAACATGGATAATTTTAGGTATCAACCCATCCAGAAAAGTATTAAGCAATATTACAGAAGTGTTTAGAGGCTTTTGGACTGCAATACCTACATCTCCACCTCATGAATGTTTTTAGTCACAATACACCATATAATTTTACTAAAAAGCTAAGAATCTCTCGTTTTATGGGATAGCCACATTTCAGTTAAACAAACCATATCAAATTCACTCTTTGACAGTGGCAAGTAAAACTCTTTAACCTTTGTACTCGGCTCTCTAACATTTTGATATTACAAACTGTCGCTTACGTTTTTAATTTTCTGCTCTTAAAATTGCAATCTTTTAAGTTCTTTATAAAATTCTATAGGTCTTGGTATTACATCTGCATTGACCTTTATTTGGGTGTTTTTTGACCCGCATTCTGTATAATAAATGTTTAGTTTATTTGATCACCTGTGATTTTAAGTCCGGCCAAAAACTTTTTATAATTAGCATTGTAATAATTAATTTGAAAAAATGGTGTATGTTTTGTAAATCTAGCTTTGTTTGTTAGTTTAAATGGAAGAGAAGGAAGAATCAAAAAAGTAGGAAATATTGCAGATGATATGCAGATTAAGCGTGATTAAGTATTCCTAAAAAAACCAATCTTTGGGTAATTTTTATTTTTGCAGTATGTTTTTAAATTCATTTGATATTTTGTTACTACAGGATTTGTAGATGTTCCGTTAGTACTTGGATAAGGACTAGTAAATTTTGTTCTCTTGTTTGTCGATCCTAGCCCGACTGATGAGCCGTGATACGGCGAAACGCGTCTCGGGATGGATTAACAAATAAGAGAACAGTGATTAGACTGCTGAAATATGGACTTTGTCTGTTTTCAGTGGTTTCTAAATATTAAACCACAAATTCAAAAAATCCAGCTTATTGAACTAGAGATCTTAATATAAAAAGTCTTACATGTCGGAATACAAAATTAAAAATCAAGGACGAGAGTTTATGTAAAATGACTTTATTAGAGAACCTTACACAAGTATATCTTACAATAAAGATTTAGCAAATAATATTTTAATAACTGAAACGGATGAAAAGATACAAATGTTCGCTAATAACTTTAACTGGTAGTTATTTGAGAATCCTACGACAAATCCCACAAAAGAAATTCGCATCTTAGAAATTACGAAAATTTATAAAACAAATCGCAAACCTCTTAACAACATCAATGTGAACATAAATGAAATTAAAAACAATATTGAAAACTAAGATATCAAAGAAGCTATTAATTTCGATAGTACGAAAAATAAACCTCTCACAAATTTACCTGAAAAACTATTTTCGATATAACAAATATAATAAAAGCTATCTTAATTTAAAGTTATTTTTCGAAAAAGTTGAACAACTACCAAAATAATTTTCATTTACAAACTGGAATTCTGGGAATAGTTATAGTCCAATCAGCCTTTTGCCTAATTTCGGCAAAATTGTCAAAAAATAATCTTATTCAAAATTAATGATTCGATTTCAGAACCAATAATGGCACAAATCCGTCAGACTACAAGATTGAATTTCAATCGAAAGTTCAACGCTGGTGCAATATTCTTGGATGTGAACAAGGCCTTCTACCAGTTCAGGCATAATGAACCTTGTTTTTACAGTGCCATTATTTCATGGCAGCTTCTTCTTGCTGAAACTTAGCTAATATGTCATAAAAAGTAAGTTCCAGTTATATAAACACTGCTGAGTATGTTTCTTTTTATTACTTGAGCGTCATCTATTTAAATGCTGAAGCTGGTTTTGCCTAGCGTAGAATTAAGAAATGCAAGGTCCATTAAAAGTTGTTAAATTAAACGAAACTGATGTATCAAACTAGTCAATAAGACAAAAGAGTTGTAGTTAAATTAAGATAATGGTTTATTCATAAAAACAAACAATATAAAATATCTTTACCTTGTTACTGAAAATGTATACATTTAATGTAAGATAAATATCAGAAGAAAGTAAATACGAGGATTTTCCCGAAAGTAAGGTTACAAGATTTTCAAAAAATATATTTATTTTGGTACAACAGGCTCATAGTATAGGTATTACATTATTTTTTCCACGTAGTCACCATTTACTTCGATACATTTTATCAGCCGTGGGACGAGTTTTTTTTATCCCTGTATCATAGAAGTTTCCCGCTACCTCCTTCAGCCTTCAGTTAGTCATCGCCGGAAAAATATTTGCCACCCAAATGTTCTTTTCGCTTGGTAAAGAGATGATTATCGCTTGGTGTGAGATCAGGACTATGAGGAGGCGGGTTAAAACATCCCAAATGAATGAGATCAAGGCTTGAGTGGCATGAGCAGTGTGCGGCCGAGCATTGTCTTGTCTGTTTTTTCTTTAGGGTATCACAGAATTTTGCAGCAGTGATTGTTTCTCCTTTTGGCAAAAAAACTCGACGAGTAGTGGCCCCTTTCAGTCCTAAATAATAGTTACAATAATTTTTTGGATAGATTGTTGGGCTTTAAATTTTTTTTTTGTTGAAGAGGAATGGGTATGGCACTACTGTATAAACTGTCGTTTGTTGGGTGTATGGCGGTAAACTCAAGTTTCCTGAATGGTAGCTGTAATCTCATCTTTCGCGTTAAGATACCGAATAACAGCACGCACTTCGTGCTTGACGGGAGATGAAATGAGAGTGCTCATTACAAAACGTTACTAGAACCCCGTCTTGGTGTCACTGACCTTAGACATTACTCGTTCACTTCAGGAGACTTCTCCCTATACTCCAATGTTGCTAACTTTGACCTGTGAGTTGAAACCTCACTTCTGGATTACCTTCGTATTTAGTTATAAACAACTGTGTAGCTGTATTTCTAAAGATTTTTCCTGAAGAATTTTCTAGAACAGGGGTTCCCTAAGTGTGCGCCACGTCCCAGGGGCTCTGGAGAGTCCTGTTTTTTCTTCTCCAGAAAGTAAAATTACTGTAATCCCTCACCAACCGCGGATTCGGCAAAGGCGGTTTCGCTTATCCGCGGTCTGCGCTTATGAAAAAATGCGAATGGTTAAGTCACAAAAAATTAGAAAGTTTTACTGTAGCTACAATGTTTTTACGTCCACAATAGCGCAGACCTGCAGGCGGGCGGGAAGACATGTGTTTGTCGTGCGTCATCAGTTGGTCTTATTGCGCGTGCACAAACGGTTTCAAAGTTCTTTAGGATCAGATCAAATGGTAGTAAATCAAACAAAGGCGAATGAATGCTGTTTGTTAGTGAGTGCCGCGCTCGTACAAAACACCGACGCCCCTCTCCTTCCTGCGGTGCCCACGCTCGGCCCGTCCGCGATAGTCCGTCATTACATGCGAGAGAAGGTAGCTTTTTTTAAGTACGTATGCAGAGAAGGTAGCTTTATTTAAGTTCGTGTCGTTTTGTATTGTCGTAAAAAGCCGTGGTTGCAAAATGGAAAGATTTTTGTTAAATAAGAATAAGCAAATCGACAGTTCAAGTTAGAGCGATCAAGCATCGACAAGTGGAGTGATAGCAAAGAAACGAAAATATCGTAAATACGAAGATAACTATTTGGATTTTGACCTTTCTTCAGTAGAGAGGCCGCAGTGTGTGCTCTGTAATTTGAAAAAAATGTGTAGAGATCAGCAAGCTCATTCGACACATTGACAAATTTTCAAGTTTTTCACCATTTGTTACTGCATTTTCCTGTTTGCTTTTGGCAAATTTAATATATTCTTGTGTGCCAATTTTAATGCATATCTACGCGAGCCTCACAATAAACCGAGGTTTAACTTAAGATCTAGAGTTGTTTTCATTTCTGCGACTGATTAAAGTGATCGTAAAAAAAATGCCTATGGGAGCCGGGACAAAATTTTTAAGCCTTTAAGTACACCACAAACTGATTAAGTTTGGGAACCCCTGTTCATTATAAAACATATTATTTAAAAAGATAAAGCTTTACAGTTTATACCAAGATAAACTGACATCTAAATATAAAATATTGAAAATGTCATTACTTTTAGGTCTACAAATGTAATGGTCATATAAAAAAATCACTGGTCTTATTAATCTTCCCCTGTTGATTGCAGCAAAACTAATCCCTGGAAACCAAAATGTACTCTTGCACTAAGTTGTTCTCCAGATATTTATATATGTACAGTGTAAAACTCTACGGCGAAATTCTGGTAGCATAGAAACTTGTTGCTTACTATGATGACGTAAAAAAATTGGTATGTGAACAACTGCAAAAATTGTAGTTTAAGATTCGTATAATGAAATTCAGCAAAAAAAAAAACGTGATTTTCTGTTGATTCCAAGGAGCAATCATGCACACTGTGTCGTCTTTTTTTCCAAAGATGAATTTTTAGTCCAGAGCTACAGAAAATGTATTAGTCCTGGGGCTTGGCTCGGATAAAAACAGATCAACAGAAGAAATATCAGACATTGTTTAACATACACCAGACGGTCTAGCTGAATTCCAGCAACGCAGTTGTTCGTTCTCTGGAATAATTTATGGTAATGAGGCATATCTAATATTTTTTCTTTTAAAAATCGACTAAAAAATAAAATATTGAGATGAAAACGAACCTACCACCATGTTGACGTCTTAGTAAGTATGGTGGAAAATACAAAGGACATTTTATTACTGAATGCAATAAAATGAGATCGCTTGTAGAATTACCATACTAAAGATCCGATGTAGTGAGAGGTAAACATATAATTACGAAACTCAAATACTATTGTGAGAAAAGCCTTGTAGTGTAATGCAAAATAAGAACTAAACTAAACCTAAAATAAACCTATTAAAAATTTTCAAAGCTAATTTGTGGCGCTTCCTCTTAGTGCACCGTTAGTAAGCATGAACTTAAAAAAGTATAAACAGTTTTTGAATTGAATGAAGTCGTAAGAATACTTCTTACTGCTCCACGGTTTACACTGACCAGAATAATTTACCATGATATAAACGTGGAAACATTCGTTGAATAAATAAATAAGATTCTTTATAAATATTTTAATAGAGCTGCCACATCTACAAATAACAGAATCTCATATAAATTCAAATGTAATCAGTAAATATAAATTACTAAAAGATTAGTATTAATCAGGATATCATTTGTGTTATTTTCTTGCCTGTTTCTATGCACTAGATTGCAAGATGTCATGTCAATGTTTTAAAGTTATGTATATGGGAAATATGTATGGAACTTTGCCTATTCACTGTCTGCAGTTCTCTGCCTTTTACAGGCAAATGTGGCAGCAAATACATTGTTACATCATACATCTATCAAATAATAATTTCTTTGAAACTGCTACCAGAATCTTCATTGAAAGAACTAAGGTGTACAAAAAATACCCCATCAACAAATACTAGACTGTGGTATATAAACGCCACGCAATAAAGATACCTAAAGAGTTAGACAAGCTATTCAATAAACTGTTTGCAACCACACACCTCAGTACTATTACTTTTTTTTTTTCATTTTCTTTATTGACTTACAAGAAAGGCATAGCCTCTTATTTCTACTGAAAGTTGTTCTAACATGGTGAGAAAGTATACTTAACCTAAGTATTTACAATAGTGTTCCTAATCTAAACTTAACCTAGGAGATGTGTTTTTTAACATGATTATGACCTAACCTAACTTAATCTAGGGCCTATGCTAACTTAACCTAGTTTTACAGTTTTCTGTCATGGTGGCTTGGGAGGGGCTTCATTTTCGTCTGAGAGAGGGTCTGAGGGTCTCGGGAATTGGTTGCGGGCATGGGGGAGGGCTATGAAGGCGTCCCTGATAATTGGATTGTGATGCTGGGACGCCTCGGCCAGGAACTTCATTTGAGTTGGCCTCATGTGTGCATTTATGGTTGGCACACCGAGGTCTCTCTGTAATTGGTTATTTCGCATGAACCAAGTGGCTCCTGTGATCATCCTCAGGGCCTTGTTCTGCACTGCCTGGACTTGTGCTCTCCTTGTCTTTGAAAGCTGGCACCATGTGGGGCCGGTGTAAGTGAGGCCTGCCTTCACAATTGTGTTGTAGACCATGAGCTTGGATTTGCTGGACCGATTTACAATTAGGTATAATTATTACTTCTCTACGTCTTTTACAAAAGCAGAAGTTTGAAAATTGAATCGGTTATCAGCTGCCACAGCAATCTGTTGACAGCACCCCGGGTGAACAGATTTAGAGAGACTGTCCTATCATATCCTTGACAGATCTTATACCTTTTGAAGAGGTACAAGATCTGTCAAGTAAGAGAAGACCCAGCAGCCATTGAATCAAAAATACCCTAGAGAAAGAGGCAATAGTTCAACCAGAGGGGCATTAAAAAGTTATAGTGACGCATCGTCTTTTTCTTAAAAGGGAGAGGGGGAAACGGTTTTTTAGTTAGCCTACAACTACCAGAAAAATTGTCATAGAAATAATTAATGAGGTTATATTCCACAGCAGAAGAGATAATTGCCAAAAATAGAAGCAATCTTGTTAGAGTCTTTAATCAAATTATGATCAGTATCGTATATGTCATAATGTTTTTTGCGATATTCCTTACCTTGTTATTGATTAACAATATTTGTTGTGATTTTATTTTTATCTGTGGAATTTATAATCAAGTTATCGTAGTAAGATTGCTTTTGGATTTTTTTTTTATTGAGAACTGTTTTAAGAGAAATATTTTTCTTCAGTTGCAACATAATTTGTATCTCTTTTAAACAATTTAACCTTTCCAACGCATGCAGTGATTCGTGTAATTCATCAGAAAAAACATTTTTTTTGTTACGATTATTATCCAAATTACTCGATTTTAGAAGAATGTTCATTGAAGTTCTAGCAGGTGCTATACAGGGTGAGTCAACGATAGAGTAAAGTTCATTATCTCATTTGTTTCGGGAACGACGAAAAAATGTTAAATACCATAGTTTTAGGGAATGTTAAGGTGCACAGTTTAAAATTATTTGGTACTTCAAAAAGTGGCCGATATAACACATGTTTGTTTAAATGGAACATCCTATTTTCTAATTTATTTTTAAATTCTGCGTAAAATTTTATAACTTTTTTTATTAATAATGTTATATACCTAAACCTAGTAGTTTTTCTAATATTTATTTTTTTTTTAAAAATACTAGTTTTCAGTTTTGTAAAAAATTATCAGTGGCGCCATTGTTTCTGAAGTTGGAATACTCATAATTGGTACGAGCGTTCTATAGAGATGAAAAAAGATATGTGTAAAGGAATTTGAGTTAGATGCTACAGGATGTTCAAAATAAATTTATACATTTCGACTATTTTAAATTGAAAAATCTCAATTTTTTTAAATGGCATACCCTGTATAATATTATTTTTTTTGATTTTACAAAACTCTCCAACTTTTATTAAGTATTTCATATACCTGTTTGTAATAGTTTTCGATTTATTTTGAATTTTTAAATTTTTACCCTTGTTTTTAATACACTTACGCTATTGTGAAAACATAAACAAATATTTAATAATAATTTTAATATAGTTTAACTTATCTAATGATTAATTATTATGACGTAATAAATGTTCAAAAATATGCCCGTCTACTTGAACACACATGTTTAGTCGTTTTACTATATTTTCCTCCACTTTCCTTAGCATAAGGGGCGTTATTGTCCTGCACGCATTCCGTATCTTATTTTCCATATCTACTGGTGTTGTACGGGGATTCACATAAACACGATCTTTAATGTAGCCCCACAAAAAGAAGTCTAAAGGTGTTAAGTCACATGATCGAGGGGGCCGCTGAATGAATCCATCCCTATCGATCCATTTTTGTGGGTAACGATCGTTTAAAAATTCTTGAACTTCCCGGTGGAAATGAACAGCACATTTGTTCCCTTTCAAAGTTATCAACTTCTTCAAGAAGCTGGGGTAATTCGTTTTTCAAAAAATTACATATCTGTGCCCGTTAAGCGGTTCCCGGAAAAAATAAAAAATATGGACCGATAATTCAAAAAATTTAATATTCCACACCATACAGTAAGCGACCAATGGTTTTGGTTTTGAACTTCCCGGACCCAAAATGGATTAACTGTTGAATAATAAGGGATGTTATGGCTGTTAACTGCTCCATTACTGCGAAAAGTAGCTTCATCAGACAACATTATTTTGGATAAAAAATTCGGATCGGCCTCTATTGCTCCATTCATGGTGGTACAAAGTTTACTCATCATTCAAAATCACGGTCTTCATGTTGCTTGCAACATGTTCATGCCAAGACATATTTACTCCCAAATTAACGCCCAATAAATTGAGTGACGGCGTTAGAGGAATGGAGTGCCCCGACATAATTATGTCGGGTTCAGCAACGTTAACTTTTTTAGAAAAAACTGCCGCATGGGTTTTTGTAGCTTTAAATTCAACTTGGTTACTGGCATCCCAAGACAGAATTTCTTTCAGGGATTTATTAAGTTGAACGACTCCCTGCTGTCTGCGGATATTCGTCAGAGTAGTCGATGTCCGAGCGTTCAAAGTGAATGAAGAGATAAGCGTACTGCCATCTGCAAAGCTGTAAATTGGATTCCTGGTCTTTTCTAGCAGATCGTTTATGTAAATGAGAAAGATAGTAAGAGAGAGTATGGAGCCCTGGGGTACACCGGCGTTGATAGCGAAGGTGCTAGAAAGATATCCGTTGACTGCCACTCGTAAAGAACACTCTCTGAGGAAACATGAACTGGAACCTTTCAGACATATCAGAAGAGCGTAGCTTAGCCAACAATCCATAGTGCCAAACACGGTCGAATGCCTTGGATATATCAAGAGCAACCGCTCGAAATTCTCCAAAGTGTTCAATTGTGTTGTTCCAAACATGTGTTACATAAGTCAGAAGATCTCCTGTTGATCTATGTTTACGAAAGACGGTCGCTAATAATGTTGAATCCGTCAAGATATTTTAGGCGATGCTGATTGATAGCATTTTCCATGACTTTCGATAGTATTGAAAGCAGTGCGACTGGTCGGTAGTTATTTGGCAAGGTCATCTTGCCTTTTTTAGGTATCGGCTGAACTGCGGCACATTTCCAGCAGGAAGGAAATATTCTTTCCATAGGATAGGTTGAAAAGTCTACAGAAAACTGATGTTAGTTCCCTCGTACAGTTTTTGAGTACTATGGCAGGTATTTCCTCAGCGCCGCACAGTGATTCGGCAAGAACATGCTAGCGGGACAATATTCATGACGTAATTTCCAGGAACCACTGATAACGACTTGTAAACAACCCCCCCCCATTTAACGAATTCCAAGAATTAATTTGTTTATCACCTCATAAAGGTATCTTATCAGGGGGTCAAAGTAATCCTTAGAAGAGAGGCCTTTTTTATTTGCAAATCATTTGCATTTTATGCACACTTGTGATAACATATTTTAAAATTGGTAGCAAAGTGAAACGAGTTTTTTGTGATGGAATATTCTGTTGAAGGTATGTACTCTATTATGACTTATATTTTTTATAAAAAATATGTATACTTTTGGTGTAATATCAATTTGTAAATGTATAGATAAATCCAGCAAATTTTACATTAATTGTAAACTTTAAAAGTAGCAACTTTTTTTATCCACATATATCCACCTAGATTTTTCTATACGTAATACCTACAACATTCAGGCACAGATTCATATATATTTTAGACCCCGAAAAGGCCCGAAAGTAAAATTATTTTTTTTTCCTTCAGAACGAGTCGTTATGACGAAAATGGAGTTTTTTGAAGAATGGCTAAAACATGACAAAACTGAACGAAACAGTGGCATTTTTTATTATATAAGTGAAAAATTCAATATGTCTGATGTTTCTGACGATTCTCTAAAACGACTCAAAATGAAAATATCAAGCCTTTCAGCAAAATTCAATCAAAAGTGGACTTCTTTAAAGCGTAACAAAGAAATGTTTCTAATCAAACATAAAGATTGGTTAGAGGGATCCGGAATCGAAATAAAGATGTGTGTTAACCAGCCGTGCACTTCAACATCATCAGCGGCTCTTTCTGTAGGGCGACCCAGAAAATCATTTGAAGACTCATCAACGAAAACGAAGAGACGGAGAGTAGAAGATCTTTTGGAATCGCGAAGTGCAAGTGAGCTTATTACAGCAGCTGAGTTAGCTACTCGAAAAGAAGGGCATCGATGTGTTGCTAAACAGATCCATAACGTCGCGGTCAGTGAAACTAGAGAAAAGAATAAGTGTTCTGAACAAAGTCGGCAGTTAACACCAGACGAAGCTTTAGCTTATTATGTGGACTCGAAATCGACTTCTCACTGATATAAACAAAGAAAATGGTCAATGAAAGCGGGACATCAAGTGTATCCATCGTTTTATAGTTTAGGTAAGTCCAAAGCTTCTTGTTGTCCTTCTGACGAATATATTTCTGTGACTGAATCTCGAGCTGAAATTAAACTTCACGCGATTTTGGATAAAACGGCTGACCGATTAGTTAAAGCTCAGACGGAAGTCATTAGAAGTGTGTTACCTCGTTCATATTATACGTTGGTAAGCAAATGGGACTGTGATGGGAGTTCGGGGCATAGCACGTATAAGCAGAAATTTGAGAACACTAACGCTACAGACGAATTTTTGTTCGTATACTCATTTGTCCCTTTGAGACTGCTTGATGGCGAAACTGTGATCTGGCAAAATCCAAGACCTTCCTCTACTTTATATTGCCGTCCTATTAAGTTTATTTTTGCCAAGGAGACAAAAGAGTTTACGAAAGAAGAAACTTCTAAAATTTTAGATGAAGTAAGTCAGCTTCTTCCAACATTATGTAACGTTGCTGGATCTCAAATCTCTGTTAAACACGATTTGTTGTTGACAATGACTGATGGCAAAGTGGGCAATGCCTTAACAGACACAAGTTCAACACAAAAGTGTTATATTTGCGGTGCCACCCCCCGTCTACTATGAACGAGGAGTCAAAGAAATATCCCAGCAACGAAGAACGCCTTGCATTTGGTTTATCTACTTTACATGCATGGATCCGCACGTTTGAATGTTTGCTTCACATCAGCTATCGTTTAGAAATAAAAAAGTGGCAAGTCAGGGGAGATAACGACAAAGCTATTGTGAAGCAACGCTCACAAGAGATACAAAAAGTGTTTAAAGATCGTATGGATCTCATTGTAGATAAACCAAAACCTGGGTATGGTAACACAAACGATGGAAATACAGCACGTAGATTTTTTTCCAAAGCTGAATTGAGCAGCGAAATTACAGGATTAGACGTAAACCTTATTCGTAGATTTCATGTAATTTTAAGAACTTTGTCATCGGGATATGACATAAATTATATAGAATTCGAAAAGTTTTGTGTTGATACTAGAAAATTATACCTTGATCTGTATTCGTGGTATTCCATGCCCGTTACTGTGCATAAAATTCTTGTACACAGCGCGGAAGTTATAAAGTCTTTTCTTCTTCCCATTGGACAACTCTCCGAAGAAGCCCAGGAGGCAAGAAATAAAGACTGTCGTAGATTCCGTGAACGGCACACCAGGAAGCGGTCACGTATTGCCACAAATACAGATCTTTTGAGAATGCTTTTAATTACGTCTGATCCTGTTATTAACTCGTATAGAGAATTACCGCGAAGAAAATTTACTTCTTTGCCATCGGAGGTTCTGCAGTTGATTATCCCACCTTCATTGCCATCCGAAACACCATCAGTAAGTCATCATCACTAATTAAATGAGGAGGATTATTTACTCTCTGAATATTCTACTGAATGGGAGAGCGGTGATGACGACTCATCTGATGGTGATTAGTAGGTTTAAGTATTTTTTTATTGTAATTATTATTCTTATTTTATTGTGTGTTGTAGTTGCTTATAATTCATGCCTTAGTATATAAGTTATTTAATATTATATTTCTTTTACTTGTACACCTTGTTATTGTAAATAATTGATATATAGATACTGTTATTGTACTAATTTATTTTAAAAGAAATAATATTTTGTAAATTAATAAATGTGGGTACTATCATTATGATTTTTATTTTTTTTTCCTAGAAATTTCTTTGTAAACAAACATGATTGTGCTTTTCACACATAATGAGTAGGTAGACGTATGTAGCTAATTAAAGAACAATTAGCGACAATAGTGAACAAATGAGACACATTAGTAAACCACTTCCGTCTTGCAGCTACATATTTCGATTAATACACATACAGTACACATATTTCAACTTTTTTTTTTCTTAAAATAGCTTAAGATACCTGGAATATACATAAACAATTGAAATGAGTGAAGAAATAATATTGTCCCGCTAGCTTGTACTAGTCGAGACACTGTGCGCCGGAAGCTTTTTTGGTATTTAGCTTCATTAAAATACGTTTTATGATA
>CM032453.1:86198232-86395732 GCA_019049505.1 Pachyrhynchus sulphureomaculatus | reverse complement strand
CTTGCTTCCTTGTTTTGCGTTAATACTTTTTTGGCTTCTTTTACTCTTCTGTACATTCGTTTTTTGACATGCAAGACACATTCTTTTTTTCTGTAACAAAATCATCTCCACTGCACATCTAATATTGAAGTGAAGATTTTGGTTTCCCCGTCACCGATGTAATACTTGTACTTTGCGTCGTGCAAGTTTTCCGATCGCTGAAACATCTCAAGAACACCGTCGACCTCCATCTTTCCAGCGCTTCCTTTATAATTTACTGAACAATGCTCTTCATGCTCGTCCCAAAATGCTTCAAATTCAACAGTATTTCCTTTTCCTTTCCATTTTCGACAAGCGTGACAAAAACTTGATTTTACAATAACGTCTAAAATCTTATTACTAGACTTACCAATAAGAGACACGATACCCAAAAGAGACGTAAAGCCACGTTTTGCCCATGATCCGTCACCTGATAAAAATAATTCATTTTATTTATTACCAGCTGCTTTGTTTTTATCTTTCTCTTAATTGGCGGCTTTATTTATAACAATTCTGAATACAGCCTCAACTACGATTTTAATATTTTTGATGATTTTATAATAAGTTGTTTCATAAAAGCCCGTTCCTAAATCCATCAGGTCGCAAAAATTCTCATTACAAAAATGAAACATCCATTAATTTCATATGATTTCCTAATTTTTGGGGAGTGAATGAGTGTATCGCCGCATTGACACACAGCAAAAACCTACTTCTCTTTCGTCTCTTTTGAAAAATTTCACGTCTCCATCACAAACTTTGCACTTTGACTTTTGTTGTAAAGTTGTAAGAACTAAAAATTGTTCGATACAATAACTAAAAGTCGGATCAGTGCTTGGACTCAAATCAGAAGTTATTCCTATTTTTTCGGCAGATGTACTAGCAAAATTAGAGTTACTTTCATCTAAAAATCGATTACCATAGAACTGTCTTTTACGTGGTCTGCACACTCGCTTCGAACTAAATTTCCCGTATTTTTTAGCCATTTTGCACAATATTAGCCGAGAGATGTTAGCCCTGCGAGCGATATTTTTTAACAGAGCAGGCCAGCGTACTGTTTGCATTGGAGCTGCAGTTTTACCTCAAACTGAAAAGATATACCCATTATAGTAAGCTCTCCTTTCATCTGCTTCTATCTTTCTTAGAATCATAAAAGTAGCAGTAGATGTTCGCGCAGAAGTTGGCACGCCGCGCGGTCGATATGGCCTGCCGTACACTTGGTGCTATAATCGTCTATAACTTCGAAAGTATTTGAAATTTTTCTCTGAAATTTTCAGAGGATATTATTGAAATATAATACTTTCCAATAGGATACTTTCTAAAAAGTCGATTTTTTAGTTGAAATTAAAAAGTTAAAATAAAATAAATAATACGACTTTGAATAAGATAATTTCCGTTAGTCACTGTTCAGTTGTAATAAAGTCTCTTAGTTGACAAATCTTTAATTATACCTCTCGACTCGTAAGCAAATATTAGCAAGTACTTTTTTACTCGTATCAATTTCTTTAAATATTTATATTTGAAATTTTGTAGCTGGGAATTCTGTCAAGAGAATGATCATACAGGTAGTTCACAGTTTAGATACCAAATTATACGAGAATTTAGTAGACATACATTGATCTTATTGCCATCATCTATGACTCTTTTGATTACTCGTTGTTTTACATAAATCTATTTAAGTTACCATTTACAATAATCTATTCTTGTAGTTTTTTCGTCGTCGCTGCTTTAGTCACTAAAACAGTTCTTTCTATGCTCTAATTTTGTTATATAGAAAAACGCGTCCAGATTTTTTGGGGTGAAGCTTAAACTAACCCAAACAGCCGCAGGTTTCAGCGGACCAACTATATCGAATTCTATTATAAAATATTACAAAGACATTATACAGTTGTTATTTTCGATAGATGAGTTTCAAGTAGAGACGTCTGAATGTTAATCAAGGTTAAGTAATTTATATCTTAAAAACAAGCCCGACAGTTAGGGTGAGAGGTATTTGTAAGATATAATCGTAAATCTGATAGTTCTTTGCAGATTTCTGTAATTTTTGCCACATCCCCTAAAGGTATCCATGCGTGACAAAATTTGTCAGACTATAACTACCCCAGTGTCCAGGGTCACTATGCCTGATAAAAAAAATGGTAACCCTGGTACTTTTTAAAGATTTTATAATCTTTGGTGAATACGTTTACATTAACATCTCCTAAACTTCTATATGCGTGAAATAATTCGTCACCTTATAATAATCCCAGCGGCTTAGGTTACTATTCGTGATACAAAAAATTAATGAATGATAAATTATTTCAGGCATGTAATCCTTTAAACAATGTTATTTTAAACATATTTGCCAATATAAATAATCTGTGAAAAGTATAGGATATACAAATTATTTTACGCATAATAGACGGTGAGTTTATGCTCTTTTAAACGTATTTACCAAAAGTTTAGGATTCTGTGAACAACCATGTTGCTGCGGTTGTTTTTAGGATCTAAGACTATTTATTTCTAAAAAATTCCATAATATTCTATCATTTAATTCAATATATTTGACGCGCTGAATCATGCTACGGTTGCTAACCGCTACTTGCAGCCTCCTGTTTTTTGTGTAAACCACTGTAGTGGATGTTGGCGATCACGTGCTGATATGATTCTCGATATGTTGTTGTGTGAGCTTTGTTTCCAATTGTTCTTAAAACTGTCCACTTCCTTATATCTCGTAGCTTTCTTCCTATTCCGCGCTTTCCCTCTAAGCTTCCTTCTAGAATACAGTAGATGGTATTTTGAGTTTCTCAGCAGATGTCTAAGATATGTTGTTTTTCATCTTTTTAACATTTCCCGGCCCTTGTCTGTTCTTTTCAAGATGTCCTCGTTCGTTACTTTGTTCGTCCGTGGTACTTTGAACATTCTACGATAGGTCCACATTTCATGTGCTTCCAATTTCTTCATGGACAATGATTTTAATGACCACGTTTCTACGCCGTGATATAAAACGGACAGTACATAACATCTCGCATATCGTATTCGCAATTTCAAGTTAATGTCCGTACTGGTGTATCTTTTCGAAGTTGAATAAATGATTCCACTATAAATTGATATCCTTATCGTTGTCCCCGTCTTTGTGTAACAAACTTTCCAAGTATTTGTATCGCGTTACTCGTTCCGGAGTCATAACATCTACAATCAGTTGGGCTTGCTCTTAAGGCATCTATCTTCCATTTACTGACTACCATTAATTTTGTTTGGTGATATGTATTTTATGCCCATATTCTATGCTGACCGCAGTCAATTTTCCAACCAATTGCTGCATTATCACCTATTAAGATCCGCGTACCTAATGTTGTTTACAAATACCCTGTTTAACTAAATTCCAATAACATTGTGTCATGTCATGTCTCATTAAAGATGGTTTCCGAAGATAAATTGAATAAAAGTGGAGACAAGATACATCTCTGCCTGACATTGATACCTATTTTAATATTGTCTGTTGTAAACTCGTTTGTTTTTATGTTTGCAGATTGGTGCCAATACAAGTTGTTAGTACAGCGAATGACTTCATCTGTATCTTCTCTTTAAAATATTTATTAGCTTATTATATTAAACTCTATTAAATGCTTTTTCATAGATAATAAAGCACAAAAACACGTTTTTCAGTATATCTCAACAATTTTGGATTAATACAGATAACAAAAAGGGTTTCCCATGTACCCATTCCGTCCCTGATTCCAAACTGTCTCTCCTTGAAATTTACTTTACATTTTCTGCAGATTCTGTTATGCATGATTTTCAGAAATATTTTCAGAGCATGACTCATTAGACTTATTAAACGATTTCCATTGCATTTCCTCGCATTTTTTTTTGACAGTGGAATAAAGGTGGATTTCCACCAGGATGTTGGATAATTTCCTTCATCGGATATCGTACTAAATACCAATATAGTATTCATTATTAGCTCAAAAAAATCATTAGTGTACTGCAAAAATAGGCAAATCAAAAACTTTATAATTTTTGGCCTTGATAATTAATATACTTTTTATGAATTCAGTTTATCTTTCTCACAGAAATAAGCTATCAAAACATTTTTAAAGTTATTGATTTATTTAGCGTATGGCCTCTATTAGTTAAACAGACACCAATGGTAAGTACCTACAAATATACAAAAATATAGTACGAATTGACCTATATAAAATTGTTACTGCAGTGAATAATCTTGACTTAATTGAAAGTTTAACGAGCTTTACAACTTTCGTTGTTCACTTTTGAAATAGTTCTTTCCCAATGCGTGAGTAAACTTTTTCGATAATGTTATAGTTGGATACTGTGGAGTGTTGATATCACTCTTGAACAGATGTTTTTTAAGTTCTATCTTTTTAATGTGAAAATTTTAATTTGCTTAATAAAAATTTTATATATGAAAAATATATTTTAGAAGTGTTTAGTAAGTCGGTTAACGATTATTACGCAGAAGGAAATGCATTATTGACATATTCACTGTTCTTGTTATGGTAATTATTAATTTTTTAAAATTAATTCGGTGATAACATTAGACATATATATTTATATATAGTGGCATATTTTGAGAGTTAGTCAGCCAATAAATAAACTTTAGCGTCATTTCCTAAAAATAATGCAGATTTACAAAGAGACATTTTTAACAATTACACCTTAGGACAAAAAAATGTGCGTAAATTAAACCATTAGAAAACTGTAGGTTTCTAAAAAATAATAGTGTTACTATACAATATACACTGGTGAACAAAAAAATCGACTCAAACTATTTGGATCCTAAAATTTATTGTTAATATATTTTTACGGATTTTAGTATCATTTGAAAGTCCATTTTATTTTCTTTCTAATGATACCAAATTCCATAGCATACCTCATGCTTTTTACTGATTAAAATGATTGAAACGGGAAACAAGGACAACAAGGATTGAAAATAGGGGTAAAAAAAAGAAAAAATTAAACAAATTTTAAGTTTAACAATTAAATTTATTGATAAAAACCAAAATCAATATTTTGTATTAGGGAGAGGTCCTCTAGTTCGTATTACTGTTCCCAGCCGGTTTTTTATCGCTATGGTCCTTTAAGTCTCTCAGCGATGCAGGGGCTGGACTTTTGGCTCGAACCCCTTTTCCCACATGTACTCGACTCCACTCAGGCTCTAATGTGGGTATTCCCACTTCCGCCATTGCCGCACCGATGCAGCAGCATGTGGCCTCGCATTGTCGTGTATTAGCACGAAGCTATCGCCAACAAACCCAGCGTAAGGAACGACGTGTTCTTGCAGGATCTCCTCCATGTACCGGTAAGCAGTTAATCCACCGCTACGAGTTTCATCAGTTACGAAAACTAAATTGGTTTTCGCATCCGGTGAGATGGCTCCCCATACCATGACAGAACCTCTTCCGCAGGCGACCGTTTTAGTAATGCAGTATTGCGCATAGCGCTCCCCAGGCCTCCGTGTGTTTTATAGGGATGAATAGCGTGCAACGTGTACGTTGCTGAACGAACGAAAACGGTTCTATCGAGTAAAACCGTTTTAATCAGTAAAACTTTTTGGACATCCAAATGTTTTTGGTATTATTGGAAAAAGTAGAAAATCAGCATTCTAATGATATCAAAAAATAATACCACTGTTTAAAAATTAAATTTGGTGTTAAATGAAGCAAAATCGTTTAAGTCGATTTTTTTTGCTCATCATAATATATATATATATATATATATATATATATATATATATATATATATATATATATATATATATATATATATATATAAATTTCTATAAAATTATCTAAAGTTAAAAACTCATGATTATAAATTTAAATAACGCATGTCCACAGTTAAAGCACTGCTATTTATTAAATTAATCCGTGATTTATATGGTTTTGGTATCGGTAAGTTGGCTGCGGACGAAAATTCTCGCGATGTGTTGTATTCAAATATGTAAGGGAAGGCACACTCTAGTGGATTGAGATTTTGCTGTGTCTCTATTTATTGTGCGGGATCACTGCATCTTAATTATAGTTAAGATGCACTGATTTCGCATTTTTTTATCTTCTTAACTAAATGTTATTTTTGCACATGTAGCACAATTTAACTTTGCAGTGGTTCGTATTTTCATCTGGTGTTAATTTGTTAGTAGATATCGGACAGAAAAAAATTATTTCCTAGTCCTTGGCAAATGGTTTTCGATCTGTTGCTGCGTGGATCATGTTTCCAATTGTTCTTAAACCTCTCCATTTCCCTATATCTCGTCGCTTTCGTCCTATTTCGCGCTTTCTCTCTAAGTTTCCTTCTACAAATACAGTAGATGATATTTTGGGTTTTTCAGTAGGTCCCCAAGATATGTTGTCTCTCATCTCTTAAAATTGACCAACATTTCCCTGTGCTTGTCTATTCTTTTCAAAATGTCCTCGTTGGTCGTTCGTGGTACTTTTAACATTCTACGGTAGGTCCAGGTTTCAAATGCTTGTCTTGTCCTGATTTATCAATAGGCATCGGACAAAGAAAAATTGTTTCCAAGTCTTTAGCAAATGTCATTAATTTATAGAAAACCATTTTAAGCAGTTTTTTTCCAATATATGATTCATAGTTCATTATTATCTGAACATTTATATACATAATAACACATGTTTTGATATAAGCGACATTCAATCTTATTTTCATCAGTTTAAGCAAACATTCCATATTTGCATATATAACGAAAGGTAGCTTTTGCTTATTCTAATATTTTATAATCCCAAATGTTTTGTCGTCGGTACTTGGTAATTCAAACTTTTCAATTTATAGGATTTAATGAATTTTGCTTATGAAAATAGTGCAAACATTGATATGTCCTTTAGATAACTAGCTAGAAAGAAGTCGGATAAACTTTCAATCCAGACATAATATAAACAAACCTGTTGAAATCATATGCGTTCACTAAAGTAAATCAACGTGCTTATTTTTTTTATCTCTTATTAAATGGATTACCACAGTGTTTTTCACTGTTTTTTACTTTTTCATTTCATGCGAATTTATAGAAATATTGTTTTGCTCGTTAAATCGTAAGTCTTGCTTTAGGTACTTTATATAGGATGATGCTTTCAGAGGAACGCACTTATGTACAGTTAAATTTTGTTATTTGTTTAAAATTCCATCCGCTTCCATTTGTTGAAAAATTGTTGAACTGTCCGAGAACTTGACTCATTATATTTTCTTTATACCACTGCTTTATTCCACTGTTTTTATTTAGTATTTAAATATTTATTATCGGTAACTGCTTCTAATGATTTGAAATTTGCCTCGAAAAACCTCATTCGATTTTAAAAACGGATTTTTTTTTTTTGCAAAATATTAATAATGCTACGATGAAGAAATTTGTAGAATCATATAGAAATATACTATACTTTAGAATTATCTTGTAATATGTAAATCAAAGACCGATTACTGCGTCTTCAATCTAATACGATCTTGTACTGTTTGAAATGGCGACGAAACTCTTTAATTTCACTAAGACGGGCTATTTTCACCTATTAATGCGATGACATTCCACCAAGCCATCATATAGATGTACTATGTATGTGCCTACCGAATTCTACGTTCTTGAAAATTTTATCAATTTTGCAACTTTAACAGCTAGAGATATTCTAAAACAAAACATATTCCGTTGGGGCTAATTTGTAACCATTTTAATTCGTATTTTAATTTCTATCGAGCTACATTTATAAATACTTTTACTGTTTGTTTTAATTTATGTTGGGGATAAGTATACTATATCTTTATTATTCCATTTTTAAACTTTAGTATCTAATGGATATACTAAACACCTGCCAAAAATAACAGAATCAACTAATTTTTGAGCCAAATACCACAATACTACACATTAAATTCATTGACTCATTCGCTGTAGAATCGGTAAGCACAGTTCTATAAATATACTGAACATATTACTACGAATACTTATACCCAAGTGCGATAACAAGTTGAGATTTGTTCGCGTTACTCTACATTAATGATATAATACGATTACTACAATGATTTTTATGCCCTATATATTCTTATTTGTGTTTGAAACCGTCATGCATCACCACATTTAAATATAACATATAATATAGTTTTTAACATATTATACCTTCATATATGGATTCATTCTTATATTTTCTATATAAAATATTCAAGTTGTATTGGTGCTTCTTTCTTCCTTTATTAGCTTGTATAGACAGCGGTGCTTGCATTTCTTTTAAACCTGAACTATTTAAACAATATCTTTACTAATAGCAACTATTTTTTATTGCTGTGTGGTGCTGATGTATAATTTAACCTACATGTTTATGCTTTGTGATGCATGCGTTACACACGAAAAATTAAATTAGGACTGCTTATAATGTTCATTGAACAGGGATTTCGTATGGAATTTAGTTAATATTCTAGGAGGTATACTGGAGCTAGTAATATATATATATATATATATATATATATATATATATATATATATATATATATATATACATATATATATGTATATATGTATATATATATATATATATATATATATATATATATATATATATATATATATATATATATATATATATATATATATATATGTTTATTACTCTACTGAACTAAAGATCAACATTTTTGAAGTTTATTTTAATATTAATAATCAATATCAGTCGGCTGTATTCCGGTATCTACCGTAAGGCGGATTTAGATGGTTAAGTAAACAGAAAAATTACTAAGTTTATCTCGGATGAAAACAATAAAGTTTTTAAATTAGAACTGGATCTTGAAGTTCCTGATAAATTTGGCGACTTATCGCTATTCATCATAAAAATATGCTAAGTTTAAGAGAATCCAAATTATGTTACATTATAGAAATTTAAAGGAAGCTCTAGAATAGGAAATTCGCATTCCTAATGGTAACAGCAGTTTAAGTTTTTGTCAATTTCCGCGGTTAAAACAGTTCAAAGAAATGAATGCGATACGTAGGTAAGCAGCTAAAAATAAATTTGAGAAAAACAATTTTAAGCTCATGGCTAATGCAGTGTATGGTAAAACCATGGAAAATGTATTAAATAATAGCAATATAAAATTTGAATGGGATGGTCGCTTTGGTGCTGAAGCCTTAATCGAATTTAAAAAAGTAACTGTATTTGAGGAAAATTTTGTTACTATTGCATTCAATAAGACAGAAGTATATTTAAATAAACTGATTTATGCAAGTCTGTGTATATTAGATATAATAAACATCACCACGGTTTTCATTACAACAGCATAATCGGTTTCCAAATTCTCGGATTCTCTGTTCTAGATATTCGTATATATGAAATTAAAAATAACGAATATTTTGAATCATTAGACTGCAGAAAATAATATATGTGGCATTCTTTGTAAGGTAACAGGTTCGGTCAAAAATGAAAACAATGGTTAAGTAAAAACCGAATTTGGGGGGGTCTTCGATCTAAAACGTATGCTATGAAAATTCTTAGAGTAATAAATCCAGAACAAGTCTGTTTGTAAACGACGAAATTAAATTTGAGGATTATTTAGCTTGTTTGCAAAATCAGAATCACTGTAATATAAAATTTAATTAATCCACATGATGATTAAAGTACATACATTCATACGTTTATACCTATATCTCTATAGACACCGCATACCTACGACTTACTATAGGCGCGTTTCAAAAGTAAAAATTTTAAATATATACATTTTTCTACGTAATCCCCCTTCCGTTACAAACACTTAATTTCGTGAGACAAGCTTCTTTAAACCTTCCGCATAAAATTGCGCAGCCGAGGTAGGTTCAGAGTAAAATGAAAACTTTGTATGTGGTTTTAAATACATACATATTTTGTTTTCTACATGGTCACCATTTCTTTCCAAACCCTTTTTGATATCGTGATATCAAACCTCCGCATTAAATTCAACCCCCTGGGATTTCAGTCAGTTTTCGCCTTTTCAGTATCCAGCTTATAGTCCTGGTCTTATATTCAGTGAGTACCATCTTTTTTGTATACCTTAAGAATTGACTCGACGATTTGAAAAAGCTCAAGAGTTGAAAACCTCAGTGCAAAACTGGCTGAAATCCCAGACGGAGGATTTGAAGAAGCTTGTTTCACGATATCAAAAATATTTGGACCGGAATAGTGAACGTGTAAAAAATTAAGTAACTATGTATGTATTTAAAACCGCTAATAAAGTTTGGCTTTTGGTCAATCGTTCTTATTTTATTACCGACCGACCGTTACTTTTAAACCGCGGCTTGAAGATAAACCTAAAACACACACCATATTGAACCTAAATCTATCCATATAACCGCACGTTTGTCAATAGATACGATTATACTTTTATGCACACCCCGTATCTAACGTAAATTATACATGCATATACCACTATACATACATTTGTGTGCATAATTATTTAAACACACCACTTAACCTAAGTATTCATAAGTACACCAATGTATATTCATACATTAAAATGAGATTTCTCATATAATGATGACAAAGGGCATATCCGTAAACTAGATTGAATTTTCAACTATTACCTAGGTGGGTTATATAAACCACACTCTGGGCTGAACCACACCTTTAATGGACGAAACTAATAAAGATTACTATAGATTTCTTAAAAGTGCCCTTCTTTCTTTATCTTTACACGTAAAAGCAGCTGGAAGTAATTTTAATTTAACACTGAATTTTGAATTTGTACCTCCAATTCAAGGGTTTAAGGGATTGATTGTTTGGTATATATCATATTTCAGGATTGTTGAAGTCGAGAAATATGAAAATTATTATATTATTCTTTCATTATTTCCATTTTAACAGATATATGTAGTAGGAAATGCCGAGTTTTAGAAAAAAATATCTCAGAAATCCTTTCTCTGCTCAATTTCTTTTGCGATCATTATCTATCATTTAAAATATCGAGTTGACATGCTTATGTTTTTCTTGGGTTTGAGAAAGTCAAATTTATTATTTATTTTACTGGATAAATCACAGTTGTATAAAGTTTCATTAAAGTAGATTATATACAAAATGTTTTGCTCAAGCTCTACTAACAATATAATTTAAGAGGATGGCAACATAGATGCCCTTTAATCAAGATTAAGGACCTCTTAAATCTTTCTTGACCCAAATTAAATAGATATTACCACTTACTTTTTAAGTAATTTTATCCTTTTAAATAATAAATCAGTCCATTTTAATTAGATCTTAAATAATTTATCCCTACATATGGCTTTCAGCCCTTTAGAAGGCGTCTTTAGACTTATAAGTTTTTGTGAAAAACTTAACTGTTTTTAAACATATTTGTATTTTAAATCTTAGTTCAACTCACTATATAGCTTTTAAATTCGTTTATACTCGTATAAAGGAATATTTTTCCTAAAAGTACGTTTTCTAAAACCCCAGGTGTAAGGGTTAGTTCTCGCAAGAAAAAAGCTGCTATGGTATTTTATAAAATGAGAGAATTTCGTTAGAAAATAATTGTAATTCAGACTATAATACATAATAGATAGAAGCTTTACAATTTTATACGCTTTCTGTAGTCATGTGTCAATGTTTGTAAGTGGTACTAAATGTCCAACTGATTTGTGCGGTGCGACATAAACAATACTGTACAAGTAAGGTACTCAATGGGCTGCCTCAGATTTATTTTGAACAGGGATTCCCAAAAAATATCTAACTAATTTAAATAAAGCTAAAAAAATTCCCGAAAAAATTTTTTTTTCCATGCAAAACAGAAGGTAATATGTTTTTTTTACATCACACAAAATTTGCCAGGTGTGGTTGCAACCTTTAAAACTAGTATTTTTTAAATAATATATTACATTTGAGTTGATTTTTTCATGAACGTTTCTGTTCGTGGTGTATATTTTATTTGATAGAAATTATAAGAAATATTAATCTAACAGTAAATAAATAAAATTTGTAACTTTTATTGACTGTTTCGGCATAACTTGACTGTACTTTTTCTTACAAAGAAAACCATACTATTTTATGGTTGAAATAAACAACTATCCCCCCAAAATAAGGTAATTTGCATTAAAGGATGAATTTTAATTGCTCTCTGCCGAAATAAATTGTCGATTTTTTGTAAAAAATTTAAACGTTCAGTTTTTCTGTGAGTATTTTTAGATTTCGGTATCATGAATATGGGTAGTTCACCCTCATAAAAATCTGATTTGAAACTTATGTCTAATATACCTACTTTGCTTTTTATAATTTCGGCAAAATCGTCGTATAAAATTAAAAAAGGGAAAAAAAAAAATGAGTTTTTAAAGGTTGCAAACACTTCTGGCAAATTTTCTGTGATGCAAGAAGCACATTGACTTCTATTTTGCGTTAAAAAAGTATTATTATCTTTTTTTTTTCGGGATTTTGAGCCTTATTTAAATTGATTACTTGGATATTTTCCGCAATATTTATAGGGAAAAAGTTCACTCCCATAGGTGAGCGAAACCTAACGCATGGAAAAATGCCTATTCACCTTTCTATAAAATAGATTTCTACAGTAGCTTAAATAACTATTGTCGCTTTATATAAGAAAAAACTGTAAAATATAGGTTTTACACTTACCCACTTTAAGTTTGCATTCAGGAAACAGCTAAATTTCTACGGCAGAAAACTACAGAAAAATCCCGATTTGAAGAAAATCTGAGGGTACTTTATTGTAAGTTGAAGTCGTTGATAGGGTCAATGGTATCTCGTTTGTTTACAAAATTTTAGGTAAGAAATCTTCATATAAATGGTACAACAAAAATAATATTGCAATACTACTTTTGATGCAAATTAAATACGGGTCTTTGTTAGAAATGAAAAACCTTTAAACGTTCATTCGTTCAACGACCATTAAATTCAGTAATATACCCAAAACGTATTAATTATATATTACTAAATTTGTTGTAGGAGCCAATTCCTGTCAGTGGCTACTGTCAGATGGGAGATATAAAGGGGATAAACAATGGCAGCCGTATGGATGTATGCTACATTTATATACAAAAATGTTGGTAATATGAAGTTATATAAAATTAAATTAAAATATTAAATTCCTGACAAGTAAACATTCACATACCCTGATTAGTATTTACTGTCGATAATCTTTTATATGCTTAAAATTATCCTACAATTTGGTGTGTTAATTGAATTTATTAATTGTTAATTAGTTTTTAGAGCGGTTAGTAGTATATTTGTGGGAATACAAAGAGGGGAGGAGGCAAATATTTTCCTCCTCCCATCAGCATCCCATAAAATTACCTCCCAACTTATAATACAATCTCCCTATAACCGCAAGCAAATATTTTCCTCCTCCCCCCATCAGCATCCCACAAATTACCTCCCAACTTATAATACGATCTCCCTATAAACCGGAAGCAAATATTTTCCCACTCCTTCCATCATCATCCCATGAATTACCTCCCAACCTATAATACGATTTCCCTATAAACCGGAGGCAAATATTTTCCTCTTCCTATTAACTATTGAAATTTTTGCAAATAGAAATATAAAATTAACTTCTATCTAATTCCTTCCTATTTCAGCCTAAAATAACACCAAAAATGCAATTTTGAATTCTATTCTTTCCTTGTTGGAGTTTTGCAACCAAAGTTATATTTATATATTTACAATTAAAACAGTAAAGGTTTTTTTTATTGAATATGTTTCCTAATTTTATAATTAAAATTACAAAATTAAAAATACAATTAAAATTGCATAATTAAAAATACAATTAAAATAACAATTAAAATTAAAAAATTAGAGTAAGATTTCACACTCCATCCCCTCTAGTTTATTTTCCTTGTGTTCTTCCCCATTTTCTTCGTTATTTTCTCCTATGTCATTTTCTCGCATGTAATGTTCTTCAGTCTGATTCCCTTCAACCTCATTTTCTATCGAGTATAATTCACACACACACATATATCTGATTAGATTGTTCCCACTCATAAGTGTGAGGTGGTGTTGTATTAACAGTCCATCTTTGAGTGTTTATCGATTCTACAGGACGGAGGCGGGGGTGTTGATGATTCATAAAATATCTTTTGATCTTTCCAACATAATAAACATAATTTTTTAAATTTATTAAACGACATGACAACATTAACATGATCATCATAAATATGTTTTAAATTTGCGTTATTTTGGTGAAATATAATAATTAAACTTGCATTATCCCGTATCAGCTGTTTCGGAGTAGATGAGTATAGTTGATACAAACAAAAACAGTCGGTATTCTTATGTCCTCCGAAACAAAAATAATCTTACTATGGTTTGGTTAAAATAAACTATATCATCAAATATTACTATAGAGTTTGGTTTTATGTCTTGTGGTGAAATGATATTTTCTTCATTATCTGACGTTGGACAAACCAATTTCTTTTAATCGTTTAAAAGGTGTCTTTAAATATTCATATTTATTAATTTTTAACTTGATTTCAATCACAAATAGATCTTTCGTGTATAGACATTATTTACATGAAGAGAAGTGAATAGACTACTAGTTCCGTGTCTTCTTATAGGTCTAAATTCTATTCCTCTAGTTCCATACTATTAAATCAGAATGAGAGGAATTAGATATTATATGGTAAGAAGTAATCTGTGGGAATGTTGATGGGACAACAATATTTGTCCCTTCGGAGGAAAAAGTTTGCCTCCTCCTCCTCCTCCTGCCCTTTGCATTTCCACAAATACGCTACTTGTATGTGATTAGTTTATCGAGCGTAGCAAACCAATTGGTATAAAATTTGGCACTCATATGTAGATAAGGGAATTTTATCCGATATATCGTTAGTTATTTAAATATCAAGTAGCGATCATTGGTGTGTTGTGTAGGTCAATTGAAAAATTAACGATATATCGATAACTATTTATATATTTATAGGTATCTAAAGATAATAATGAATAATGATTATTCTTTAAATATCAGTTGTACGAGCAAAGAGAAAATGGAAAATTTTTTGTTTTAAGAATTAGGTGGTTTTACGGTACTGGGAAAGTATATCTGTCCTAGAATTAATTCGGATGTTTTTGATTTAATATATTAAAAGAAAATAAGGCGAATATAATTTGATATGAATTTAATATTGTCAGCAGTATATAATATTTAATTTTTTTTTATTTATTATTTTTTTCAATACTATGTTCTCACCTATTTTAATTTTAAAAATATTCGACTTTTAGGCAAAGCCGTTTTCAGTTCTACAAGGTAATGAACTATCTCAGCAGTTTGCAAATATCATATATACCTAATCTAAGTTGCATTGGCTACATTCTTTTTATTGCATCTTAAAGCATTTTTTTATGACTTTAAAATTGATATAAAGACTTGGAATAAATATATCAATTCTCAAATCGTAAACCATTAGGATCTTCAATTAGGCTAATGACGACATTGGTTTTGCCACATCCCGAAAGACCTACTATTAATCCTCTTTTGCTGCCTCCCTCAAAAGATTTTCCATGTTTTCTAAAAGTATTTGATAAAGCATCACGATTTTTAATTTTTCTGAAAAATGATTGTTTTTTAATTCTCATTATATATTTTTGACTTATACAGGAACACTAGTTATTTGGGTTTATACGTTCGTAATATATAATGTTTAAATCGCATCGTAAACAACAAAACGAAAAAAAAGAGGAGGTGTTTTTTTTTAAACACTTTAATAAATAAATTACATTTGAATTACACTTACCGGGATATAATTTTTCTGGGAAAAATTTAGAAAAGAGACTAATAATGAGTGACAAAGGAAGTAATCCATTAGATGAAGCTTGCAAAACATGATATTTCTTACTCCATATTAAATGATATAAATATGAAACATTCTGCTGATAAGTTATTATCTGAAAAGGCTTTAGCGATGTTTAAAGTTACCGACGCTAGTTTTGGAGAAAACACTTTTGCTCTAGGAATAGCCACAGCAATGAAAGTAAAGAGAAAATTAACAGTGGGACTTAGAAAAAGACAAAAACAACAAAAAATATCGCATAGGACGAGGAATGTCATTATCTAAAGCTATATCTGAAGCTAGAAAAGGAATTGTGGGAAAACAATTTCAAACTTTAAATGGTAGGATCAAAACAGCTCTGAAGTCAATAGGAAAGAGGGGGAAGCTGGTAAATTCTAAGACAAGAGTAATACCTGTTCTCAAGGATGGAGGTTTTTTTACCATTTATAGCCATATTTGCTGGTTTGTCTGCTTTGGGTGCTCTTGGAGTAGGAGCGGCTGGTATGCAAAAACTGTAAATGATGTCAGATCGACTAAAGAAAGGTTATCTGAACTTAAACGACATAATCAAATCATGGAATCAATTGCAATTGGCAGTGGCTTGTTACTAAAACCTTATAAAAAAGGATGCGGATTGTTTTTAAAATTATATTTAGAAAACTGCTAAATTATATACCTCGGAATCCGCTTACAAATTATGACCTAATAAAGTATGTCAAATTTTTGTCAATTCCTAAATTTTGAGGAGGACTAAATTACTTAAAAGGATTAAGAAACATGAAAGTGGGATTGTTAATCTGTCCACCTACAGTGTTAATGACACTAGTTAGCATATATATATATATATATATATATATATATATATATATATATATATTTATATATATATTTATATATATATATATATATATATATATATATATATATATATATATATATATATATATAATACTTTGATATGTATGGTAATTTACGTCCCCCATCTGATTTAAATTCATACTTTTATAGTGACAGTCATAAAAAAGTGATAACATACAATTGTAACAAACATCAATCTTTTAACCAAACAAATTGTGGTCAACTTTGTTTAAAATTTCTTTATAATAACATATGATAAATAATCTTAGTTCAGTCTCTAAAAGAATATTAAAGGGATGTGTCATATAGTTATATATCTAGAAGAAGATGCTGAATTTTGAAACATTTAATGCGATACCTAATATTGACGAGCTTAATAGCAATGTTTTTTGATAATAATTATGTATTTTTAATAGCTGAAGGAAGCTATGAATTGGATGACCTAAACAAATTTATACGTGATAAGTGTAGTAAAAGATGTATTCAATTTAACATGTTTGCAAATAATAATATCTTACATATACATCTTATGTCATCAGTTGCAATAACGTTAAATAAGGTGACAGTTGGTAAATTATTAGGTTTTACAAATTAGATTAGATTAGCCGATGTAGAACATATATCAAGCAACCCTGCGGAGATTATTATAGTAAATTCTATAAATATCGATTGTAGTATGCTGAAGGATCATATCTGAACGGTAAACCTGCTTTTTTTTTATCATTCTCTTCGTCTCGGTAGGGATTTTACACTTTTTCCATATCCCAAGGATATCAGCAAGGATGTCGTAATACCCTCAATATTGTCCAAGTGCCGAAACATACATTTTTGTATTTCACAGCACCTTTTAGACAACGCGGTAGTGCTGCCATGGACGTTATTGCATTACTACAAACAACTACTACCTATGTACGTGGCCAGGCCAAATATACTTAAATGAATTCATAAATACCGACCTGCGGGATTGAACCCTCGACCTTTTGCACCGTAAGCAAACTACTACGCTACGGAGCCACGGGCCGCCATATATAAAACATTTCATATAATACATCCATTTTTTCCCAACGTAGCTTTCGGTTAGTATTACCACAAAAGTCATATATTTTCCAGTAACTGTAAAAGCGATAGATAAAATTACTATTGAAATAACTAAATAAGGAACTTGTTAATTTTAGAGGTGGAGTCCTAACGTTGAGGCTAAAAAATTTCAGTTTCAGTAGTTCTTTATCACAAAAAAACCATCCAACATAGCTACAAAACTTAGTATAAGAAAACTTAGAAGAAAGGAAACAAACATTTTATTTAGTAATAAATCAAGCACACAAAGGATAACACCTTCTAATAGATAATTTCTGAAAAGTGTGGGTTTAAACTTAAATAGAAATGGAATATCTAAACGTAAAAGGAATTTTTTTTTTGATGAATCCATTTTAAGTTAGAAAGTACTTTCTTTTCATCCTTCAATCCTACAAAATTAGGACCAAATGATAAAATAAGAATTTCTTTAAAACAAACTGGAAAATATCCTCTGCCTTGCAAAAGTGAGATTTATTTGGAGCTACAAGTTACGAGAGAGGATGGAAAAACTTCCCTAACAAACACCATCTTTTATTAATAATGCCTCAGCATTCTTATTTAAAGAGCTACGTTATATTTTAAATGGTGTTACTATCGATTCTGTTCGAGATGTTGTACAACTTCAACACTTAAGGGTTATATGTCTTAAAATAAAAATTATAGTATCAAATTAGAAAATGCTGGGTGGTATCCAAATTTGAAAACAGGAGAAAAAATTATGACTGATGATAATGGAAATGTTTCTTTATGTATTCCTTTAAAGATGTACTCAGGATTTTTTGAATATTATAATAAAATAGTTTTGAATATATAAGAATTAATTTTAATAAGGAGTAATGTTGGGACGAATGCTCTAGTATCAACTGTTGATAATGAAAAACCCAAAATTACAATCACGCGAATATCCTGAACTGTTGGAAACTACAAGACATAACTGGCCTGTTAAAACTTCAACTAAGGTTGAAACACCGCGTCATGTTTTAGTTGCCTTTCAAACCAATAGACCAATAAAAAGTAAATGTGATAATTGTGAACTAAGAAATATAAATGTGTTTTTAAATTCGGAGAGATACCCTTATAATGATCTTCAACTTGATTTTGATAGTAACAAGTTTGCTATATTATAAAATGTTTTTAGAGCTCCGTCAGTATAATTTGCCAATAGAACCAATTTTTAATCTCATAGAATTTAAGAATAATGCATCTATTGTTTATATTAACTTTCACATCAAAGAGATTTACTGTAGAATGGTCCAGTAACTTTAAGGATTGAATTCGAAACAAAAGAGAAAATTTCGACTAAAACAACAGCATATTGTCTCATAATACATGATAAAATATGTAGCTATAATCCTTTAAGGAAAATAGTTAAACAACTCAAATAATTCAGATATTTATTGCATACATATTTTAAAATAATCTAATTCGAACTATGTTTTTCGCACATCAAGTTAATTCTGAAGATGTAAAAATTTTACAATTTGAACAAGGATTACAATTACATTTCATTAAAGATTTATAAGAACTCAAAAAACTAATAGAAGGATATTTCAAGTTTTTTTTTCTAATTAAAAGATTAATGAGCATTCTTAAAATCATGAATAGGAGACTCATTTTGGACATGCAGGGATTTAAAGATGAAAAAATAAATTTATACCTAAAGAATTAGCAGGGAGGAAATAGGATAAGCCATTATGTATTTAAACAGCCATTTGCATTAAATTTGCTTTCTCCAGATTACGTAAATAAGCGATTTGGTTAATGAAATTTCATCACTGCATTAACTGGAGTTTAGGACACTCCTCTCTTCATTGTTTTGCTGATATTATCAAGCAACTTACTAAGGACATCCCATTTGTTAATGTTATGTTAAAGGAAAAAAAGCAGAGTAAATTAAGAAATATTCATCTAATCCTGTAATTGAGATCGGTGAGGAACCCTCTATAAGAGCTTTAACACCGAAATGTTTTTATCACTCAAAGTCACCATTTATCTGTGCTTTGTCAAATATTTTTTTTTGTACGACGGTTGTTTGAATGAATAACAACTGAAATATAAACAAATATTATTTTATTTAATTTCCAGTATATATTGTTACATTTTATTTTTCTAAACATTTTTCAGTAGCTGTAACAGTGTTATTTAATTTTAACATTTCTTCTATAGTAATTAATTTGGCAGTATTTTGACACAGCTCAATATGATCTGTTAGTCTTAAAATTAATCACCAATCTTGTGTTTCTTGACTTCCTCCGATATCCTGATAGTAATGAGAACATGCCTCCAACATAATAAACTCTTCATATATTTCCTTCACTAATTCGTCCATTGTAAGAAATTAATTGAATTAATTTATTTTTCAGCTTCACTGATACAATTTAGTGTTGTAGGATCTTCTACATAATCTTTTAAACTTACAATTTCTTTAAGGAAATCACTTTGGTCCGATTCCTTCACAAATTTTAGATTGTTTGGAGTTTCGAAGTATTTCAGACATGCATCTATACCTTGTTGATAGTAATCAATCAAATTATAACTATGGAAATGTTCTGGGCTGCTATGTATAGTATAATAAAACTATTTTTTTCAACCAAATATTAAAATATTTTATACAATTTTTTATCTTGCTGATTTAAATCCCTAATAGATTTTTTACGTGTAGACATTATTTACACGTGTTATTGAAGAGAACTGAATAGAATATATAAAAGTTATGTTTCTTCTTATAGCTTTAAATTCTATCCCTTATTTCCCTTACAGATGGAATTTGAATATTTATTTTTATGTGTTTATAACACTGGTCTACAAAATTTTTTTTTTCTTTCACAAGGGCTAAATTAACGGAATATATTTATCTTTTCCATGTTGAGTTGAAATATGTTCTTAGATTTTATCCACCAGGCAGGGTTTTTTTGTGGCACGTGTTTAAAGTTTTAAAATATTTAATACAAAACACTGAATAATAAATACACGGCTAATTTTGTCTAACCTAAAAAGTTTTATATGATGATATTCGGTCATATTTTGTCTTTGGGATGTCTCTTTTCATGGTCCAACAGTAGTCGGGCGGCATACTGGGACTCCATTTGCCTTGGTACCTCTTATCCATAGTAGAAATCTGCTGATGAAAACTCTCACCATGCTCATCAGAGACAGCCCCAAGATTTTCAGGTAAGAAGTCTAGGTGGGAGCCCAAGAAGTGAATTTTAAGTACATGTTGCAGCCCATTTCTTTGTGTGAAGTCAGAAGATTTTATTATTTCACTATAGTTTTCTTCTTTTTTTTTATTGCCAAGAAATCCACAACAGATATTTTTGAATGATTTCCACGCTGCTTTTTCCGGTGGATGTAACAGTTCCTCAAAATGTTCATCATCCGATATTAATGATCTTATTTGGGGCCCTATAAAAATTCCTTCCTTCAATTTTGCATCACTTATTTTAGGAAATTTAGATTTCAAATAGGTAAATGCAGCAGAACCTTTATCCATTTTTCTTTACAAAAATTTTTATATGCCCCAGTTTTATGTGCAGGGGAGCTAAATACACCTTTTTCGGGATCCACTAATGGGGTATTTGATACTTTTTTTATGCCCAGGAATAAGAGATTCACGTTTAGGCCATTGTTTCCTTATGTAGTGAGACTTCTTATCCCTGCTATCCCATTCACACAAGAAACAGCAGAATTTCTTGTATCCAAGTTGCAAACCTAACAAATAAGCTATAATCCTAATATAGAGAAGTATATTACACAAAAATGACTATCACAAGAAAACTATGTCTGATAGAAGAAATCTGATATTTGAATTCAGCATAAAAAACTGAACTAGGGTCCTCTATTCCGTTTCCTTGTGAAAAAAATCATGTCAACCAGTGTAATCAGAATGAGAGGAAGGAGGTATTAAATATTGGGTAATTTGTAGGAATGCTAATAGGAGGAGGAAAACTATTTGCCTTCGGTTTATAGGGAGATCGTATTATAGGTTGGGAGGTAATTTGTGGGATGGTGATGGGAGGAGGAGGAAATATTTGCCTCCGGTTTATAAGGATATCGTATTATAAGTTGGGAGGTCATTTTTTGGGATGCTGATGGGAGGAGGAGAAAAATATTTGCCGCCGCCTCCTCCCCCCGTGCTCCCCTTCCCCACTCCTCCTCATCATCCTCCCCCTCCCGTCCTCCCATCCGCCCCTTCTCTCATCAGCCCCCGCTTCCCCTCCTCCTCTCTTCTGTTGTAAATTTTTTTCTTTTCGTTCTTGTTTCTTAAATCCTTTGCTTCTTCCTCTAACTCCTCTTCATCTGTTTTATAAGTAATATTAGAATATATTCTATTTTGATTTGCCATTTGGACAAAACTACGATACACTACTTGCAACTGCAGTTGTTTGGCTGGTTTTTAGCTGTGTTAATTTTGTTTTCAGCTGCTTAGTTTGTTGCTACTTTTGACGATATATTCCGCCACTGCATTTTTTCTTGTTGACTTGACTAGCCTGTTGAGCAATTTCATTTGATATCCCATTTTGTACAGCCATTATTATGACAAATTGTTATAGTTATTTGTAACTAATTGTTTCATAAATAATGTATAATTACGACGACACTAATTCCGTTCACGGTCCTGATATCACAGTCCACTCATATTGAATTTATGGTAAAAAACCATACTTTAATCTTTAATCACAATGATAATTCATAAACACAGAGATCGAACAGACAACCTTCATACTTTGGCGTTCAAATGAAGTAAAAATATATTTTTTAATAATGGTAATTTAAATTTATGTAGCTGTCACTGTAAAGGTTTAGACAAATTATTCCATCACGAACGGGTCAGGAGTTACCTTGGGCTTTTCTGCATTGCTTTTAAGGGTTATTTATATATTTTTTTCATAAATAGAAATTAATAAGTTTATTTACATTTAAAAGAGTAAAAAATTACTAGAGATTTATATAGTGACTTACAAAATTAATTACGTCTACGTGATAATTGAATAAATTCTCTCATAAGCTCTTTAGCTATAACTACATACCCATAAATATTATATTTTTTAAAATAAAAGCTAGACACGTCAATGTTTTTATTTATGTTTTAGAGATACTAAGCGTTGTTTAAGATACATAGCATATTATGGTTCACAAACACATTTTACTTTTGTTGGAGATAGTAGAATAAGACAGTTGTATTATGGATTTATTAACCATATGACTCAAAATGGTGACACCACAGATAAACCAGCAACTTCAAATTCCAACCTGTCTCATTTCGATAATAAATTAAATATTAAGGTAGAATTTTTTTGGGCCCCTTTTATATCCAACGAAATGACTGACCTTTTTAGGTAGGTAATACAATCTTTATATTATGATGTATCAATCAACTCTTTAAAAATTTTATTATTGATTTTAGAAAAAGATTGCCAAGCGAAGCTGTATTTTTTAAATTAAACTTCATATATTTTTAGATATTTGGATGTCAATTTTAGACATATTTTTAATAAAATGGCATGTTACGCTTTATTTAGAGCTCGACATCTAAGCGGATGATAATCATTGGCATAAAATACACAAAGGTAAAGACATTATCTGTGTGTCAAACGGTCGCAATGGCTGGGATGTTTTTTACAGTGTCGCCCCGCTCGACTGCTTTGAACTACGTAAGTAGTTACAGAGGAGGTGCGGAATACATGAAAAGACTTGTTTCAGTAGTTAACCTTCTTTGTGACACAATAATATTTTGCCGTTTTTTTTCTGTTGTGTTAGGCCACTATAGAAAGGTAATTTAAATAAATACCAAATAACAAAATATTGCACAATTTAAAAAAAATACTCCAATATATTAATTGGCCACTTAAAATTAAATTCGAAAAAAAGCAATTGATACTTTCACTTTATTATTAATTTTAATTAAATACGGAGATAAACAAAAGTCTCCATAATCCTTAAAAAATTAAAAGTATTGAATACAATTCTTCCTAACTTACTCAAAATATAACAAAAAAATGCCCAAATTTTAGGCTATGCATACACGCATAAATAAGATCAGTGCAGGACACTCATAGTTACAGCTATGCTTTAATTTCTCTAAATCTCAGCGCTGATACGTTCGTATGGCAAATTACTTATAAAAGGTTTTAAAAACCAACAGTTTGTACTAAAACAAAATAAACAATCCTACCGATCTAAATGCAGACTATGCATATCGACCAAATGAATATGCACATGAATTCTCTGGCTATGATCCGATTTCTGAAAATTTTCAAGAAGGAAATTTTTCCCAGGCCGTTTACCAAATGGAGAAAACATCAGAAGAAGAAGAAACCATAATCTATAGCAATAATCTCACCACCCTTGACACCAAACTACCCTACATTTACACACCAGAAATCGGCACGAAATTATTAATAGATACAGGAAGCACCCAAAGTATTCTCTCTACTGAAATTGTTCAAAATTATTGTCCCACCAGAATTCTTAACGAAAATGTCAAAATGACGAGTGCACATAACACTTCTTATCACAACCAAGTTACTTTAATCCATCTTTTCTTACCATTCAAAGTAAAATCTCTTTATAAATTTAACATTTTGGACTTTAGTAACAAATTTGATGGAATAATAGGAATAGATTTATTAGACGAATTAAAACCAGTACTTGATTTCGACAAAAAATTAATAATTACACCCCAAACAATAATACCGATAATAAAAAATTAAACCATCGGAAGCAAAGACATTAATATTCTTAAGAACAAAGAAACCCAGGAAACAAGATATAGAATCGAAGTGCCATCAAGAACGAAGCAGATACTAAAAATATCAGTTAATCAAGGAAGGAACATAACTAATGAATTACATAATCTACGGAGAATTAATTGAATCCGGGGAAGCTTTAGTCAAAAAAGAAACTTACCATACTACCACTATAATCAATAGCCAACCATTATCAATACAAATTACTATAAATGAACCTTTCAATACTATACCACTGGACGAAAACGAAATCAGTTTTATAGAAAAAATTGACACCAGTGAAGATATCGAAATTGATAAATCCTCAGATAACAAACTGAAAAGCAATTTAAAAAAATGAAGACCCAACCATTGCAACAAAGAAGAAAATAATATAAGAAAATTAACCTACGAATATAGAGATATATTTTACTGCGACAGAGTACCACTGACCTTCACTAACGAAACTAAACATAAAATAAGATTAACAGATTATACACCAATATTTACTAAGACATATAGATATCCAGAAGGAATATTACAAGACTCACAGTCCCCTTAGTCTAGTTTAATATGGATAGTCCCCAAGAAAATGGACCCTTCAGGAAGAAGAAAATAGAGATTGGTGATAAATTACAGAAAATTAAACGAAAAACCCCTGTCTGACAGATATCCCCTTCCAGACATAACGGATATTCTAGATAAACCTATAAACTAATATCACTATTTCACTATTCTGGACCTAGTAAACGGATTCCACCAAATAAAGATGGAAAAAGAAGATATTCATAGGACTACTTTCTCCACGAAATGAATTTACAGGAATGACCTTCTTTCGGATTGAAAAATGCACCATCGACATTCCAAGGAGTAATGAATAATATATTGAGAGACTTACGAAACGAGGAATGCTTAGTATATCTTAATGATATAGAAATATTTATTACGTCACTACAAGAACATATAGAAAGGGAACAAAACGTGGTTGAGAGACTTAGACAAGCTAATTTTAAAGTACAACTTGACAAATCAGAATTCTTAGGAAACGTAATAACTAACGAAGGAGTAAAGCCCAATCCAGATAAAATTAGTACGGTACAGAAATTTCCTAATAAAAAAATAAATTAAAAGTTTCCTAGGACTAGTAGGATACTATAGAAAATTCATTAAGGACTTTGCTAAGATTACCAAACCACTAACTAAATGTTTAAAGAGAGATCCAAAAATAATAAATCAGTAAAATTTTATTACGGCTTTTGAAACTTGCAAACATATTTTAATTAGTGCACCTATTTTGCAATATCCTGATTTTACAAAGCCGTTTATAATAACAACAGACGCTTCAAATGCGCAATTGTAATGCAAGGCACTATAGGATTAGATAAGCCCGTTACATCAGGGATCTTAAATGATACAGAAGTAGAATATAGTACAATAGAAAAACGGAATTACTATTGAATAGATATGAAAACAAACATAACTGAATTTATCAAGTCATGTGATTCTTGCCAGAGAGCCAAATACGCTAGCAAAAAAACTGTATATCTCTTTAATGATAACAGAAACATCTTCGAAACCCTTCCAAATTGTGCATATGGATATTTTCTTTTATTATAATAATTGGTAGACTCTACCATCAAATTCGTACAAACAATACAAATATCTGGAAAGAACGCGGTAAGCAATGCCTTAATTAAATGCTTCAGCTATAGTGGAATACCCGAGCAATTAATAGCCGATAATGGTACAGAATTCAATGTGGATATAATAAAAGAAATTCTAAATTTACATAAGATAAAAATTCACTTTACTACCTCTCAGCACCATGAATCTTCCACTCCACCATTATCGAATACCTGCGATTACTAAAAGAAAGCTTTCCCAATGACAATGGAAATATAATGAACTTTGAACTTGGGCATACAAAAGCGAAAAATTCCAACGACATATCAGCGATTCCGCAGAGAATCATAAAAACAAATTAAAACACATATACAGTCGAACAGAAATCAAAATCGAGAATAATAAAGAAAAGTTAACAACTAAATTAAATGTACAGGGGAACCAAAACAAAAAATTTACAATTAGTCAAACAGTTTATAAACAGAATCCACAACAAAGAAGTAAAAAGATTAGTAAATTTCTAGGACCATACACAATTGTCGATATCATTAAACGAAACAGAGCGATCATAATACCAAAAGACAAACCTCAAAAGAAAGAAACTATACATATAAAAGAACTAAAGAAACTAAATATTGTTTCAGAAGCTTCATCTTCGGACAGTGTGAATTAAATGCACTCATATATCAGAGCATGATCAAGAACCCAGGCCTACTATCACTTAAGCTACGAAGAGCACAAAATAGAATCAATACATGGTCATTTATACAGATTTTTGATATTATTAAACTGATAAAAGGATTCGATACGGTTCAAAACCAATACGTATCTAAAATGCTTTTGAAAATCAATCAATATTGCTAAATTTTTACAGCTCATATAAATTAGCCCAGTCATTTAAAAGTAAAATATCATTGTAATTAAGTAAACTAAACCCCTCAAAGACATAAAGCGGTCTAATAAATGGATTAGATTCTATAATAAAGTCAATAACTGGAAACTTAAATCAATCTCTTTCAAGCTAATATTCAAAATTTAACTTTAGAATTATTAATTAAAAAGAAAATTGATAAAACTGAAGACGCCTTGCGAGAACTTGAATCACATGATGTAGGAACTTACTGCTATTTCTTCACTGAAATGATAATATCCCAAATGAATACTAGATTTCAAATAATTTACGATCATCTAGAAAAAATGGAAGTAACGATCACCTTTTCTAAATTAAATACTCTTCATAATTCCATCATTGAACCCAATGAATTAATAAAAGAGATCGAAGCAATAAATCCCTGTTTAACCCAAGATCAGGTTACCTTTTGAACCCAAAATAAAAAAATTTGTACCTCTTTGAAAAAAATACAGAAATAAAAAGCTACAGCACAAACAACCAAATCATTTTTATAATTGAAATAGAAAAGAAAATATATAAAACTGTTCAATTATATATGCTGCCTATTCCCAAAAATAACTTATTCTATTCAATCATACTAAACTCAAGTTATCTCATAATAAATGAGCACACTTATTTCTCTTTCAAGAGAAATGGAAAGAGATGCCTGAAGAGTTTATCTGCAATGAACACAACCCAACCAAAAACACCGAAAATTCCCCAGGCGAAGTGCAATTATTAAAATTCTCTAATTTAACACAAAATTGTAGTACAGTGATGACAAAAATCTAAAATAATAAAATTCCAAAACTTAAACAAAATAAATGGATCGTGATAACATCGAGGAAAGGCGTAGTGAATCCGAAGTGTGATAAAGATAGTGAAGACATCCCCTTAAACGGAACATATCTGATCGAACTAAGTTCACAGTGCGAAATAAAAATTAACGGACTCATAACTAAAAACTTTCAAAACATTAAACCTACCCCGTATCTAAAGTGGAGGATTATGAACCTTTAAACCTAAATTTAAATGAACTAAACATAATAAAAACTTCTTTAAAAACCAGTAAATAATTAATAAACTCGATCAATACGGACTCAGTATTAACCAATAGAACCAATGGCTGGACTATCCTCATTTACGTTCTCACCCTAAAACAGTAATATAAATATTGTACAAGTTTATATAGAAATATCCCTAAAATTAGAGGCCAGATCAGAAAACGAAACAACGACCACCAAAATTCCGAGATGAACCCTGAATTTTGAACTTAAGGAGGGAGGGGTTATAGAACCCCTACATACTGACAATAAAGGAGGACACTCAGACTGTTTGCAGTTCCCAACAATATTAATTACAAATGAGATAGGACAAATATTATAAATTCTAAAATTATATCTTTCACAGTAGTTGAAATAGCTTGCATAGCAAATAAGTTTAATTTTAAGATAAAATCTTGATTGTGTTGTTGGAAATTCATAATAAAATTATATAAAAAACAACACTAGTTTTAATTTCCAATATATTTAAAGTCATTTGACAATTGTTTCACCATACAATGGCTTTTTCAGAAGTAAATAAGAAAGAAAAATATTTGGTAGTAATCCTGGTTATATAGTGCTTAAAACTATCCTTAATTATCTAAGATTATGCTAATCATTTTATTATATTATTTACAGAATTTTGCAATTGCATTTTAAGAATGCAAATCTGTGGTACTATTTCCGAGAACTTATAAAGATTAAGTAAGGAAGAAAGGTTTAAGTCTACCTGTTCGTTTAATACGTGTAATTGATTGGAGTTTTTCTGTTTGTTAATTTCAAGACATTCAAGCAAATTGAATTTTTTTTTTTAGATTTGTTATCTACATTTAGGATTTTTAACGTACGTTAAAAATCCTACATGTAGATAATAAATCTAAAAAATTAAATTTGCTTGAATGTCTTGAAAAATTGTATGTTTTTTAAAAAATAAGTTGTCCGAGTTTAAACTATCACTTGTTATTTCGTTATGAAACCATTTTCGTGAATACTACTATCGATATTTTCTGTATTAAATTTACTACCCATGGTTTTTTATTAAGATATAAGCTATATATCTGGTTCTCATGCTATAGAATTTGTCGTTTACGGCAAATTCTAATGCTACAAATGAGGTAGACAATTTTAGTCGTAATCTATGGTTCAAAGTTGTGTTGCTAGAAATTAGAATAACATGTGATACTATTTCAAGGATACTGGGACTTATTAATGTGGTCGAAGATAAATTAAAAAATATTATCCTTAATCACATATTTATTAAATACAGCCAAAAATTGCATCGAAGTTACTGCAGGTTAAAAAAATATATTAAGTTATCAAAAACCATTATGAATCATTAATGAATAACGAAATTTGGTTTAAGGACACACGGATATTTTCGAAAATATAGTCATTTTTGGTCAAAATTTAATGTTCCAATACAAAAAAAATTAGGATTGATCATTATTTATTAGGTGTAAAAAATATCATTGATGAAACAACTGATACAGGAAGAGCAAGAATAACAAATGTAGTTGCTAATTACCTTTATAGTTCACAAAAAATCATCCAATCTTAATTTAACATTGAAAGAATTTTTTGAAAGAACGTCTCGACGTCCCCATTTTACAAGTAGATAAGGGTGGATGCACGGTAGCAATGGATAGGGCTGACTATATTACGAAAACTAAGGCAGTATTATTAAATACATCGTCGTACATGTTACTCATTCGAGATCCTAGTACAACTTAAAGTAACTATATTAATCTGATAAAAAACTTAATACAAAAAATAACTCTCTGAACAAGATGATAAACAATTTACTAGGTATAATTCATCCTTCCCAAAATTGTATTGTTTGCCAAAAATACATAAGCCCGGATCAATTGTCAGCTCAGTTAATACAGTAACATGTTGCTCAAATTTTTTATCAAATATTTTAAGGAAATCAATAGGCGATAACACAGGCGATAACATTAAGGACATCTTTTCATACAGCACATATGGTATTATCAAAAATGATTTGTTTAAATCTAACAGATTTTATTTTCAAAAACACTTATTTTAGCTGTAATAATAAATTTATCGACAAATTTTTAGCACACCTGTTACCCTCATTCTAGTCACTATTATTCTTGATCATCTTTTGAACTCAGTAACGCCCAAGTTACCGTTCAAAATTCATTGAACATGTAGATGATATTATTTGTTCAATAGCAGTGAACTGTACTCAAATAATTTAATATTTATTTAATAAAACTTTATAATGCACAATTGAGGCTGGAAATAACTACCGCGGTCCTTTCTTAGAGGTAACTGGTATCAAAAAATCTTCTACTTCAAACATATTCTTAAACAGTTTTTTCAATCAAATCACCAATTAAAAATGCAACACTGCAATTGCCATGAAAAATAGAGTAACCCACATTAGTCATCACAGTTTTTTTTCAGATTAATCTAAACAAATTTCCATATTTTCAGTAGCGATTGATATCGAAAATGCATTTTAGAAAGTTCATTTTTAATTCCTGTATGTATGATAGCTTCACTGATGAAACTTAACATTAAATTGAACATAAAAAGCTACCATCTATTTGCTATTTCATGTACAAAATATATTTGTTTTTTAAAGAATATCCACAGATAAATATAACTAAGTATAACAACTTGAGCAATTCTGTCTGTTAGTTATATTAAACGAAGTACTTCCTCCTCTATGTATAATAACAATATAATTTATAAAATGTCCTATTTTAACTACCCCTGCGGTTAGATTAGACAAACATCACAATGGTTAAAGCAGAGTAACCCAACATAAAAGGGACTGCGTGTTCGGAAAAAGAGCTTGCAGTATTGTATAGTAGATCATCCTTTAAAAACAGTACAGACATCAGTTGAATTTTAATAAAATAAGAATACTAATCCATCAAAACAATTACAAAAAACGCTTATTCATGGGGAATGCTACATTAACAGATAGAAAAATTTTCTTAAAAGAGTAAAATTCTTTAAACTTTTTATAGAATATGACATGAAACGTTTAGTTCTAACATGGAGCGTTCAGTTTTAACATAAAAGAACGCCTAAATATTAGTTCCGTCAATTCGTTTAAAAACACCGTTTATTCATATTTCCGGCACTTCTTTACTAAAAAAGTTTACTAGTGTCACTAATAATAAATAATTTTCGTAACATTCCGTATATTTATTGGATGTCAAGTGGAATTGGAAGAGGCTTATTTTAAACTTTACGTTAAATATTTTAAAGCGAAATTATTTTAAAAGATCAATGAAATAATGTTGTAAATAATTAATTTAAGAAAAAGGTAAGGTTTTTAAAAAACTATTATTTATATAAAAATTATCTGATAAAATTGTTTATTATGAACATTGTTCAGAAAAACTTTATGTAATTTGATTAATTTGCCGGTGGGAAATTTCGAAGCGGCTGGGGCAGCGATACGCTTAATTTTGAAACGGGCAGTATTCAATTTCCTAGGCTACGTTTTAATACTAACGTTGTTTATTTGCATCTTTACTTCTTAAGCCACTAGTTTTTTTTTATGTATAAAAAAAACTATTTTATAAATCAATGATTAACAATTGATTTTGGGTTTTCACATATCAGTGATTCAAATTTATTCAAAATAGCAGGAAAAAAACATTGGTTTTTATAACATTTAGCAACTTTAAAAATCATCATAGGGTAAAAAGTTAGGAACACAACGGAAATCTCGACTTAAAACCAGATAGTTTCAGTGCCTTGCCAACAATATCTCTTACTCATCGGTGGAGATACCAGCTAATTTTTAAAAATGCCTTTCCTACTGGCCCTTTAAATTTTAATTAAGATTATTTTATTTTAATATATATTAGATTATATATAGCTTAATTAGATAAAAATCGACTTTATTAAGTCAGTTAATTATTGCTTTTTTGCTTTTAACGATACCACCAAAGAAAATTATTTGCAAAATCTTACTATTAACGGCATGCCTTGTAGTCATTTTTGCCGAGCCTAAAATAGAATTATAAACATGTTAAATGTTTTAGGAATTGGGAGCACTCAAATACCCCGCCGTCAGTAATAGTAGCTGGTTCAGCATTATGGCCAATAATTAATTCCAATGGGTCCAAAGATGCTGTAGAACAATATAAAATTAACATAACTAGATTAGTAAAACCTATTGATGGATTATTCAGAAAAAAGTCTAGAGTATTATGGACTATGCAGGCTCCTGTCAATCAAGAAAAATTAGAACCAGATAAAATTGTTGTGACCAATAATTTATTAGATTTATATAACAAAGCTGCCATTGAGGTAAGTAGAGATCTAAGTCACCAAGATTTGTAAGCAAAAATGCGAATTTGGACGAAAATTTGCTGTAAACTCTATATGAATATTTATACGAAGATTTTCAAATTCTTGCTGCTGGTTAAGTATCGTTATGATCCAGATTTCTTCTGGGATGTGTCTGTTATGATAGTCCACGAATATAATATAGGTATATTGTTTCGGGTGGACAGTGGTAACTTAGTTTAAGTTTTTATCCATAAACCTAGTATTAATTCTTAAGCATAAGCATAATTTTACGCCAATAAAATAGATCGACGTTTAAATTTTCAATCGGATGTCAGAAGTCTAAGCGTTATGGTCACGTTCTTGAATTAAGAACCTTTAAGAAGAAACGGAGTAATATGATTTCTTTTAATATCGTCTAATATTATAAGTAATGTGGAGACGGGTTTTTTGAATTTTTTAGATGTTGATTTTCAGCAGCAATACACAAGAAATGCAGGGCCACACGATTAAATTTGGGCAGAACAAGCGCATCGTAAAGACTGTAAATAAGTTTTAAAATTCCAGAAGCAATATGTAGTTTACAAGTGACTTGTCCTGTAAAACATAACTTTGAATCAATTACTAATCGTAGCCTTCTATCGGAATTAGAGAAAAACAATGTTGCATTATTTTGTAATGTTGTGATTTACGTCTGATTTCCAAAGATAATAACAGATGATATATTTAGATAAGTTTAAGCTTGTGAACAAAAGCTCTAGTCTAAGTTTAAAGTTTAGTTAAGTCATACTGGGGTTCGGTGTTTCTGCTACTTGTTTATTGAATACCGTCTGCGTAAAAATGAAAGTTGCCGAACCGAAGGGAGTTAGAAAAAGTAGAAATAAATATTGAATATAGGAGGGGACCTGCAGTACTGTATGTACGTCTAAATCACCTGAAAACTGCCCACCATACACAACTAGTTAAATACGATCTGCTAAGAAAGAAAGCATAACATGTTTTTCACTGATACTAAAACCTATAAAATGAAATATCGAACAAAGTGATGGTTTATCATATAGAATGATTTTTTCAAATTGAGCAATACGAAAATACTTATTTTCATCTTCTGCTGTCAGAATATTTTCAGTTATGCACGCTAATGCAATTAAAATTTTTCCTGAAGTTATTATTTTGTTGGTAAAATAGTATACTGGCCTAACAATAATTTTATCTTTCTAATACCTTTGCAACCACTTTGAAGACGATAAGAAGTATGCTGATGCAACTTAAATGCTCATAATCCAATGGCTTGCGAATATTTCTGGAACTATTTGAGCTTGCTTGCATTGAAGAGGAAAATAAGAATTAGAAATACATCATTAACTTTATGAAATAAAAGATAACAAAGATTAATCCGAGTTGCGTTAATTCTTTCTACTCCATCAGCTTTAAACAGTATTTTTTTTAATATCTTAAATGGAACTGAAATCATTTGACAAGCTAAAATAAGGGCAATCGTCTATATTTTCTACAATGTTATTATACAAATCTAAAACTTCTTAATTTGGACAAGAAAAATTCGTGGACCTACATCACAAAACTACAAAGTAACTAACAAGTTTATCAAAATGTGACGTTACATATTTCTCAAACGTATTATTGTTCATGTATAGTGCATGTTAAGGAATATACTGACGTATTTGACATTTGGTAGTGAAAACGGCGCTGGGCGCCGCGACGCCAAACAACTTTTGTTTCCATCAACATACCTTTTGTAAAACGGCATTGGAAAGCCCTAATTTTTTTCAACATCTTTTCCTTAAACTGTTTTTTCCTAATTTGTTTTGCAAAAAAGTTATACGGCAAAAATATTATTTTTTCGTCATTGCGGTTGCCATGGATCGTATGTCACGTTTGGCGGTTTTCGAACAATTAATCTAGTGGGCGGCTGTCGTACTTTAATCTGATAGTAATTATAATAATATTAGTTCCTATGCCGAGATTTTTCTTTTAATAAAATATCTTTAAATAATAAAAAACCAGAATGCATTATTTTTCATTAAAACCACAAAAAAACTATATAAATATTTATAGAATTAAATGTTTGAAACCTAAAAAATAAAAAAAAAAACATCAAAATAAATTTTCTATATGTCTTCCTTCTTCTCTCCTGCATTTTTCCATTATTTTCGTTAACGCTTGATAAGTGGTTTTGTAGATAATTTCTCCAGATATACTATTGCACGCATCTAATATTTTTACCTTAAGTGCTCAATATAATCTGTCACAATTTTGTGTACAATATCTTTAAGAGTCCCCCACAAGAAAAAAATCTAATGACGTGAGGTCTGGTGACTTAGGTGCCTATTGAATAACTGGGCTGCGAACCCCTATCCATCTTGGTTAAAACCGTTCATCCAAATATTCTCTAACAGCAGCACTTGTATGAGGTGGTGCTCCGTCGTGTTGATACCACATATGTCTTCTTAAAGTAAGAGGAATATTTTTTAATAAAACTGGTAGAGTATTAACTAAGAAATTAAGGAATCTATTTGCAGTTAGTGTTCCCTCAAAAAAGTATGGTCCAACCAAATGTCTCCCAATTATCTCACACTATACATTAGCACCATGATTTTTTTTGTTAGGTTTGCCGTTGCTGACAAAATGACTTTCATCTGTCCATAATATATGATTCAGAAAATAAGGTTCTTTGTCATATTTAATCATCATTTCTGCTAAAAACTCAGTCGTCGTTCCGAATCAAATTGTGTTAATAACTGAATATTACGCATTTGATAGTCATGGTATCTGTTAGCTTTAAGAGATTTCTGAATATTCCCATAAGGTACATTCAATTGGTTTTGAAAATTTTGCATCATTTCGGTTACTTTTTCATCTGATAAAACAGTTTTTCGGTTAGAAATACCTTTCTGCTCAGAAAATGCATCCATATTGCTCCTCAAATATCATTCTAATCGACAAAACATAGTGTGATCCAGGATATACCTGCTGGGGTAATGTTCTCGATACAGTCTAATGCCATCCCGAGAATTTCTTCTTGCTTCTCCATAAATAAGAATCATATCTGTTTTCAGCGTGGGAAACCATTTTAACCAGAAGCTATTAACACACTGTTTACTTAGTTTAACTCTATTGAATTGAATAGATGTGCAAATAAGAGTTGTCAGATTAAAGTATGACACCCGCCTACTAGATAAATTGTTTGAAAACCTCCAAAAGTGGCATACGAACCATGGCAACCGCAATGACCGAAAATAATATTTTAGAGGGTTTTTGGTGCATAACTTTTTTGCAAGATAAATTAAAAAAAGCAGATTAAGGAAAAAATGTTGAAAAAAAAATAGGGCTTTCCAACGCTATTTTACAAAAGGTATGTCAATGGAAAAAAAAAGTTGTTTGGCGTCGTGGCGCCCAGCGTCGTTTTCACTACCAAATGTTAAATACGTTAGTATACTCCTTGACATGGACTGTGCCATTCTACGCTTAAAAAAAATAAATATCTAACAATTTTCCGTAAATGGGGACCGGGCGTCTAAAAATGATCATACTGTACAATCGTAAACATGTATTAACAAGCGAATTGTATTTAATTGATTACAAGGTTACAAGTAAATTGCTTAATTAACAACATTTTAATATGGATTGCTAACTATGTTGTATCGATGTAACAAGCGTAGTTAACAAAATGATAACTGGGACTTGTTCCTTACAAATGATTTTTTATCTAATTTGGGAGGTAGGTAAATAGTTTGACAAGTTAAAAAGTATCGAAAAGGTATGGTTTAATAATTCACCGAAAGACGTAAATTACGAAATTGTTGAAAGACGCCGAAGGGTCTTGATGTCCAGAATCAGTTTTCAGTTTCAGTCATCTGTGAAAATGGAATAAGCATTGAATACGTACTTCATTCAACTGACCTCTCTCATGTACTCACAACAAAAATGCAGTTGTGTTGACGCTGCTTTCGTTGATGATAATGGAAATCTCTCCATTCATTGTTATTGTTTGTATGCCAAACCTGGAAATCTATTATTTCACTACTAGTTGACCTGTAAGCATCCATGATGTTCGAGTTATGGGAAACAATAGCCTTTTTCAATGAAGAAGTCTAGCCTTCAATTCCATGTGTAGTTATTTTAGATGACTCTGGCTATCCTTTATTACACTGAATTAAGACACTAATTTGCGTAAATATTGATGCAAGTCCTTGGTATAATAAAACCCATAAAAAACAAACACTTATTTTTCACAATAAATGCTACAGACAAGTTCCATACTTGTTACGAATAAATTACACGATTCTTTATGACACATATGTTTATGACAACTGTGATTACAAGGGTTGTACTTTGGTGAAATAATCCTCTTAAATAAGAATGCAATTTAGTCTTATGACATCAAGTCTTTTTAATTAATTTAATAACCAAATTTAATTAAAACATTATTGTCTTCATTAAAAACTAATATAATATTTGTAGCCTAGCCTTGTGTAGCTAGGAGGAAGTATTCGTTCTCTTGGAACATCTTTTTCGACGTCGCACACAATTCCAAATAAGTACCTAAGTACAGACTATATATATTTGTGTTGAGTGTCTTGAATTAGTTGTTTCTGTTCAACTTGCAACGCAATACACATCTCACCATTTTTATAAATTTGTCTGTTAGTTCACCCTTCGTGGATCGGTAGTCATTTCTTATCGTTTATTACATGCTCAAATACCAGTAGGTTTGTCCAGCCTCTATTGCATCTATATTCTTATTATCTTCCATCGCAAATGTACGGGATTGAACTCTTTCCTCGAATTATATTTAGGATACAGCATTTGTCTAACCTGAACTGCATTCCTATATCTTTGGAATCTGTACTTTTACGATTTTGTTTAAGCTAGTTTTTAGTGATTGTTATTAATTTAAGGTGGTCTGTATATAGTAGATGACTTAGCCTTACTACATACTCATCGTTCTCTCTTCCAGATCTTCACCGAGTGAGTTTAATTGACTCAACATCGAATTCAGTGCAAGGCAGAACCATTGGGGGCTTAAGGAGATGCTCTGAATTATGAGCCTCTGTATTGGGATGGTTGTTGTCTCAGTACTGGGGACCCTTCAAGTTGAATCTTCGTTTTGTACGTTGGGATATTTGACTCTAGGAAAGTTGCAATACGAGCATCAGTTTTATAGATCTTTAATACATCTAGAAAGCGTTAATGTGGTACTGAGTTGAAATCTTTCTTGTGATTTAGATAGGCAGCATGAAGACTTCTCTTATTGTCTTATCTTACCTGAATTGTGATGACGTTATTTCGTTCACAGTGTGCGTAGTTACACTGTGTGGGGCAAAAGGTTATATGAGGTCGATATGACTTCCTTTGGTTGATATCTACTTAGTTTATAAGATACAAAGATATTTGTTGTAGACCCAGTAGGTTATCATTGATTCGAGTAGCTAGCTTTTGGTGGGTACAGTTAAGCCGTTTAAGCCAAAAGTGAGACTTGGGCATGCTTTATGGCTTTCCAGTTGTGGAATTCTTTTACGATTTTATAGATATTTTCGGTAGTTAATAGTTCGAGATGCATTTAATTTAATCCTGGCATTTTTGCCGTTCTTCGTTGATCTCGTTAGCATCTATATTACAGAGGGCTTTTCTGCCTAGCTGACTTCCATAGAATCCCTTTATCTGGGGAAGCTGGAATCGACCGTATCAGGTGGAGAATTTGACTGCCGGTGGAACATCTTTGATCGTTTGAAAGGAGCATTGTCTCATTTTCAGTTACGGCTGGCCTTGTATCTTTGCAATCGTCGTGAATACACTGAGAATGTCTGTTTTAAAGGCTGAAGGTACTGCTGAAACGTAAGTAGTATAACTAGGGCGGTTCTGGGTCCGTGAAGAAGCAAGCTAGGTTCTAGGCTCAGGCTCGTGAAACAGGTTATCCACTTCTTTGGATGACATTTGAGCGGAAGTAGTAGTTCTTCGGCTGAAGAAGTTGACCTTGATTGATAGTGACTTCACAGATCAGAGGTTGTTGATGTGTGTGTAGGTTGGGGGGATTTGGAGGGTGTCAGAGAGCTGAAAATTTCTTGGAATCGCTTGGAAGTGCTGAAGAAGTAATCGACAGTGACATCACAGACCCGAGGCTGTTGATATGTGTGTATGTGGGTTAGGTGTCAAAAGGGGGTTAATGAAGTTAGTGGTTTTTTTTTTTTAATAAAAAGGATGTCAAAAAGGCATTAGAACAGTGTATTTTTTGTGTGTGTTGTGTGAAAAGGGTGTTAAGGAAGTTAGTGGTTGTTTTTTTTTTTAATAAAAAGGTTGACAAAAAGACATTAGAACAGAATTAGTGGTTGTTTTTTTCGATAAAAAGGTTGTCAACAAAGCATTAGAAGAGGGTATTTTTGTGTGTGTGTGTGTGTGTGTGTGTAATGGTGCTTGGGCGTGGTTGTTGGTGAAAGGAGCTTTATTAAGGCTTTTCGATGGTGTTGTTAGCAATAGACGCCTTGATGAAGAGTTGGGTAGGTGTAAAAAAAACATTAAAAGGGAGTTAGAAGAGGGTAAGTGGACTTAGAAGAGAGTAAGCTGGGCAAAAGTTTCTTATTTGGGTATGTGAAAGCTTTATATGGAGGTAAAGGTAGAGGATAAGCCAAGAAGTCTTTATTATGGCGATGATGATGGTGAGTCGGCTAGATTAGGTCAAAAAGTTGTAACATTCATTTTTTCCTAGATTTTAAGACCATGTAATGTTACTGATTTTTCACTTCAAATTGTACTTATTTTCATTTTTGTATCGAACGGTATATTAAACAGAAGTTCCAAGACGTTCGGTATATACTGTGCAGTGCGGGTTCCTGACCGAACCTACAGCTACGCCGCGATTGGTGAAAAGTGTGTATCCGCTGTTTTGGTTCCGGCGTCGCCATATTACCGGCAGAGTTGGGATGGTTTATTTAAAGGTCCGAGAAACTACGGTGAGAGGACTTTCCATCTAGTCGCCGAGTAGGCTTAGTACCATCTAGCCGACAGGCTAATTTTCATCAGAGCCGCCAAGTAGGTTTCCTTCGACGGAGCTACAAAAAAAAGCTCAGAACAACCATCATGCGAGCTAAGTAAAAGTACCAGTTTCTTAACTAAAAGCCGTAGTGGGCTTTCAAAGTGTTAGCTAGAAAAAGTGTGAAATCGGTCGAATGCCATCAAAGCAGGAATAAGAACAGTAAGTTACCCAAACTTCCTTCAATAGACTTATTCCAGAGTAGTGCCTTAACAGCAATTTAAAAGAGACTAAAAAGTGAAGTGAAAAGCACTATTTTTCGTCTTCGGGGGTTATCATAGCGCAGAATTTAAATGTAATAAACTACTAGTTAGGCTAGAATTTTTTTTGTAGAACTGCAAAGGTTGGAACTTTTTATTTTAAAAAACCTGAATAAATTTTCTTTTTGTTGATTAAAGCTAGTGTCTCACTGAATACCTATCCTACTTTTCAGGACAAGAACGGCTGTACCAAACTGATTTTTTTATTTACCAACAATACATTCTTTCAGTATTTTTTTCCATTTTTTTAGCTGAAGTTAGATCCTTTCTATTTTAAAATGGATGGTGCCCAAAATTTGTACAGCTAAAGCTTTTTAAAAATAGAAAATAATTCCAAAAAGACGTAAGAAAATTATCTCTTACCCATATCTCTCTACCAAGGAAAACTGAGCTAGTGTTTCTTTAATTTCTTTAGTTCTTTTAAAATCAGGTTTCACTCAATTCATTATCAGAAATTAAAGCGGGGCTGCAAGAAAATTGTGCTCAAGCTTGGGGCATCCAATATTCAAACGGTACAAAATGACGCAGTGTACGTGGGGTGCAATTAAACACTTTTTCATAGGCAACAAAATTGCGCTCAAGCGTGGGACAAACAACTTCTCACAGGGTACAAAAAAAGATGCCTCAAACTGAGGACAGTATCGCATGTTACAAAATGACACCACAACGTGCGGGCAAGTTCCAATGTTACAAAATAGCGCTGTCAACGCGGGGCTTTTGGAATTTTATTTTTTAAAAAAGGGTTCAGTGTACTAGCTTTCGAACAAAATAAAAGCTCTAACTTTGCAGATATTTTTTATTTCATAATATTTATTAAACGAAACTACACTATAGCAGTAAGACAAAAGCAGGAAATTTGTAGAATTTTTTATTTCAATTTATCTGATGGTGGTATAGATATTTGAATTTTGTTGTTGACTCTAAGATAAGAGATCCCTGCTTTTTTCTTAAAAGCTAGCTTTATAGTTCAGATTAGCAGATGTGTTGGTCGACTTTAATTTTGCACTGTTTATTTTGCGGTTAACCGAACAAAAAACTGTTTTTTTTCTCACCGATGTTTTGCATGAATATTATAAATACTTTGCTGATACGAAACGATATTTGGAGATTTTTTTGTTGGAAATTCTTAACATATTTGGTAAAAGAATTTTAATACAAGGCGATACTTAGAAATTTTTTTTTGAAATTTTCGAAGATTTTTTTAATGATTGGTAAAGAAGTTTACATATTTTTAGTTGTTTTTATATGATTTTATTTATTTTTGACTATTGGGAGCACAGGAGAAATATTTTCATGACTTTTTAAACAATTCTTTTAAATTTTATTCATTTATCATGGAAGCTTTTAATTTTAAAGTCAATCACTTACTGGAATGTGAGTTAGACTATGAAATGAAAATCCGTCGTATTTTCCCAGAACGTCCGGTCGCGGATAAAAGAAAGATTCTAACGAGGATCTTAAGTAAAGAAATATTCCAATAGATCAGATTGGACTAAATAGTTACAAAAAGTTTCTGATTTTTTAGTCTAATAAAAATTCTCCTTCTCAAGTTAAAACTCCTGCTTCTCCAAATGGTCACATGTCTCCTCTATTCGTGCATAAATATTTAGATAACAGACCGCATATCAAGATAAATCTATTAGGTGCCCATTTCTCGGCTTTATTTGACTCTGGTGCAAATGCCTCCGTTGTAGGTCAGAATGGTATTAAAATTTTAAGTCGTTTAAATAAAAATATGCCATGTCAATAATAGAAGTGTTACCACTGCAGATGGCAGCCGTCTAAAAGTTTTAGGTTCGGTTGAGTTGCCGCTAGTCTGCAATGGTCATTATTTAGTAATTTCTGCTTTAGTAGTACCTTCTCTATCACATACTTTGGTTTTAGGATGTGATTTTGCACAAGAATTCGGGATTTTTGTAAATTTTAAAGATAATTCGTGGTATCCACAGTCCCTAGAAGTCAATTCTCATACAAGTTTTAAAGATTGTTATTCAGAAAGTTCTTTAGAAAACCTTTTCTCGCGTCTATGTACCCTAGATGATCTCTCGCGGACGGAACGCTTGAAGGCAGAAAAAGTAATAAGCTCTTTCAAAGAAATAAGTAGTAAAGATAGGTTAGGCCGAACGAATAAAATCACCATGTCTATAGATACGGCTGATGCCAATCCTGTAAAGACAAGGCCCATCGCCATGTCTCCGAACATGTCAAAAGTATTGAATAAGGAGTTAGACGAAATGTTGAAACTCGGAGTGAAATCGTCTATGCTTTGACGGAAGAAAGCTCAACGAGGTCAGCAAATTTGATAACTATCCATTACCGAACATCGACAGAATTTTGTAAGGAGTTAGACGAAATGTTGAAACTCGGAGTGATATCGTCTATGCTTTGACGGTAGAAAGCTCAACGAGGTCAGCAAATTTGATAACTATCCATTACCGAGCATCGACAGAATTTTGACATCACTCAGGAATGCTAAGTATGTATCTTCGATAGACCTTAGAAAGGCTTTCTGGCAAATTCCTTTAGACAAATCCTCTAAGGAAAAGACCGCTTTTGCAGTAGTAGGCCGAGGTCTATTTCAGTTCGTCACTATGCCGTTTGGTCTAAAGAACGCTGCTCAAACTCAGCAACGTTTAGTGGACGCTATATTTGGTCCGAAATATGAGCCACATATTTTTACCTATCTCGATGATATTTTAGTAACATCGGAAGACTTCGAATCGCATATTCGCTTACTTAAGGAAGTAAAAGATAAATTGAAAGAGGCCGGACTGACGATAAATTTGAGCAAATGTGATTTTTTCAAAACTTCTCTAAAGTTTTTAGGCTATATTGTAGGCTCAAATTCCTTGCGTACCGATCCGGATAAAGTAGCAAGCATGGTTAATTATGCGAGACCTACTAATACTACGGAAGTTAAGCGCTTCGTAGGAATGTGTTCATGGTATAGACGTTTTATCGAGAATTTTTCTATCTTGTTGTCGCCTATTAATGATCTTTTGAAAGGACAAAAAAAAGGACAATCGATAGATTGGACAAACGCAGCAGAAGAATCTTTTATAAAGATTAAAGAGCTATTGGTTTCAGCTCCCATTTTATCCCAACCAAATTTTTCCCAACAGTTTTATATTTCTAGTGATGCTTCTAATACCGGTTTAGGGGGCGTCCTAACACAGAAAATCAATGGTGAGGAAAGAGTGATAGCGTATGCCAGTAGAACTTTATCAAAGGCTGAACGTAACTATTCGGTTGTTGAAAAAGAATGTTTAGCAGTACTCTTTAACATCGAAAAGTTTCGACCTTACATAGAAGGTGTTCCTTTCACGGTCATAACAGATCATTATAGTTTATTGTGGCTTAATTCAATTAAAAACCCTAGTGGCAAACTAGCGCGTTGGGCGATTAGGTTGAGACAACATACGTTTAATTTAATTCATAGAAAAGGAGTCCACAATGTTATTCCTGACGCTTTGTCAAGAATCCCAGATCATACAGTGGACGAGAACAGTCTTAATGCACAAATTGGCGTAAGAATTGATACAGTTGATATAGATCGCATTGATCCATGGTACGATAATTTACGGCAGCAAATTAAAGAATTTCCTCAAAATTTTCCGCAGTGGAAGGTGGAAAATGATTTCGTGTACAAGTTTACCCCAAACCAGTTGCCTTTAAAAGTTAATGTACCTGAGTGGAAAATACTAGTTCCTAAACCACAGAGAGAGGAAATTATAGACATGTGTCACACTCCTCCTACTTCTGGTCATTTTGGTTTTTATAAAACTCTTCACAGGGTTCAGGAACAGTATTATTGGCCAAAAATGCGTTTTGATATTTTAAAGTTTGTGAGGACTTGTGAAGTATGTGGAGCGCAGAAATCTCCAAATACACTACCTATGGGGCTGATGGGAAAAGAGAAAACGGTTAATTACCCTTTTCAAGTCATAGCAGCTGATCTAGTAGGTCCATTTCCACGTTCAAAACAAGGAAATAAATGACTTTTTCTTGCTGGTTAACAAAGTATACCGTGTTATTTCCTTTGAAAAGCTCTAAAGCCGAATGCTTTTTGAAAATTTTGGAAAATAATGTTTTTCTAATCCACGGGGTCCCATCGCTCTTAATATGCGATAACGGTACTCAGTTTACCTCTAAGAGTTTTAAGAGCTTAAGTGAAACTTATGGTTTTAACATCCGTTTTAATCCCGTGTACTCTCCCCAATGTAATTTTGTGGAACGTAATAACCGAACAGTCGGGACCGCTTTAAGAAGTTACGTGGATTCACATGACACTTGGGATGGCAATATTTCCAAAATCCAACAAGCGATAAATACCGCCAGACACGAAGTAACAGGGTTCACACCGTCTTTCTTAGTTTACGGCAGACATATACCTCTATCTGGATCATATTATAAAAACTTAGATTTGGATGTCAATGTTGACAGCGAAATAATTCCGGGTAACAGGGGTGAGTACGCCGAAAATTTAAAGGGTTTAAAAGATATTTTCACCGACGTGCGTAGTAGGATACATAAGGCTTATGAACGGAACAGTAAGTCTTACAACCTTAGGAAAAGGGATTTTGCCTTTAATATAGGTGATCACGTTTGGCGAAAAAATAAAATTCTTTCCAGTGCAGCAGATAAATTCACATCTAAGTTGGTACCTAAGTATGTGCATTGCGTGATTAGAGAAAAGATTTCAGATTTAGTTTATGGTTTAGTTAATTTAGATGGGACTAAAATAGGACGATGGCATATTAAAGACTTAAAACCATTCAATGAACCTAACCCTAGTGAAAGTTTGTCAGAAGAAGAATAATTTATATTTACATTATCTTAATTGCTTAAATTTTTTTTGATGTTGCTCTATAGAGGTGACGACCTCGTTTTTTTTGACAGTTATAAAAGTTGAGCAGAGAATAGCTTACCTTTGTTGTTTAATGCTAAGGTTTTGGGTACTGATTATATCCAAACTTAGGTTGATTGTAGTTGATGTTTAGCATCGACTCAGCTGTTGCGAGCTTGCGAAAGAGTCACACTCAGGATATATCATAAGACTGGTATGTCGGTGGTCGCGGGATTTGATTTGCTTATGACCCCAAATAATATCCAGTTCTTGACACTTGGAAGCGAAATTTTGATTAGAGGCAATCCAAGGTGATCTTGAGTTAGGACAAGCGCAAGATGTAGCTCGTGTAGTGTGATGTAGAGTCAAAATTTTTAAGAGCAATTTCAAAGTTTGTTACCCGAGTGGGTGTATTTCTATTACCTTAGTGGTATATGTTGGGTGCAATTAAGAGTAAATTGATTTTGGTTTATCCAGTAAGTCTAAGACTTGGATTATTTTGATTTAGATCTTCTTCTGAATTGACAAACTGAGGGTATTTTCTATTTTTTTTTTCAGAGCCGTTTAAACGTTACCTTTGAGTCACTAATTTTTAAAAAAAAATTTTTTTTGCATGGACTCATAGGCGTATGTTGAGTTTTTTCGGTATACTATCAGATTGATAGGAAATTGAAGTCCTGCAGGAGAACTAAAGGCTGATCATTTACAAGAGATGAGAGCAGAGTAAGACAGTCGTTTCACAAAGAAATGATCAAAATCTGATACCGAGATGAGAACCTTGTCAAGAGAGGCTAAGCGCAGTGAAGGAAGATTCCTAACCGAATTTTTAGATTTCCAAGAGGTAATCTAGAAGTTTGGGCTGACAGAAAACGGTTATGCCTGATACCTGTAGCAGTTTCTTCTAGAGGCTATTGTCTAGGGAGACGATTAACACCATGATCGAATATTTTAGCTGTCAATGATGTTTTCTTCTTGTTTCTGATTAAGCTGGAAAAGCTCTTGTCGTCTTCAAAAGTTTTGTTGCGTTGCCACCGAAAAATTGAGAAATTTTTACTTCAAGTAGCTTTTTAAGCTTATTTTCGTTTTTTAGAAATTTCCGTTAGAAGCTTGGTTAAGTCAACCTTGTAAACCTTTTAGGTTGTATCCCATGAGTTATCTGTTTTTACAGGCTGTGATGCACCGGGTGCTAACAGATGCCGTTACGACGTTTGGCAGGGAGTTAGTCTTCCTGAGGAACAGACTGATTGGAAGGGTAGTCTATGGGGGGTGAACGTTTGACCTTTGGGACCTTTAGGGGTTTTGTTACCCAATGGTTATTTCTATTTGAACCAAAGGAGAGCCTAACTACTGTAGTCGACCTCAGCTCCAATTAGCCTATTAGTGGTGACAGGCTGTTGGCAGTAGTGTGTTTCGGAACACCCTATTGATTAAATTTTTTTGACTTATGGTGGTGTGGTAGACACCGTTTCAGTTTAGTGGATGCTATAATCTACTCCCTTTTGTTGGTGGACACCAGGGTCACCAATTCTGTATTTTATTGTCTCCACCATTCAGTATATCGTGGTGAGGTGTTTGTCTCCTGTTATGTGGGATGGATTGAATGTTTTTCGTTGTTGTTCTAGGGCGAGACCAGTACACGAGGGTTCTTCATGCAACTTGAAGAGGCGCAATGCTGGTTAAGTTTTATATCTCTGTGTAGCCACCCTGAAGAATGACGGAGGGCGTTTTTTTTTTTTTCCGGCTCATGTTTCTAGGCAGATTTGTCACTTTGGTGCGATGTGCCGAAGATTTGATTAGCTTTTGCTAAGAGCTTTCACCAAGCTCAGTATGGAGTAATCATAACCAAGAGTTTGGGATTTGAACTCCTGTATGTATTTCTGTATATATTTCTGTACATATTTCTGTATATATTTCGGTGTATGTTGGTTGCCTGAGGGCATGTGCTCAAAATGCGAGATTTTGAGTCGTTTTGCTTATGGACTCCTATATTTAGGATTATGACTTTAGGGAGGTCCTATTTCGAGACTTGCTGTCTCATATAGTTATGTTGGGAATGTTTCCTTGAATGTTAGTTGTGCGCAGACTAATCATTCTGTTCTTTAGTGAACATTGCTTTTTGAAGCAGGATCATTCAGTTTGGTGAATTTTAGCTTTTATAGCTATTCACTGTGTTTAGGGTGAATTTTAGCTTTTATAGCTATTCACTGTTAGCTTTTATAGCTGCTCACTATGTTAAAGGCGAGATTGTTCTTTTAGAACGCAGACTTTGTGTAGTCGAGGACTATTTACAGAGTGTTTTCTTGGCGAGGAGCCGAGTTTTTTTCTGGCGATATACCAGAGTGTTTTCTTGGCGAGGAGCCGAGTTTTTTTCTGGCGATATACCAGAGTGTTTTGTTGGCGATGAGCTGACGTGTTTTCTGGCGATTAACCGTAGCGTTTTCCCTAGCGATTTTAGCATGTCTAGATGTCTTAGGACGTCGACATTGCGCGATAGAGTGCGATTATTTTCTGAGTGCGACTAGTAGAGATACTAGATTTAGAATGTTCTCTTAGCGGTGAGCTAGAGCATGGATGGCGATTTTTCCCGAGCGTTTGTCTGGATATTTATCCAGATATTTTTTTTTTTTTGGCCTAGTGCTAAATGGTCTGTCAAGACTTTTTCTTTTTAGTGTAAGTGTTTGCACTAGAATCATTTTTTTATTTTTTTTTCTTTATTTAAGAATTTTTATAAATTTCTTTTGCTCAAATAGAAAATTTTCAGACAATCCTTAAAATATTTTAAGGGGGGTGTTCATATTTTATTTCAGTTCACTTTTTTGATTTAGACAAGAGTCTAGACAAAGTTATATTTTTTTTTTTTTTTGGTAACAATAACAGAGCTGATTCTTTTATATAAGAAGACCGCGATTGTTACTTTGAACAGGTATTTCTTATGTTCATGCAAGGATTTTTATTTGCTTTTTGATGTACTTAACCTTAGTGCTTAATTAAGTTAAGTCTAGTTATAAGATTCTTGTGTACATGCAAAGATTTTCATTTGGTTTTCATTGTACTTAATATTAGTGCTTAATTGAATTAAGTCTAGTAGTAAGGTCCGAAGTTTGTACTTTTGTTTTAAGTTCTGACCTTAGTATTAAGTGATAGTGTACCACTTTGTACCTTTTCATAAGTAGCCTAAGTTTAATAGACTAGTGTAGTCTATTTCTTTTTGGAAGGGGGTAAATGTAACATTCATTTTTTCCCTAGATTTTAAGACCATGTAATGTTACTGATTTTTCACTTCAAATTGTACTTATTTTCATTTTTGTATCGAACGGTATATTAAACAGAAGTTCCAAGACGTTCGGTATATACTGTGCAGTGCGGGTTCCTGACCGAACCTACAGCTACGCCGCGATTGGTGAAAAGTGTGTATCCGCTGTTTTGGTTCCGGCGTCGCCATATTACCGGCAGAGTTGGGATGGTTTATTTAAAGGTCCGAGAAACTACGGTGAGAGGACTTTCCATCTAGTCGCCGAGTAGGCTTATTACCATCTAGCCGACAGGCTAATTTTCATCAGAGCCGCCAAGTAGGTTTCCTTCGACGGAGCTACAAAAAAAAGCTCAGAACAACCATCATGCGAGCTAAGTAAAAGTACCAGTTTCTTAACTAAAAGCCGTAGTGGGCTTTCAAAGTGTTAGCTAGAAAAAGTGTGAAATCGGTCGAATGCCATCAAAGCAGGAATAAGAACAGTAAGTTACCCAAACTTCCTTCAATAGACTTATTCCAGAGTAGTGCCTTAACAGCAATTTAAAAGAGACTAAAAAGTGAAGTGAAAAGCACTATTTTTTCGTCTTCGGGGGTTATCATAGCGCAGAATTTAAATGTAATAACTACTAGTTAGGCTAGAATTTTTTTTGTAGAACTGCAAAGGTTGGAACTTTTTATTTTAAAAAACCTGAATAAATTTTCTTTTTGTTGATTAAAGCTAGTGTCTCACTGAATACCTATCCTACTTTTCAGGACAAGAACGGCTGTACCAAACTGATTTTTTTATTTACCAACAATACATTCTTTCAGTATTTTTCCATTTTTTTAGCTGAAGTTAGATCCTTTCTATTTTAAAATGGATGGTGCCCAAAATTTGTACAGCTAAAGCTTTTTAAAAAAATAGAAAATAATTCCAAAAAGACGTAAGAAAATTATCTCTTACCCATATCTCTCTACCAAGGAAAACTGAGCTAGTGTTTCTTTAATTTCTTTAGTTCTTTTAAAATCAGGTTTCACTCAATTCATTATCAGAAATTAAAGCGGGGCTGCAAGAAAATTGTGCTCAAGCTTGGGGCATCCAATATTCAAACGGTACAAAATGACGCAGTGTACGTGGGGTGCAATTAAACACTTTTTCATAGGCAACAAAATTGCGCTCAAGCGTGGGACAAACAACTTCTCACAGGGTACAAAAAAAGATGCCTCAAACTGAGGACAGTATCGCATGTTACAAAATGACACCACAACGTGCGGGCAAGTTCCAATGTTACAAAGTCCTTATTATTATGACGATGAGTGGTAGACTAGACATCTTGAAAAAGCAAGAGAGGTTCTGAGCATGCTTTTTCAAGATGAGGTGAGATGAGCTGTTGCTGCTGCTCGAAGCTAACTCGGCTTCGACGGCAGCAGCAGCAAGATCACAGTATCGAGTAGCAGCAGCAGCAAGAGCACTTAAAAATGCCAAATGAGATTCTGGCGAAACTTCGTACAAATTCACTGTTAGATGAACGGATTGAAACCTGGAATTTTAATGTATTATATATATATATATATATATATATATATATATATATATATATATATATATATATATATATACATACATACATACATACATACATATATATACATACATATATATATACATACATATATGTATGTATATATAATATAGTATACGTGTATTTGTTTTTTTTCGGCTTCCCATTCTTGTTTTATGTATATGAGAGAGGATGGCATTTTTTGAATTATTTGTGACGTCATAAAGAATGTCCTTGTGTGTCGGTTAGGCTCCACTTATAAAATCCTTATATGGCGATGGTGTGATTGGCTGGCCAAGGATAAACGTGACGTTATCCTGGAATCGAGGGCTTACCAAAAAAAATGTCTTTATTACTACGTCATCGCCTTTATTCACGATGACGATGCAAAAAAGTCTTTATCTTTATTAATGCACCATTATCTTCATTACCAGGATGACATCATCGAGGAGTCGGTTAGATTAGATGTCAAGAAAAGTCTGTGTTATTACGTCAATGATGTCTGTGTGTCGAATAGGCTGACAAAATATTTATTTTATGTTTTTAATATGGCTGAAAGTATGCGTGTTGATAGATGGCCTGAGTCCTGTTCGATGTTTTTTTTTTGTTATAGGTTTAAACGTTTTATTTACTTATTTGACATTAGAAGCTTTTTTCTACATTATTTTTTTAAAATTTATATCTTTTGAAAAATAAAATCGCTGCGCAATCAGTTAATAGTATTTTAACTTATTGTAATTCTATTTAGTTCTGATCATTGTGGTAAATACGATTTTACTTTTACGATCCAGCTACAAAGTATAAACTTCTATTCATTTTTAAAATTACAAAGCAACATGGAAATTTCGTGTTAAATTACTAATTTTTATTAGTTATGGTAAACAAAAATTCCTGCTTACTAGTTGTGGACTGTATGTATGTGGACTGTGTTGTATATCATACGTTTAAAACGTTTTTATAATATTATGATTAATTTAAAAAGAATAACAAAATGTGAATTTCATGCCAAAATACTAAATATGATGTTCGAAAAATCTTCATGTATTAGCAGTCGCAAAGTTTTCTTCTCGTTTTAAAACTTGTTTCTTCGCCATGCCGAGTTATTCAATGCATTTTAAAAGTTCAATATAACGATTTTTTTAGTTAGAAACAGTAAAAAATGTTTATAGTGGATGTACAAGGTTTTCAATTCGAGGATAGAGATTTCGTATGTAGCTGTCATTAATATGAATACAGAACAACATTTTCACCATTTTATCAATTTTTCTCACAAAGTGAACGTTAAAATTACGAGACATGTGGAATGGACTACCAATAATATACATGGAGTAGAATGGAACACTTAGTTTTAGTAATTTACCTATTAAAAATATAACAGGTTTCCTAAAAGATGTAATAAATTGTGAAAAAGTGTTTATTAAAGAGCACCAAAAAAAAAATTGGCTAGCCAATTTAATTTTTAACGATATTATAGATTTATCCGATTTAGGATGTTATTATTTAGATTACATAAAGTCTAGAAAACCTACTTAATATCATTCTAGAAATCATTTTGTTAACAATAATTTACATTGTGCCTTGGATAGTGCAATATTATTAAAAAAATGGTTATTATTAAAGAAAAACAAAAAGAACAAAGTATGGTGCCCTCCGAGAGAGAAGAAGAAAAATCATTACCATCAGCTCAATAGGTTTAGAAAAACCTATTAACTTTCATTGTAAAAATAGTAAGTTAATGCTGTTGAACATTAGTTAGGTGGAAAGTCGTCCAAACATTACGAGCATGATTATAATCTTCTTCACATAAGTTATCATTATTTAACGAATTGTAAAATAATTCTCTTTTAGGTAAACAAGTATCCTTTAATTTCTCCCAGTTATTTAAATATTCATACGGAAAAATCCCTTTACGTGTTAACATTTGAAATTCATAATTGTTTTTGCAAAAACTTCTAGGGATTTTTTTCTGATTTTTTTTATGTATGAAGCTAATTTTTCAATACTTGACAATTTAAACGAGTCTATAAACTGAACACATACATTAGAGTTTTTTATACATTTTGTAAATGAAATAAATCTTTCTTTGTTTAATCAGATTATAGACATATTTCGTTTGTTGTCATAACTTATGTGCCTGAATAGGATATTACTGTCATAATTAGACAAATTATTGAAAACAACGGGGATTTTGTGAAATTTAATATAACTGAGGTTACAGGAATTAAGCGAGCATATGTCACATATGGACAAATCGCTTGATTTGTTCTACAGTTAAAGGTTGCATTGGGATGCGGTTTTTTTCTTTATTTTTAAAATTTTTAAATTCTAAAATATTTTTGTCCTTGGTTGGTCGACAAGCCTTGATATCGTTCATTTCCTTGCAGATTTTTACGTGTCTTATTAAATATTCATTAGACTTAAATTTGCTTAAACAACGATCACATAGCCAAGCCCTATGTCGAACATTACCTATTTGTTTATTAACTCAACGAGATAAGTCTTTAATAAGTAGGAAAAATTCGTTTTTTTGTCTAATTGAGAATTAGTTTCACTGTTGTTATTATTATTATTATCACTGTTTTCATCGCTGCTGTTATCATCATTATCGCTATCGCTCTTTGCATTAACAAATGATTTTGTTTAAATCGTTTTTATTTAAAATTACAAGATAAATTCTATTCTTCTCAAAAGTATGTACATTAATTGACATTTTATTCATGCTCTAAAATTTTGAAATATCTTTTAAGTGTACTGATATGAGGATGTTTTACTTGAATTCTCGTTTGAAGCCCCTGGATATAAAGCACTTACTATTGACCGAAGCAAGCAATATGTATCATTAGTTCTAATATTAAGGACAGTCTGACTTTTTTATAAATAATGGCAAATTTATATAAGTTGGCAATTCGTACCCAATGGGATTATAATAATTAATATTTATTTTAACGTGAAATATTTCAAATAGACCATCGATCTTTCGCTCTTGAAATTCTTCTAATTTAATAAAATTTTATCTTCATTATTTTTTTTTCTACCATGTGATCAATTACATTATTTCTTGTTGATAAGGTTTTAATACCAGTTTAGGCGTTCTGTGGTTTTACAAAATTTACAAACTTTTAATAGAGATGGTTTCAGTTCCTTTTTAATTTTCATGGAAAAATTCTAAAAGCTTCTTTTAAAAAATTGTTGGATTTTTAATAGGTAAATTTGAAATTATACCTGTCTTTATTTGATTGTTAAAACAGAACTCCATGTCTGGCCAAATTAAACGTTTAAAATTTTTCCTATTTTTGTTTTTCTAAATTTAATTTTATAACAATTTTTTAATTAACTTAGATAGTATTTTAAAAGTGCCAAACCTACTTAGATATGTGAAAATTTTTTATGCATGTTACCTAATGTTTAGTTGTTATTTTCACTGCTATATTATCTTTTTCAAAATTTTGATCCATTTTTATATTCCTCTAAAGTTTTGATTATTCTACAGGTTTATTCAAAATTCTTCAAAACATCTACGAGTATATTACTATAAAACGTTAACTTATCTTTTTTTTTCTTAATCGATATTCAAATACAAAGTCTAATGAAATGTTACTCTTTAGTTTAAAAAAAAAAAGAGACAGATCAGATGTTTTTTTCTTCGTCAACATACCAAATATCAAACACCGACCAAAGACTATGTGAACGATATAGTTCACAGTAAGACTCATCCAACTCCAGTTCCAAATTGAGAGAGTCTTTTACATATTACGAACAATGGTAGTGACCATATTCGTGGCTATGTATGCTGTATGATTTAATATTTTTAACAATTGAACAAATAATTTAAAATAATATCTTTTATACAAAATTGCTCCGACTAATATCCCAACTTGGAATGCTCTTTCGCTCCGGAGGATGTAGTACTTACTGCAACTATTTTGTGCAGTCTGATGAAATAAATTTTTAAACTATTTCGTCGATACTTGCTTTTTATGTTATCAGATAAATTTGATATAGCGTTATCAGTAGATTTAACATTGATGGACGTATCTTCATCTAGATTGCTGTATAGCAAATCAAATCTTACTCGTTGAGGATGAAACCAGTGATTTGTTACGCTATTTTTCAGACAAAGGAAAATAATTTTATTCTTCGTCTTTTGACTGAACTAACCTGAACTAGCTCGATTTGGCGATGCAACAAGTTTTTGAACAAAAATGGAGAGCTTTTTAACAGCTTATATATGGTATAGAGGTTTTCAAACATAATGTTATGAAAAAGTTAATACATCCGAGTTTAAAAAATTAGTAATTTGGCACGAAATTCATATTTTGTTATTGTAATTTTTAACTTAACGTTATAGGAAATAATTATTACTTATTATGAACAGTTAACCTATATAACACGTAGGCTGAAAAGTTTTTGGTCTAGCTACTTAAAACACATTTTTTTGTAAAATTCGACTTTATTCATTAATATAATCTCCTTCAAGAGCGATCTAATTAGTCCAACCCTTTTCTAACATTTCTGTACCTTTCTTGTAGAAGGATTTACCTTTGCCCTCAAAGTAGGCCTTAGTTTCGGCGATAACTTCTTCATTGGAGCCAAATCTCTTTCCCGTGAGCATTTTTTTGAGGTCTGCGAATAGATATTAGTCGCTGGGGCCCAAATCTGGAGAATACGGTGGATGAGAAAGCAATTCGAAGTTCAATTCACGCAATTTTGCCATCGTAACCATTGACTTGAGTGACACGGTGCATTGTCTTGATGAAAGAGCACTTTTTTCTTGTTCATTTGGGGCCGTTTCTTTACGATTTCTGCCTTCAAACGCACCAATAACTTTATATAATATTTGCTATTGATGGTTTTTCCCTTCTCAGTATAGTCGATGAAAATTATTCCATGCGCATCCCAAAATACAGAGGCCAAAACCTTCCCAGACGACTGTCCACTCAGCTGACTGCCGATTTGATTCCGGTGTCTAGTGGTAGATCCATGTTTCATCCATTGTCACATATCACATAAGAAAATCCTTGCGCTTAAACAGGTCCAAACAGCGCTCAGAATCATTAACACGTTGTTTTTGGTCCACTGTGAGCAAACGCGGTACCCTTTCCGAACAGACCTTTCTCATGCCTAAATGTTCATGCAAAATATGACCAACACTTTCATTTGATATCTCACGCAATTTCAATTTTTTTTTGATGTGGTGTTAGAAATATGCATGCAAGTTTATATAGTTTTTGTTGCAGGATCGTAAAAGCGTAGCATTATAATCATGCATAAATATAAAATTAAAGTAAGCTAAAACGTAATTGATTGGTTACGTAGTTTTTTTTTTAATTTTTCGAAGGATATATATATATATATATATATATATATATATATATATGTATATATATATATATATATATATATGTATATATATATATATATATATATATATATATATATATATATATGTATATGTATATATATATATATATATATACATATATATATATATATATATATATATATATATACATATATATATATATATATATATACATATATATATATATATATATATATATATATATATATATATATATATATGTATATATATATATATATATATATATATATATATATATGTATATATATATATATATATATATATATATATATATATATATATATATATGTATATGTATATGTATATATATATATATATATATATATATATATATATATATATATATATATATATATATATATATATATGTATATGTATATGTATATATATATATATATATATATATATATATATATATATATATATATATATATATATATATATATACATATATATATATACATATATATATATATATATATATATATATATATATATATATATATATATATATATATATATATATAGATATATATATATATATATATATATATATATATATATATATATATATACATATATATATATATATATATATATATATATATATATATATATATATATATATTATATGTATAGTAGAACCCCGGTTATCCGAGGTAACGTGAGGGGCACCCTCCTCGGATAACTGAAAACTCGGATAATCCGGATTTGTTTTTTATTCATTCAAAAAATAAACACCAATACTTTAAACCGATGTATTAACGTTTTTAACATATAAATAGGTACATACATTATAAAACAGTGAAATAGGTATCTATGCGCTTCTGTTCATATTGCATCTTTTTTTTCTCGCTGCAATGTTGCTCCATCTATTAAGAAGAAGCAAATCCGCTGGGGTTGCCTCTGGTTGTTGTTCGATATACCTCAAAGCTTGATGAGGGATCTTAGTGGGAGACTGTTCATCCACCGCCGCTTCGTCATCGTCATCGTTATCTGATTTTTCGGTTTCCTGAAAGGCATTCGTTATTTGTTCAATACTCATTTCTTCTTCTAAATCATCTGCTGTAATCCATTCAACAACATCTTCTCTTGCCATATTTTTCGCATCCTTTTAATTTTTGCATTAATTCAAATAAACTTTTTTCTTTTTCTTCTATCTCGCTGTCAAAATTTGAACAGGACATTTCTCCATGTCTTCTCAATTTCAAAGCTAATTCATTTAATGGAGTACCATCTTGACTGTCATTATAGTCCTCAAAAACAATAACTTTTGACCAAGATTTTTGAATAGTGGGAGTACGCACAGAATCCCAAGCTTGACTTATCCAGTAAATAACATTTTTCAGTGTAACCTTTCTCATCCCATTGATAATATCCTCCTTTTCTGTGTATTCTAACAGATGTTCAAGATATAAACGCCTATAATTTTTTTTAATGTTTTCAAGGATGCCTTGATCCATTGGTTGCATTATGCTGGTTACATTTGGAGGAAAAAAATTTACAACAATTTCGCCCACATGAACTCCTTCTCCAGGGTGAGAGGGAGCAAAATTGCTTTAACAGGAAGACGGTTTCTGTTCAAAAATTTAGTCACAGATGGCACAAACTCTTCTTCAAACCAGTTAGTAAATAAGGTCGCATCCATCCATGCGTCTGTCTTTTGTAATAGACTGGTAGGGCTTTGGGTGAGATGTCTTTTAAAGCTCTTGGATGTGCAGACTTGCCAGTCACCATCAGTGGGATTTTGTGCTTGCCAGATGCATTTGAACATACTATTATAGTTAATCTTTCCTTACTTCGTTTGTGCCCAGGAGCTGATTTTTCCTGTCGAGATGCCAATGTTTTTGATGGAAGCTTTTTATAATTCAGACCAGTTTCGTCACAGTTGTAAATTTGATCACATGTGTATCCACAATCTTCGATTTGCTTTTTAAAGTTCTACTTAAACTTCTCAGTTGATGACACATCAGCAGAAAGTTTTTCACCACATACAGTCAGTTGTCGTACACCGTACCGTTTTTTTTCCCAGCGGTCAAGCCATCCAGAACTGGCGGTAAACTGATCTATCTCTGGGAATTGCCTACTAATCATTATTGCTTTCTGTTGTAAAATTGGACCTGACAGAGGCACACCTTTTGACCTCTGTTGGTTAAACCACATGAATAAAGCTTCGTTAACCTTTTCATAGTCGCCGGTTTTCATTGATTTTTTTCCTGAGGACGAGGAGGCTTGATTTATACACCACTCTTCTATTTTTGTGCGGTTTCTTTTCCAATCTCCAACTGTTACCTCACCTACTCCATAATCTTGTGCAACAACTTTAATTGTCTCTCCTGCTTCAATTCTTCTGATGGCTTTTAATTTTTCTTCAATAGGAACGACGATTCTTTTACGCTTGTTTTGCTCCATTATAATACGACAAACAAAAATTCAAACAAAGCAGTTCGTATTAATTACACTTAACTACCAGAACTCCAACCAAATAAATTATGTGAGTATACTCGTACTTCTCCGTAGTAAAGCTATAGCGCACTGCATTCACGCAAATTTACATGGTGAAAGAGTCCAAAAACATAAATAGGGGAACCCCTCACACGGCCCAGGGGGATTCCCCGAAGGCCCCGACGATTTTAAATAGAAATATGTACATACATATTTTAGAAACCCGGTTAATACGCAGCATAGACGCGCGTACCTCGGATAATCAGGTTCTTAGATTGGCTCGGTTAATCCGGAGCTCGGATAATCGCGACTCGGTTAATCGGGGTTCTACTATATATATATATATATATATATATATATATATATATATATATATATATATATATATATATATATAATATATATGTATATATATATATATATATATATATATATATATATATATATATGTGTATATATGTATATATATATATATATATATATATATATATATATATATATATATACATATATATATATATATATATATATATATTATATATATATATATATATATATATATATATATATATATATATATATATATATATATATATATATATATATATATATGTGTATATATGTATATATATATATATATATATATATATATATATATATATATATATATTATATATATATATATATATATATATATATATATGTGTATATATGTATATATATATATATATATATATATATATATATATATATATATATATATATATATATATATATATATATATACATATATATATATATATATATATATATATATATATATATATATATATATATATATATATATATATATATATATATATAGATATATAAAATTAAAAAAAAGGGCAAAATTGAATTTTACTACCAAACTAACCCGCACATGTTGCCAACTATACGATTTTCTTATTTTTCACACCTATTAAAAATTTTATTTAGCCATAATTAATAACATTTCTTATTCTTTTACATTCAAAAGAAATTCCTATGTAATAATAAATTCTATGGTGATAGGATTTCACCAGCGCATCCATCAAATGGTGATAATTTTAATGCAGCAAATTTTGCCCAAGAAGATTTTAAAGGAATAGAATGATAAAAATTGGTCAAAGTGAGGACATATACATTGTAATAACACAAGGCCTTTTTGTCCAGGGAATTACGGACTTTAAGAAAGGCTTCCAACCTAGCCCGAATGGCAAATAATAACTGAAATTTTTAAGCACGCTAACCTAATTGCTGTTATACTTACAAAATTACACTTTAACTAGGTCTTATGCCCTTTAAGCTGTTTTTAAATATGAATCGTAAGTCATTTTCCGACTTAACTTGGTTCCATTTATACCATCAAGATTTTGTCTATAAATAGAAGAAACTCTGCAGTTGTTCAGAAGCTAAAAATGAAAACAAAAAAAAAATTAAATTATTATATCATGTATAACCTGAAATAAATTTTTAATATTAGAAATATTTCATTTTAAAAATCTAAGTGATTTAAAAGAACTAAGCGAATTAAAATAAATATCAAACATAATGGCATGTGTGATTAGTAATAAAAAAAAGTTGGAATTGAAACGAAGCATTCTTTTACATAGATTTCAAATACCATCTTCATTTAATTCCAGAAATTTTATATATAGTTCAATTTTTATTTAAGGTATGTAGATTCCTTATGGATTGATCTGAGATATTGTCACAAATAAACTTTCATGTTTCTTCAGACTTGCTGCTATGTTCTACTTACCTACAGCATCTACAAATTTCATAATTAAAACACCACTGTATTGATAATGACATCAGTAAGGTTAATTAAACGTGTATTTGGCGCTGGAAGCTGTACCAAAAACCCAGAGTGACAACATCCTTGACAACTAAAGCAGGAGAGAGTCGGACAAACCAAACTACAGCATTAGGTAACTAAACATATCCTCAAATAGACTAAAAGTGTTTTATAAAGAAAATGTTAACCGTGTTTATAATCTACCTAAAAAAATCGTTTATAAAAATGCATTAACATCTACTAACCACAAAAGTCGTAGGATTAAAGAGCAGTTAATACGATAGCCGTGTGTTGGGCCAGTGTGGCTGGATAGTTTGTGCCATCAATGCTTATATTCAAAAGAATGAGACAAAATCGTGAATTGGGGAATGACACGTCTCCTAGAAGTGCTGTCACCATGTCAGACACTGGCTAAATTAACTTATTTGTAGAATGGATGAAACATTTTATAAACGTAGACAGACATTCGAATAACCTGAAAGCGTTGAATACGGCATAGGCTAATGGAATAATAACGTTCAGCCACTGAACGTCTTTTTTTTTTAACCTAAGGGCAGTTACATTGAGGCAACAGAAAAATGGTTGAGGACAAGTCCTGATCGTCAAGTAACTCAATATCAAGTTGCAAGTTTATTTGCAGAAGCTTACCAAAGGGCTGCTATCATTGGCACCATTGTCAACGAATTTAAAGCGGTTGGAGTTTGGCCTGTGGACAGAAACGTATATCCCGAACATTTGTTTGAAACAACTGAAAATATGAATGCTCCTTCTCTCTCAAACAAACTCAAGTAATGAGAGCATGTCGGTCTTACAAGGGGCTGCTATTATTATCAATAATGAAAACAAACAAATTGCTCAGTAACCTGAGGGAAAAAAAGAAAACTCTCCTCCAAACTTACCTTCGCAGTCTCCGAATAAGTTGCCACATTTAAATAATGAACCGTCTAGTTCCGGATTTAACGTTAAAGCTTTAAAGAAAACTCTAAAATCTTTATGCCCAATATCTAAAAATACTTCAAAGAGAAAAAATACTGTACTAATAGCTGTGAAAATTACAGTCCTTAAAAATATGTTGGAGGAAGCGTTAGCAGCTAAACAGAAGAAAAATACAACTAAATAAGGTAGAGATCCGCTATTTAAGGTGAATGCAATTGATCTTGCTACAAGGAGGCGATAATTCCAATGTATGCAGTGAATTCCATAACACCATATATATATATATGTGGGGTGTGGGTATATATATATATATATATATATATATATATATATATATATATATATATATATATATATATATATATATGCTATGTTTTATCAAATGACAAGAATATTATAACCGACATGGCAGTCCTGAACACGATAAGCATTGGCAGTGATCATCGGATGTTCATAGCAAAAATAAGAATAAATTTGAAACAAGGGAGACGTGGATTGTTAACGCATATAAAAATAAAGACACCAACAGAAATAATAAAGCAAAACCCAGGCGAACATCGACAAACACTGGAAAATCATATAAAACACATAAATTACCACACAGAACTTGAGAACTAAACGTACAAATATTCAACAGACTACAAGACAAATAGCAACATCGAAAAAACACAAAATACAAAAATTAAATAAAGAAACACAAAATCTCATGAAATAGAGAAGACTATTAAGAAATGATCCTACAAATGACAGATTAGAATTGGCGGAAATAGACAAAAAGTAAAGAAAAAGATCAGAAAAGACGTCAGACAATACAGAAACTCGAAAATAGAAAAAACTCTGAAAGAGGGAAAAGGTTTGAAATACCTAAACAAATGAATAAAGGGAGACATCAAATAATAAAAGTTGTAAATAGATCGCACAAATCAAAGAGATAAAGAAAGCTACAGAGAAATATTATCAAACACTATATGACACGAAAATATCGCTACCGCTTGGGAAGGAAGAAGGAAATAGAGTGATAGTAAGAAATGTGGGATCTGAAGAAACTCCCGATGTAACAACGGATGAAATAATAAAGGCCCTACATATATACAACAAAGAACCAGGGGACGATGAAATAACTATAGAAGTGACAAGGTATGGAGGAGCATAGATAATACAAGCTCTTCAACCTGTCTTTAACAGGTGCCTTATAGAAAGTAAAATACTAACACCTTGGGTAAACGCCTTGGTTGTGCTTATTTTTAAAAAGGGGAACAAATTTAAATTGGATAATTACAGGACCATCAGCCTGTTATCGGTACTATACAAATTACTGGCTAGAATTATAACATAGATTAACGAACAAATTAGACAGTTATTAACCACGTGAACAAGCTAGATTTAGATGGGGATGTAACACTATTTAAATGTAGCAATCTATTCAGGGACTGCGAAGGGAACTTGGGAGGAGAGTTTTCTTTTCCCCCATCAGGTTGCTGAGCAATTTGCTTATTTTCATTATTGATAATAATAGAAGCGTCTTCTAAGATCGACGTGCTTTCATTACATGAGTTTGTTTGAAAGAGAGCATTTATGTTTTAAGCTGCTTTAAACATAAGTTCGGGAAAGACGTTTTTGTCCATCGGCCAAACTCCACCGCTTTAAATCCGTTCACAATGGTGCCAATGCTAGCAGCTTTTTGGTAAGCTTGTGCATATACACTTGTAACTTGATATTACGTTACTTGACGACCTGGAATTGTTCTCAACCATTTTCTGTCTCTTAAATATAAAATAACTGCTCATAGCTTTAAAAAAAGAGACATCCAGTAGCTGAAACCAGTGAGTAGTATGGCTTGGCAGTTGTAACATTATTGTCCTTCGAATGTGTGGTATATCTATCAAGCAGAAGTAACACTTTATTGTCAGGGGTTGGTTATAAGAGTAGTATGCTTATAACATGTTTCATCCACTCTACATATAAGTTTGAGTTAATATAGCCAATGTCTGAAATGGTGAGAACACTAGAAGGAGGCGCGCCATGCCCCAATTCAGGATTTTGTCTCATTCTTTTGAATGTAAGCATTGGTGGCACAAACTGTCTAGCCACACTAGCGCAACAGCTGTCATATTAACTCCTCTTTCTTCGCTTGTGATTGTGCCGATTTCTTTCTTCGCGTTTAATTCTAAGAGTTTTAGCGTTTTTTTTCTGAACTGTGGAAAATCTACTTTCATCAACGTTAAATATTTTAGTAGACTTTAATGCATTTTTATCTATAATTTTTTCAAGCAGATCATAAAAGCCGTAAACATTTTCTGTATTAAATTGTCTTACTATATTTAAGGATGTGCTTTCAGGTTGTCTAATGCTGAGCTCTGGTTGATGTTTTTTAAAGGAATAAAACCAAGCTTCGCCGGCCATCCGCTTATCTTTATTAAATCTACGAGGGATACTATGTTTTTCAACAATGTCAAATGCCAGCTTTCGAACATCACTTATTGTGAGCCCAAACATGAAGCTATCCAATTCTAAAATATGTTTTACTAATATCTCTTTCAAATCCAACTCAAAAGTAGTGGGTCTTTCTTTTCGGAATGTTGAATTATTTATTTTGGTGTCATACAATTGTAAGTGTAGTTTTCCAAATTGTATTTAAGCTCATTTCTTTTCTGTCTAAAGCTAATAATACTCTATCTAAGTCCTCTTTAGTCCATTTATAATATTTTCTCTTATTTGCGATCTAAAAAAAATAAAGAATAGGTGATCTAGAATGCTTCACAACAAGTGCCAAAAATGGAGCAATTTAAAACAATCATTCGGGTAAATCGCACCAATACAATTTAGTGAACTTCCTGTAGTACAATTTATAAAACTGAACAAATAAAAAAACTAGTCATAAAATCATAATCTATAAATTCAAGGGAGCCGTTTTCTTGCAGAATTGTAGTCAATTAAATTGTTTAGATACATCAAATAGGTAATTATGACTCAACATTTGAGAGAGTTGTCTTTACATTCACACATTCTTTCTGTATTCTAATGGTAGGGATTTTTTGCCCAAATTTGCCCTTCGAAATAAAATGTTTAATTATTCCAAATTCCTGATATCTTTCAGAGACCTTAAATTACAGACATGATAGAAGAAGTGTTTATAAAATAGCTAATGACCGTCTCATATCTAGACGTTAAACATCCCGGTCTCAGAAATTTTGATTTATTCAAAGTTCCATTCCATAGTACAACTTTGGCGTAAAATATCTATACAGCTGGAATTTAAAACGAATTTAATTAATATTTTTGTAAGTAAGTAAATAAATAAATAATAAAATAAAACAGAAATAGAAAACGAGTTTGTTTTTAATCGCAATATTACTTGGAGATTGCATTGTAATATTTGGAATTATATAGTCAACGAATCTTTGCCATGATAATAACATATATCATATATTGATATTAAATGTCCTATGTGTTTTTATATGCTGTAAATTCTGTATTTCAGATATTATCTCACTCAGAAGCGAGTATTTGGTGGAGTAGTCGACTGATCGGCCAAGGAATGGTACTTGAAAGTCCAGATAGTATTCATTTAGCTGATAGACCCCTTAGACACAATACACAAATTTTACTTAATATGTATTGTAATGATTATATGAATTTTAATGATGGAACTTGCTGCAGTTCAATGGAATCCTACACTACATTACAGATTGTTACCTTTGCGATTTTAGCCATATGGTAAGTTCATTTTTCTGTTTTAGATATGTAAAATGATAGATTCCATAACTGACAGCAGGTTTGAACCTGTCTTAACTAGTTAGGAAATGAATTAATGGCGACGCAAAGAAACTTCCTTTTTTTGGAACAGTTGACTGAATTGACACAAGCAAGAATGTTTCTCAAAATGAACTTGTTAATTCGTCCGCTGAATTTTTTGTCGGTAATGTATTCCTTTGGTATGGGAGCATCAAGTCTCCGGTAAATAAATGGAATTCTTTAGTAATTAGTTTAAAGGAAATTTGTTTGTATAATGATGTAGATAAGGATTTGTGGGAACAAATTAATGAATGAAACAAAAGGGAAATGAGTCAACAGTAGTTTTCATTGCGCATTTACAAGCTCTATTTAGCAGATAAGCAAATCTAAATGATATATTAGCAGTATCTATAAAAATGTTCAAAGTACTAGTAGAGATTTGAGTAACAAACTACTTCTAATCTATTTTAAAAAGCAATATTCAAGACAATAATGATAGAGAAATTTAACTTAAAGCGAAGGTTGTTTGTTGGAATTGTAAGGTGCCCTATATGGACTATAGAGCTAATAGACGTCTGTTTTCTTTAAATGTGATGAGGCGGATGTCGGGATAACTACATGGCCAAGGCGTTAAAAAAACGAGTAAGGGAGGTGTTTCCTAGGAGCAGATACACTATTCCAACAAATTTTGCGTATTTTCATTCTGTAAATATTTGAATTTATGCTAACTTCAGTGTTTCTCTACGACGATGAAAATAAGGAATATTTTAGTACATCTGAGAGGAAAAATTCGCTACCTAGAGTTTCTAAATTTCTAAGAAATACTAAGATCTCTTGTAATAATACTACTTCTCAGTTGTGTTTCTTCTTTACTTATCAGTAAATCGCTAGATAGTAGATCGTGGATATGCTTAAGATGGCTTGATGGGGGTATTACAACTTTATTTGTCTTAAGATATGTTCAACAAAAGGTAAAATTGTCATCACTGCTAATAGTAGTCAACAAGATGTCTTGGGGACAGTTGATTTGCCTTTGGTATTTAAAAATTATTGTTTAGTAGTTCCATCTTTATCAGGCTTTTATATTTGGATTGACTATGTACGAAAATGTGAAAATTTAGTTAATTTTAAGAATAACTCGTAGCGTGTACAATCTTTCGGCATTGATGCACTAGCCGGCATAAAAATGAGTTATCCTGATGGGTCTTTTAATAATATTTTTCCACGTGTAAACATTCTAGATAATATCTCACCGACGGAACGGCGTACAGGCGAAAAGAGTGATAGATTCTTATGAAGAAGTCAGTAACAAGGATAGGTTAGGCCGTACAGATAAAATATCTATGACTATACATACGGTTAAAGTGTCTTTTTTATGCGAATAGCATACATGCTGCCGGGAAATCCCTAAAGCGCCACAGGAGCAACGCGTGTGCAGAAAAAGCGATTCAGGTTGGTCTTAAATCGCTGTAAATTGTACTCCGTGGGAAACACTGTCCTGGGAAAATCATTCCAAAGGGATGAGGTTCTCCATATAAAAGACTGTTTGAGAAGGGTTATATGAGTAGTGACAAGCTGAACTTCGTACGAATGTGAACTATTATCCAACCGTTCTTCGATGTTCCGAGGAATCAAGGTTGCTGGTCAGTTTCTGGGTCTCCAATCAAGCGAACAGCTCTTCTGAATAGAATGCAGCAAATGCAGTGTATTTTTGGAGGAGAGCCCCAAAGATGGAAGCAGTATTCCATTGTTGGTCGAATTTGAGCTTTGTGTAGAATCAACAGTTGTTGTGGAGTGTAAAGCTTTCTAGTTCGAAATAATGTTTCCATGTTTTGAGAAGCTCTCTTTGCTATGTTTACAACATATTAATGACATGACATATTTACTCCCCAAATTGACGCTGAGCAAACTGGATGACGATGCCAGAGGAATGGAGTGCCCCCCGACATAACTATGTCGGGTTCAGCAACCTTAAGTTTTTTAGAAAAAACTGCCGCGCGGGTTTTTGTGGCATTTAATTCTACTTGGTTACTGTCACTGTTCTTTCAGGTCTTTATTAAGTTGAACGACTTCCTGCTGTCGGCAAATATTTACATAAGTAACGGATGTTCGAGGATTCAAAGTGTATGAAGGAATAAGCGTACTGTCTCTGCAAAACTGTAGATTGGATTTCTGGTCCTTTCCAGCAAATCGTTACTGTAAATGAGAAAGAGAGTAGGAGACTGTATGGTGCCTTGAAGCACACCGGCATTGATAGTGAAGCTATTAGAAAGAAATCCGTGGGCTCCCACACGTAAAGAACGCTCTCTGAGGAAACACAAGAGCAATAAATAGAACGAATCACGGTCTTTCCCTTCGATATATCGAGTGCAACCGCTCGAGAGTTCAATTGCGTTGTTCCAAACATGCGTTACGTAAGTTAAAAGATCTATTGAACTTTGCTTACGAAAGCCATATTGATGGTCGCTAATAATAATAAATAGTTCAAGAGATTTTAGAAGCTGCTGATGGATAGCCTTTTCTATGACTTTCAATATTGTTGGAAGCAGTGTGACTATCGGTAGTTTTAAGCAAGTTCTGCTTGCCTTTTTTGGGTATCAGCTGAACTGTAGCTCATTTCCAGTAGGAAGGAAATATTTCCTTTCTGTAAGATAGGTGGAAAAGTCTACAGAAAACTGGTCTTAGTTCTCTCGCGCATTTTTTGAGTACTATAGCAGGTATTCCTTCAGCGCCTGAGTCTAGCTTCATTAAAATACGTCTGAAGACCATATCGGGCATTCTTGACTGAACTATCGGAATAGTGGGTAGTGTTTTTCCTTGGAAATCGACAGTAGCGCGCGAAGCAAAGATTTCAGCCAAGTTGGCTTTCTCAGCAGATGTTTTTGCAATAGTGGCCGTGTGAGTGTTGGTATAGTGGATTTAGTGAAATTTTGATCATTGACCTTAGTAATTGACCAAAAGGACCTGGAATTGTTGGGGTAGGCAAGAAGTTTATATATAATTTTTTTAATTGTATTGACTTCTTGATTTCGTCAATAATTATTTTCTTTGCATCTGTTTCGGATATGAACAGAGATGTTGCGATTTATTACATTAGGACTTTCACGCCACTGTCGCTTCTTTGCATTTTCGGTCGAACTTGCCGTTGAAGGAACATTTCTTCGGAAAAGGGTTGTAAGCTTCCATACCAGCCAAAATGATATCGGAAAGCGCCTTAGCGCAGTTGGGTCGTCGGATCTAAAACAAACGTCTAACCAAGGGAAAGTTGAAAATATTCCACGAGTTCTTCCTATTTAGCAGATTTGTAGTGCCAAACCTTACGCGGTTTAAGCGTTTTTCTGTCACTGATTGGTAGGGTACTCGATGTTGATAGCAGTTTATGGTCGGAAGGATCTAACGGCGGATTTATGGTAACTCTGGATTGGTGGTGAAAAACGAGTCAAGAAGACTGGCGAACTCTCCGTTTCGATCAGGGATCCGTGTTGGTTCATCGATAAGCATAGTAACGCCACAATTGAGAATGATTCAGTTTCACGACCTCGTTCGTCGGTCATATTTGAATACTTAAGCCAGTTGATGTTGTGGACATTAAATTCGCCCAGAATGTCAATTGCGACATTTGGATAATTAATTTGTACATGATCAATGGTGTCTGCAAGAGAACCAAAAAGTGTTTTGTAGTTAGTATTACTTGGTAGTCGATAAAGGCAGCTGATATTTTCTATTTCTTTAGAAGTCCTTTTTTGAAGCCTATTACCAAAACTTCATTCCGCTAGCCTAAGCTCCAGAGCTGTATATATGTAGATAGTTGGAAAATAGTAGATGAGGTAAACCCGCAAATGTATATATATATATATATATATATATATATATATATATATATATATATATATACATATATATATATATATATATATATATATATATATATATATATATATATATATATATATATATATATATATATATACAGTCCCTGGCCAAATTATTAGACGCACTGTATTTTTTTTAGTAATTTTATGTTTCTTAAGAGTTTTTATGCAATAATGGTATATTTAAACTACAATATTATTGATTTTTATTTAAAAGAATTGTTGTAGACTACATATTTTTGTATTTATTTTTAACATATGGCAACACTGTGTTGACAAAGTGATACATGAACGTAAATAAGTACAAACCTGTATCAGTCGCGATCGGAATCGAGTCAGGTACGGACGTGTTTCTGTGGCTTTATGGACTGTGATTGTTTGTTTAACAGTTTTATACTACTCAGTTATTAGTTTATTTTGTATGCAGTGTTTTAAAAAAGTAATTGGACTATTTTCATTATGGGTAGAAAAGGCGATCTTTCACCACGTAAAAAAAAGCTGAAGTGAAGGCCCTTGTGATTGCGAAAACATTTACAAACCGAGAAATATCACGAAGATTGGAGGTTTCTGAAGCTAGTGTACGACGCATAAAAAAGAAAATTGAGTCAGGGAAGGAATTAAGCCCGAAAAGAAAGAAAAGATGCGGTAGAAAACCAATTTTCACTCCACGGTCAGAAAGATGTTTGAAGAAAATTTGTGTAGAAAACAGATTTGCTACCACAAAGGTAATAAAATCACAACTCCAGGATGCTAGCGTAAATGCTTCTGAGCGCACTGTTCGAAGAAAATTGAAAGAATTAGATTTTAAGGCCTGTCGCCCCCGCCAGGAAGCCCAAGTTAACAGCTGCAATGAAAGCAAAGCGCCTGAAGTGGGCCAAACAATGGCAAGACAAAGATGTGGACTTCTGGAGATCGGTAAGATACAGAAATTTAATCAATAATTGATACATTATTATCATTTTCAGTTAAATAAAGCAAATAAACATGGAAGTTTATATATTTTTCCTATTTTTGACAGGTCTGCTTCAGTGACGAAAGCACATTCGAAATTTTGCAGAATGTGCGTCGTCGTCATGGAGAAAAGTTTCATCCTGATTGTGTCGTCCCGACGGTTAAACATCCCACCAAAGTGATGATTTGGTCAGTCATCAGCGGCAAGGGCACTGGACGTCTGTACGTCGTCAAAGGAATAATGAGGCAAGATCAGTACAAAGAAGTATTACAAAATCGGTTGATTCCGCAGCTCAGAGAATGGTTTCCAAATGGGGAACCATTCACTTTCATGCAAGATGGAGCTCCCTGCCACACACTGCTCGGTCTGTTAAAGCTTTTTTGGCAGAAAAAAATATCCCTCTGTTGGATTGGCCCCATTGAAAATGTGTGGGAGCTGATGAAAAGAGAAGTGGCTAAAGATGTGATTACCAACAAAACCCAGCTCCTAGAAAAGATTATTCATGTGTGGAATCATCATCCTCAAATGCAGGAGACAGTACAATCTTGCATTGATAGCATGCCGCGCAGAATTAAAGCTTTGATAGCGGCTAAAAGTGGCTCAACTAAATATTGACTTTTACTAACATTAATTTCACTTTTCTTTAAAACTTAGTAAACTTATGCTTTTCTAAATTAATGCTGTTTTATTTATGTCAAATAAATAGGTAATTGATTGGATAATATAAAAATAAAAAACAAATCAATTTAAAATAATAAAACGGTACAATATCACTCGGTAATTAATATTTTACATGAAATCTTGCAGTGCGTCTAATAATTTGGCCAGGGACTGTATATATATATATATATATATATATATATATATATATATATATATATATATATATATATATATATATATATATATATATATACATATATATATATATACATATATATATATACATATATATATATATATATATATATATATATATATATATATATATATATATATATATATATATATATATATGGTGAGCAAAAAAATCGACTCAAACTATTTAGCTTCATTTAACACGGATCCTAGAATTTAGTGTTCATATATTTCTACGGATTTTAATATCATTTGAAAACCCATTCTATTTCCTTTCTAATGATACCAAATTCCATAGCATACCTTATGTCTTTTACTGATTAAAATGACTGAAAGGGGAAACAGGGAGAACAAGGATTGAAAATACGGATAAGAGAAAGGAAAATTTAAACAAATTTTAACAAATAAATTTATTGATATAAAACAAAATCAATATTTTGTATTACCCTCCTAGCCCTTATTACTGCTTCCAGCCGATTTTGCACGGAGCTTTTTCACCACTGTGGACTTCTTCTCCACTCTTCCGCGGTTGCAAGCCTCTTGCAGGGGTTGGATTTCTGGCTCGAACCCTTCTTTTGACCTCATCCCACATGTATTCCCACTTCCGCCAGGTATTGCCGCACCGATGCAGTAGTATTTGGCCTCGCATTGTCGTGCATTAGCAGGAAGCTATCGCCAACAAACCCGGTGTAAGGAACGACGTGTTTCTGCAGGATCTCCTCAATGTACCGGTGAGCAGTTAGGGGGGGATGTGGGGGGGGGGGGGGGGGGGGGGGGGGGGGGGGGGGGGGGGGGGGGTGGGGGGGGGGGGGGGGGGGGGGGGGGGGCTCCACCGCTACGAGTCTCATCAGTCACGAAGACCAATTCGGTTTTTGCATTCAGTGAGATGCTTCTCCACACCATGACAGAATAAGCGACAATTTTAGTAATGCAGCACTGCGCATAGCGTTCCCCTAGCCTCCTATAGACTCGTCTTCTTCCATCATTGTCGTGTAGGCATATTCGGGCCTCGTCGAAGAATAAAACAAAGCGCCGTTGGTCTAAGGTAATCTTTAATTAATACCAAAATGCCTACTCTTAATAAATTTTGGAAACTTTATTTTCATTTCACTTTGGTGCTCACAGGTGCACCTTTTGCCACTGCTTCCAGTATGTTTCATCATGAATTTGAATTTATTGTTGCCATTTGGTAAGACGATTTCCTGGTGCTTCGATGATATTAAATTTAGGAAGACTAGGAGCGGTTTGATCTGCCTATTAAAAAATCCCTGCGTCAGTGCCGACACGTCATCAGTGTCCTCCGTTACTGGGCAAGGCGGTCGCGAATTTAGAATATCTTTAATCTACTCCAATACAGTACTAAATTGTTTAAAGGTTATTGCTTTTTCACCAACAATCCCCTTAATGTGACCCTTAGCACTTTTAATATCTGCTTCCTAAATATCCCCGAAATTTGGAGACTGAGTAGGGATGAAGTGCTGGTATAGACGGGATTACTTTTGAGAAGTTCTTGAATGAAGTTTATTATTTGCGCCTAAATAGTTTGAATAAACATTTGCGGGCTTACTTCCTGTACTAATAAACCTATCGGATGCCGCTGAAAAGGCTTCTGTACTCTGGATACTATGTCTGTACGTAGAGCCTTCGTTCTTATATATATAAAATATGGTAGACAAATATAAGCCTTAATAAACTTTGCATTCTGAGTCTATCTATCTTTTAAAGGAAAAGGCCCTTCAAAATCTGTACCAGCATGTAAAAATACCGGGGAAGGATTAAACTTTACATCAGGTAGATCTCCCATTAAATATTAAATTTTCTTGGCGCAACGCGGAAGCATCTTATGCACATTTCGAACATAACAAATGCTGACCACTGCAGCGAAGAAGTTTTCCATGTTCGCTTCTTAAAATATAAGATGTTAATTAGGTAAAATTGTAAGTTGTTACTTTTCAAAACGCTGATATATATTCTTGGGGCGATCAAAATTTTGTTTCATTTCGGCAACTCTTTACTATTGTTTAAACCATGGTATTCCGGCGAAAAACTAACTTTACGTTTTTAACTAACAAGTGCGAAGACCTTTATTTTTTTTCAGGAAACAAAACCTCTTTTTTACTTTCATTTAATTTAAGTTTAGTATTTGATACAAAACGTAACATGTATGATAAAACTACTAGAATCGTTTTGAAACTTGAAAATTTTTTAATAAATTATTTATTGCGTTGCTATATTTTACTATACAAGAAATGCTGCATTGTTCTGGAATGTTTGTAATATTAATTTCGGCATTAGTTACAGTCTATCCGATATTATTAACAGAAAACTATTCTGGTCCGTACCAGTTTAAGGAAGAATTGCTTAAAACCTGAACTGATGTATCGCGAGATAAGGCATCAGCAGAATTTTCACCTGAGTTCACCTATTTCCAATTTAAACAGTTTTGTAGGTGATCTAATTTTAGCTCTTATCTAACATAACGTTCTAATCGAGTCTGTCCAATAATAAATTTCATTAAAGAAGATTCTAGAGACTCTAAAACCTTTTTATAAGTACATGCCCTTGTAAGTCGTCACAAAATCCGTGTCATTCAGTACTAAAATATTGTGATAAAACGAAGCAGATCCAACTATTTGATAAATTGCATCTCAGTGTAACTTGAATTTACATAGCTCCTGTATCACTGCTTTAATAAGATTGGTCCTGCTAGGCCTAAAGGATCAAAAATTTGGTAGGTCAAATATAAAATGATACGCTTCGTTTTTTTTTATGGGCTTAACACACGGGAAATCCCGAAAGCGCCACAGGAACGTGTACGGAAAAAACGGTCGGAAACACTGTCCTGGGCAAATTCTTCGAAAGGCATAAGGTTCTTCATATACGAGGATGGATTGAAAAGTTCGCGGCCTCACTAAAAAATAATTATAATATTTTTATTATAGTATCCTCAATAAGTTCATACCTTCTTTGGTTGTCACAGTGTAAAATTTTGTTGCTGTAGAATTTGTGGTTTTTAGGTTTTTTTGAAAAATGAAAAAATTTAACAACGTGCGGTCATCAAGTACCTGTTTAAAAAAAAAAAGATTAACACCCAAAGGAGATCCACGATGACATGAAAACAATACTAGGAGAATCTGCTCCGTCATATACCACTGTGAAAAAATGGGTTGCAGAATTTAAAGGTGGACGAGAGAGCATCGAAGATGACCCTCGCTCCGGCCGGTCCACGACGTCTACGACCGAAGAAAACATCGGCAAAGTGTGTGATCTCATTTTGAAAGACCGTAGATTAACTATCAGGGGATTGCAGACACTATAGGCATCTCGTATGAACGAACACAAAACATCATTGCCAACGAAGGCGGATTCTCTAAGGTTTCCGCTAGGTAGGTCCCCAGATTGTTTTTCAGTTGAACAAAAACAAATTCGACTCACGATTTCTCGCGACTGTTTGGAGATCTTTGGGGCTGATCCGCAAGATTTTCTTAACAGGTTTGTGACAATGGAGGAAACCTGGGTTCACCATTATACTCCAGAGTCAAAACAACAATCCAAGTGGTGGAAAAAATCTGGTGAATCGACCCCAAAGAAAGCGAAGGCAATTCTGTCGGGCTGGAAATCTGATGGCGTCAGTTTTTTGGGATGCTATGGTGGACTATCTTCCGAAAGGCGAAACAATAAACTCCACTTATTATTGCACACTTTTGCGTCGTTTACGTCAAGAAATTAAAGAGAAACGCCCAGGATTACTGAGAAAGAAAGTTTTGTTCCATCAGGACAACGCTCGCGTTCACACGTCTGTTGAGTTTATGGCTCAAATTCGTGATTGTAGTTTCTAAATGCTGCCCCATCCGGCTTATTCTCCTGGTTTGGCACCTTCGGATTTTCATCTGTTTCCAAACCTAAAAAAACACCTCGGTGACCTGAAATTTTCATCAAATGAAGAAGTCTAAGCTGCGGTTAACTAGTATTTTGAAGACCTTGAGGAATCTTTTTCAAACAGGTGCCGAAGCTTTTGAAAGCAGGTGGAAGAAGTGCATAGAGCTAGGTGGAGCAGTATTCCATCGTTCGTCGAATTTGAGCTTTGTACAGAATTAACAGTTGTGGAGTGTAAAGCTTTCTAGTTCGAAATAATATTCCCAGCTTTTGAGAATCTCTTTTTGCTATGCAGCGAATTGACGATGCTAGAGGAATGGAGTATAACGTTAACTTTTTTAGAAAAAACTGCTCCCTGGGTTTTTGTAGCGTTAAATTCTAGTTGGTTACTGTCGCTCTAAGATAGAATTTCTTCCAGGTCTTTGTTAAGTTGAACGACCTCCTGCTGTCTGCGGATATTTGCATGAGCAGCCGATGTTCGAGCGTTCAAAGTGAATGCGCGTACTTGCGTCTGCAAAGCTGTGGAGTGGATTCTTGGTTTTTTTCAGCAGATCGTTAAAGTAAATGAGAAAGAGAGTAGGAGACAGAATGGAGCCCTGGGCACACCGATTTTGATAGTGAAGCTGTTAGAAAGAAATCCGTCGACTGCCACTCTTAAAGAAGACTCTGAGACATATCAGAAGAGCGTAGCATAGCCAACCATCCATCGTGCCAAAAACGGTCGAATTCCTTGGATATATCAACCTTTCGAGATTTTCCAAAGTGTTCAATTGCGTTGTTCCAAACATGTGTTATCTAACTTAACTCCTATTTATCTATGTTTACGAAAGCCTTATTGATGGACGTTAATAATATTGAATCCTTCAAGATATTTTAGGAGTTGCTGATTGACAGCATTTTTCCCATGATTTTCGATATTATTGAAAGCAATGCGACTTGTCGGTAGTTGTTTGGCAAGGTCTTCTTGCCAGTTTTGGGTATCGGCTGAACTGGCGTATTTCCAGCAGGAAGGAAATATTCCCTTTCTGTAAGATAGGTTGAAAAGTCTACACAAAAGTCGTGTTAGTGCTCTCGCGCAGTTTTCGAGTACTATGGCTGGTACTCCGTCAGCGCCAGAAGATTTTTCGGTTTCTAGTTTCATTAAAATACGTTTTATGACACGCTGTTTGAAGACAATATCGGGCATCCTTGTCTGCATTGTGGGGATAGTAGATGGTGTTTTTCCTTGGAAATCAACAGTAGATTTTGAAGCAGAGTTCAGCCAACAACTTCGCTTTCTCAATAGGTGTTGCAATAGAATTATCTGACCGTGTGAGTGGTGGATTTGGTGAAATTTTGACTAACTGCCTTAAACGACTGACCAAAAGGACCTGGAATTGTCGGGGCAAGCAAGAAGTTTGTTTATAATTTGTTGATTGTGTGCCTTCTTGGTTTCGTGGATACTTTATTTATATCTGTTACGATTTATAACGTTAGGATTTTCACGCCATTGTCGGTAGGCAAGATGTTTCGAAGCAACGCATTTTCGGTTAAACCAAGGCTTTCCGTTGGAAGGGCATTTCTTCGAAAAAGCAATGTAGGTGTCCATATCAGCCAAAATAACATCGGAAACCTCTTTAGCATAGTCAGGTGGGTCGTCGGATTGAAAACAAACGTCTAATCAAGGAAAAGCTCGAAAATATTCCATGAATGCCTCCTGTTTGGCAAATTTATAGTGCCAAAACTCGTTTCTTTATTGCAACGTACATCTATAATATATATAAAATGCAACGTCTCTCTGTCTGTCTGTCTGTCTGTCTGTATGTCTGTCTGTTAGTGCGCTTATCACTGGAGAACCATTTATCCGATTTACGTGCTTTTTTTTTTAAATATACATATGTTCTCTGGCCAGGTTATAGGCTATATTCTATTACGATAGGTAGCATAGGGAATGAGTAGTGACGTAAAATAGTGAATGAAATCGGAAAAAAGTTTGCCGCTAGCGCGTTCCCTTGCAATACACAGCCTAAACCATTAAATATGGAACAATATTATGTAGCAAAGAATATCTATAATTTATACTATATATAAAATGCAATGTCTGTCTGTCCATTAATGCGCTTAACCCTCGAGATCCACTTATCCGATTTACGTGATTTTTTTAATTCATACATATGTTCTCTGACCAGGTTATAGATATATATTTTATTACATCTATAATATATATAAAATGCAACGTATCTCTGTCTGTTTGTTCGTTTGTGCGCTTATCACTGGAGAACCACTTATCCGATTTACGTGCTTTTTTTTAAACATGCTAAACCATTAAATATGGAATAATATCATGTAGCAAAGAGTATCTATAATATATATAAAATGCAAAATCCGTTTGTCTGTCTGTCCGTTAGTGCGCTTATCACTGGAGAACCACTTATCCGATTTACGTGCTTTTTTATTAAACATACATATGTTCTCTGGCCAGGTTATAGGATATATTTTATTACGTTAGGTGACATAAGGAATAAGCAGTGACGATAATAGTGAATCAAGTCGAAAAAAAGTTTGCTGCTTGCGCGTTCTCTTGCAATACACTGCCTAAAGCATTAAATATGGAACAATATCATATAGCAAAGAATATAATATATATAAAATGCAACGTCTCTCTGTCTGTGTGTCTGTCCATTAGTGCGCTTATCACTTGAGAACTACTTATCCGATTTACGTGTTTTTTTTTTAATTCATACATTTGTTCTCTGGCCAGGTTATCTATAATCTTCTATCTAGAATATATATAAAATGCAACGTCTCTTTGTCTGTCTGTCTGCCTGCCTGTCTCTCTGTCTGTCCGTTAGTGTGTTTATCACTTGAGAACCACTTATCCGATTTACGTGTTTTTATAAATTTATACATATGTTCTATATAATTCGATACAAGCCTAGATAATGGGAGATAAGGTGAGATAATGGGAGAAAAGAAGAAATAATGGGAGATAAGTTGAAATAAGCCTCGATAATGGGAGTTAAGGTGAGATAATGGAAGGTAAATATAAATAATGGGAGATAAGGAGAAATAATGGGATGTAAGCAGATATAAGTCTAGATAACGGGAGTTATGGTGAGATAATGGGAGATAAGGAGAAATAATGGGAGATAAGGAGAAATATTGAGAGATAAGTCGAGATAAGCCTAGATAATGGGAGATAAGGAGAAATAATGGGAGATGAACAGAGATAAGCCTAGATAATGGAAATTATGTAGGGATAATGGGAGATACGGAGAAATATTGAGAGATAAGGGGAAATAATGGGAGATATTTTTTACGTTGGGTAACATAAGGCAGTGACGATAGTGGTGAATCAAGTCCACGCGAGCGGAACCGGCTAGTTATCTTATATACTTAATTTATATTTTGTTAAATTGTTATTGGAGACCCAGTACACCCCCCGTGTTCTAGTTTCTTCATTTTCTTCAACATCTATAATACTTCAAAGTTTTTATTAACTTGGAATGCTGTTAAAATATATTCAAATTCATAACTTGATAATAATTCTACGACATCATTTCTAGTAATTCCTTTTAGAATTTAAATTAGTTAATACGGTATCCATGTAAAAGTCTCTGTTTATTATCCTGCCTGATGTGAGGAATTTATTTTTATTTTCGTTTGCATTTTGGACAGCGCATCGAACTGAATATTGTGTAGCAGGTGCTGTGCTATATATTACAGTATTCAACTGATGTACCTTTAAATCCTTATTTGAACGCGAACACCAAACTACTTTTTAAAACTTTTTTCATTTTTATTTACAATGATTCGGCGGCACATTTTTAATATGTCGCCTGTCATGACATATTTAGGAGATCGAAATCGCATCAAAATGGAGAACAGGCCTTTTTCTGAATATCATAGTTTTGATGAAAACTTTCACATATTACATATCAATAACAGAAGTAAAAAGTTGAATTTGCTTGAGTCATTGGAAATTAACAAATTAAAGGATTTCTAGGTATTGCTAAATAATCAACCAGATTTATATAACACTCCTTTGTTAAATCTTAAGTTCTTGTAATTATCTTCCTATTGTATGGTAAATCCCTACAAAAATAACAATTTTGTTAGCAGTCAATTTATTTATGGCACCTCTAGGAAATTTCGTATAATTAAGGTAGAGTTTAAATAGTTGTACCTAAATTAGTTATTAGACAAAATAGTCCGACTACCGTTTGAGAAAGGTACTGTGTACGGAAATATTTCACGGCTGATTTAAGTTATTATTTTATTTATTTCATTTTGATAAATAAAATATAGTGAAAATCTGAACACCAGTTCGTAATTAACTTAAAGATACATTATTGTATTGTTATAACTTTACTATATTATTGAAATTTTTCTGTAAATACTTTGTACAAAATGGGTCTGCCCGTAAATAAATAAATAAATAAATTAGTAAAGATGGGACTTAAACTAAAATTTCCAGCTAACCCAATACTGTTCCTTGTCAGATTGGCAGCTTAGATCCTAGTCGACTCTAGCCGGACTTGATTACAGACCAAAAACTTTTGAGTCTATCACAATCAATATATTCAGATATATTAAATTCGGGGTCTGCTAATTGTAATCTTGAAGGAATTTTAAGTAATGAATTTATCTGTTTTACGTTGTACCACTAAGCAATTAAGATTTGTTTGAAAAATAGTAATATTTGACTTTATTCAAACATTTATTGCGTTACTTATATTAATCAATGTTTGATCTGCCCCTTTGACTTATTTTCAATTGCTTCAATTTTTATTTATCAGATGTTTTTTGTAAAATTTTTTCCTCTAGGAACCACTGTCCAATAAGACTAGCATAAATCAATTTATTGCCAATTGTTAACTGAAAAATTGCTATTAACAGTAAACCCTGTAAATAACGCGTTGTTTCTGATGAGGATTCAACCACATATCAATTTACAGAAATATCCGAATAGGCTCCCTCTTGGAGTCGTTCCCCAGCATCGGTTACTTTTGAGTTTTGATCGTGATTTTCATTCAGTTTATTATTTATTTTTCAATAAGTTTCTAAATGAAACAATGTCTTATGGCAATTTTTGCATTTTAAACATTTAGATTTATTACATTTCCATGACGGACGCGAATCTTCTACACAATTTAAGCAAAATTTTAACTTTTTTACAGCAAACGAACACCAATATGCAAATTTAAAAATTACTTGCTTTCAAAAATTCCATGTGATTGATCTGATTGACGTTTGTCCTTATTAGTGATTTCTAATTTTTCGAGGATTTCGCATTTTGACTTCAAAAAAATTATTTAAATCTTGCGTGTTGGGTAACTTATGTGGATACTTATACGATTCCCACTCACGTGGAGTTATGGAATTAAATTTATTGGACATAATGTAAATAATTACATTGTCCCATGAGCCTTTATTTTCATCTAAATTTTTAGAGAACCTAAATGCTTTGGTTACGGATTTATATATTTCTAAGACCTATATGTCTCTTTTTTATTAGATTGGGGTTTTAAAAATAACTTTGATATGATTATCAATAATTAGTCTTTTGTTTTTATACCTGTCTATAATTAAAATTCTCATGCAATGACATAATTCGCAGCTGATACGTCTCAAACATTTCCTAATTGAGCGATGAACTGAGATAAAAAAATGTCTCAATATCTGTCAGTGAATTATTCCTATCAACGAGTATTGTAAAATCGTCTTTAAACTCAAGCCAATTACTATATTGACCATCAAAATTCGTTAGTTTAATACTTGGCAATTTTACTAGCACATATATAAGACAATCGTTTTTTACTTATGTTAGGTAAGTCGCTAAAATGTTATTTTTCAACAATGATTTTGGTTTTTTTTCAAATTTCCGTACTCTGTCTCTGAAACTAGTTATAAGATTTTATGGAGAGTAAAAAAAGGGATATATATATATATATATATATATATATATATATATATATATATATATATATATATACATATATATATATATATATATATATATATATATTTATATATATATAATATACATATATATATATATATATATATATATATATATATATATATATATATATATATTAAAAAATGGTTATATAAATAAGCAAGTATAACTGGAATATTCAATTTTAAAGAATAAGAAAAAGAATCCCTGGCTTAAATACATTTCCAAGAATATATAACCGCATCTTAACTAGTTCATTTATAATCAATAAAATTTACGTTAGCGCGCCTGGGTGATAATATCCCAGCGAAATTTCAGGCTGTAAAAATCCAGCCAGCAGTTTTTTCTAAAAAAGTTAACGTTACAAAATCCGACATTAATATGTCATTGTCATTCAACTTACTACGTCGTAACTTGGGAACAAATATGTTTTGTCATGATTATGTTACATGTATGCCGAAAAGAAAACTTCTCAAAAATTGAGAATATTATTTCATACTTCACAATAGCTTTCGATCCTGTACGAAACTCAAACTTGACCATCCATGGAATACTAATTCTGTGGTTGCTGCTGTACTTCTAGACATACTATTACATTATGAAACACTATTATATTTGTTAGATTTCCTAATTTTAAACACTTCCGACACATCAGTGTCATTACGGAATTTTTGCAATCGACGAATCAATCGACGGTGTTATTTTTACCGAAAATAATAATAATAAAATGTGTCAAGGTCATTGAAGGTCGTTATAGATTGCAAAAATAAAATTTTAATATTTCGTAAACTTGATGATCCAGCGAAAAGTTTTTTTTTAAGTTGATATAAAGTTTTCTGTATTTAAATAATTAAATTCGAAAACCATGCGATTGCCATTCTTGCTTTGTTTAATTCCAGGATATTAAGGCAATATATTAAAATACAATTAGTTCGTTGGTGGTAAAGTGATTTCGCAAGAATCGGTAATCAGTATCTCGTTTCTGATACCGCTTCAATTTTACCTCCCATCCAGCGGTTTGGTCCCCCATTAGGGGAGTTTCCAAAATTAACACGTGACTAAATAATCTTTATGTGTGTATGTTGATATGATGTGTATGATGAAAGTTGCAGCTTGTATACGTTATTCGAGGAAAGGGTATAAATAAGTTTTCTGTGAGATTAATAAATCTGGAAACGTTTTTAACACATTTTATATCACTTGAATACTGTTGTTATTGGGTACTACTTAGTATTAAAGTTAATTTTGTCACTTCGTATATATTAGATAAAGGTACAAAAGTTATTTAGAATGAAAATAATTGGGAAAAAATATTATATTTCTTATACGGTAGTTTAGACAAAAAAAAAACGACGAATCTGTTTAGAAACATCGTGTTCAAAAATTATAATATTTTTTTTACTATATAAGGTAGCACAAGAGGTATGACTTGACGTAGATTCCCTGTATACTTTTAAACCAATGGATAGAGCCTTTTAATTCAAATTCAGCGATAATTCGTTAAAACTTGTATCGTCGAATTTGGATTGAAAAGCCAGTAATATTATAGTATTTAACAAGATGTTTTTTTTTTCAGTGTGGTAGTAGCCAGCGTTATGAGTCTGTATAAATTTATTATGGCACTACGCGGTAAGACTTTTCATGAGTACCAGAGATTGCCCGAAACAGAAATGCAGCAACCGCCTTTCAACTCTCAAAGTTATTACCAACTATTTACTTCTATAGCAAAGTTGGCCGTAATACTGACCTACTTTTTTATATGTGATCGTACCAATTTTTTTATGAAAGAAAACAAATATTATTCAGAATTTAGTTTTTGGTTACCAATAGGCTATGTTACTGTTTTAGGATTATTTTTTACTGAAGATAGTAAATTAACAAAAATTTTGCATAGGGATCAATTAAATGAATGTAAAGGTTGGCTGCAATTAGTAATACTGGTATATCATGTTACGGGAGCTAGCAGAATATTAACAATAAATATGCATGTGAAAGTGTTAATCTCAGCATATTTATTTTTGTTAGGTTATGAACAGTTTACATATGTTTGGCATAGAGGTATGATAAGTGTTGTAAGTTTTTTTAGAACTTTATTTCAACTTAACTTTATGACTGTAACTTTATGTCTATGTATGAATCGACCCTACCAATTTTATTATTTTGGACCTTTACTGTCATTCTGGTATATGATGATCTATTGTTTTTTGGTTTTTCCACCTCATATAACCGCTCAAAATTCAGAAAACAATGTAATGCAGTTCTTTTACCTACTTATGAAATTTATTTGTTTATTTACTATCATAGTTATCCTGTTCATGTCAGAAGTTTTCTTCGAAAAAATTTTTGTAACTAGGCCTTGGAAAGCTTTATTTGTCACCACTGATGATGATATTCATGAATGGTGGTTTAAATGGAAACTAGATCGTTATACAATAATTTATGGAATGTGTTTTTCCTTACTATTAATTATAGGTCAAAAGTATGCGGTTTTTGATGATAATAATCATTCTAATTTATTTTCTAAAAGAATTGCTGTAAGTGCTAGTTTGGCAGCATTCTTGGGTATTGGAACTTATACTACTATAACATTTTTATGCCAAAATGAACTAGAGTGCAGTGAAATACATTCCTATGTCGTATTTATTCCAATAGTAAGTTACATTTTTTTAAGAAATGTATCTGGAATACTCAGGACTAGATATTCTAGCTTTTTTGCTTGGTTTGGAGGCATATATTTGGAACTTTTTTTGAGCCAATATCATATATGGTTAGCTGCTGATACCCACGGAGTTCTGGTACTTATTCCAGGATTTCCAGTGTTAAACTTAATACTGACTAGTTTTATTTTTGTATGTGCTTCACACGAAATTAATCAAGTAACCAATGTTTTATTGCCGTATGCTATCCCGGACGACTGGAGACATGTATTAAGGAACTTTATTTTATTTTTAGCCATATTGGTACCCATTGGAATAAATGATGGAATGTTTTAGAAAATAATTTAAATATTTATGTTTATAATGAAAATAATTTAATATTTGCTATAAGGTACCTACTGAATAAATTATGAAAGATTGTAAAAGATAATTTATATTGTGTGATAATTAGTAACAATATATTAAATTTATATATATATATATATATATATATATATATATATATATATATATATATATATATATACGAGGCATGTTTTTTAAGTAAGTACCGTTTTGGAATTAAAAAAAGACGTGCAAAGATATCGCTATAATTTTATTTTACATGAAAGCCTGTACCTTAATCTACTTTTCTACATAATTTCCGTGAATATTGAGGCACTTGTCATAACGTGGCACCAGTTTTTGAATACCCTCCTCATAAAATTCTGCCGCCTGACTTGTTAACCACTGTATCACAAATGTTTTGACCTCGTACAAAACACTACGAGAATATTGAGGAAAGCAGTCGCACAATGATGAAATTGTAAAGCGTCTGTTTTCTCTCACCTTTTCGTCCACTTTCTGCACCAAATCTTCATTAACGACCGAAGGACGCCCACTCCCGTTCTTCATCATGCACATTTGTGCGGCCATCTTTAAATGCTCTCACCCATTTCCTTACCATTCCATCACTCATAATGTTTTGTCCGTAAACTTCACAGATCTCACGATGAATATCGATCGGTTTTACGCCTTTAGCACTAAGAAATCGTATAACAGCCCGTACTTCACAATCGGCGGGACTCACGATTGTCGGAGGCATCTTAAACACTCAGTAAACAACGTATACAATGAAGAATCAGACTGTAATGGCGTCAGTGCGTAGACATGAGATGTAGGTTACCAGCGCGCATGCGCGGAACGCCGACCGTATCGCTGCGGCGGCGGAATCGCAAAACGGTACTTACTTAAAAAACATGCCTCGTATATATATGTATATATATATATATATATATATATATATATATATATATATACATATATATGTATATATATATATATATATATATATATATATATATATATATATATATATATATATATATATGTATATATATATACGAGGCATGTTTTTTAAGTAAGTACCGTTTTGGAATTAAAAAAAGACGTGCAAAGATATCGCTATAATTTTATTTTTACATGAAAGCCTGTACCTTAATCTACTTTTCTACATAATTTCCGTGAATATTGAGGCACTTGTCATAACGTGGCACCAGTTTTTGAATACCCTCCTCATAAAATTCTGCCGCCTGACTTGTTAACCACTGTATCACAAATGTTTTGACTTCGTTATCGTCTTGAAGACGCTGACCACCCAGGTGCTTCTTCAAGTGCAGGAACAAATGGTAGTCGCTGGGCGCCAGATCAGGGCTGTATGGAGGATGATCTAGAGTTTCCCATTTAAAAGATTTGATGAGATCTTTGGTCCGATTAGCCACATGTGGACGGGCATTGTCATGCAGCAAAACGATACCCTTACTCAACTTGCCACGTCTTTTGTTCTGGATTGCACGACGCAGATTGTTCAATGTCTCACAATAAGACGCTGCATTGATTGTCTCATTACGAGGCAGAAACTCCACTAGCAATACTCCTTTTCTGTCCCAAAAAACTGTGCACATGATTTTGCGGGCAGAAATTGTTTGCTTAAACTTCACTTTTTTGGGTGATGATGAATGTCGCCATTCCATGGATTGTTGTTTCGATTCTGGTGTGACGTAGGCCACCCATGTTTCGTCACCAGTAACAATTTGGTCTAAAAAATGTTCACCTTCATTGTGGTACCGCTCAAGGAAAGTCAATGCACTGCCTAAACGTTGGGTTTTGTGCAAATCCGTCAACATTTTTGGAACCCAACGTGAACACAATTTCCGGTAATTCAAGTTCTCGGTCACAATGCGATACAAAACACTACGAGAATATTGAGGAAAGCAGTCGCACAATGATGAAATTGTAAAGCGTCTGTTTTCTCTCACCTTTTCGTCCACTTTCTGCACCAAATCTTCATTAACGACCGAAGGACGCCCACTCCGTTCTTCATCATGCACATTTGTGCGGCCATCTTTAAATGCTCTCACCCATTTCCTTACCATTCCATCACTCATAATGTTTTGTCCGTAAACTTCACAGATCTCACGATGAATATCGATCGGTTTTAACGCCTTTAGCACTAAGAAATCGTATAACAGCCAGCCCGTACTTCACAATCGGCGGGACTCACGATTGTCGGAGGCATCTTAAACACTCAGTAAACAACGTATACAATGAAGAATCAGACTGTAATGGCGTCAGTGCGTAGACATGAGATGTAGGTTACCAGCGCGCATGCGCGGAACGCCGACCGTATCGCTGCGGCGGCGGAATCGCAAAACGGTACTTACTTAAAAAACATGCCTGGTATATATATATATATATATATATATATATATATATATATATATATATATATATATACATATATATATATATATATATATATATATATATACATATATATATATATATATATATATATATATATATATATATATATGTATATATGTATATATATATATATATATATATATATATATATATATATATATATATGTATATATGTATATATATATATATATATATGTATATATGTATATATATATATATATATATATGTATATATGTATATATATATACATATATATATATATATATATATATATATATATATATATATATATATATATATATATATATATATATATATATATGTATATATATACATATATATATATATATATATATATATATATATATATATATATATATATATATATATATATATATATATATATATATATATACACACATATATATATGTATATATATATATATATATATATATATATATATATATATATATATATTATATATATATATATATATATATATATATATATATATATATATATATATATATATATATATATATGTATATACTCGTATATATATATATTGCCAGATGTTATTTAGCTCTCGATTTTATTCACGTAATAGCTGTAACTCAATAAATACTCGATTTTTGTTTCTCTATTTTTCACTATATTTCATTCATTTGTTTTATAATTGATTGTTATATCAGTTTTTAATGATCTATTCCAGTACATCACCGATCTTACATGACCTAAATACAACCGCAGACAAACTTTTATGTGAGACGTGATTGTAGAGGTTCCTTCTTAAGGGCAAAAAGGCCACTCCCATATTTTATCTAAGTTTACTATTTTATAACTTTTTTTATTTTCAGCTCAATTATTATGCTTTTTGTACCAGTTTATAAATAAGTTTATTAAAATTATAATTAACATATCTTGCTAGTTGATTTTTAGGAAGCATCCTCGGAAGTTCCAGTTTTATTTTTAGCTATGTTTAAGATACACTACTTATTATATAGCGAGACGCAAACAAGCTGCATAAAGTTAAACTATATTTTTAGAACAGCCTAAATTATATATACTTGGCATTCAACTTATGCAGTCAGCTTCACTAAAAAGGTCTAGAACTTAGATCCGATCTAGTAGCTCTTAAATTTAAAACATTCAGTTGTGAAGTTGACTTTTATTGTTAACACTGCGATATTTCAAATGGTAAATGCCACCAAGGAACAGGAATTTTAAGAAAAAAGTCGTGAAATAAGTCTTTTATGGGCATAGCACACGTGTTGCAGGGAAATCTCTGAAACCCTATAGAGGAAAAGCAATTCACGTAGGTCTTGAATTACTCACCCTCGGTGAGAAACCCAGTCCTAGGCAAATCATGCCAAAGGGATCAGGTTCTCTATATAAAAGAATTCTTTAAAAGAGTGGTACGAAAAGTGATTATCTAAATGTCATACGGATGTGTTATTTTAGCACGGCATGTGTTCCTAGCATCCGCCACTCTGGGAGGAACTAATCGATCAAACACTTTCCATAAAGGTACTTATTATTAGAATAGACTCAAATAGCTAACTGTTCTTGGATGTCCCAAGGAATCAGGGTTGCCAAGGAACCAATGCTGCGTAGGTGTGTAAAGGTTTTCTAGAACGAAATAATATTCCCAACTTTTGAGAAACTCTTTTTGCAACGTATTCGTGCTAATGTTAACTTGGATTTTGAAGCTTTTAATTTTAATTTGCTACTGTCACCTCAAGATAGAATTTTCTTCAAGTTCTTAGTTAAGTTTGACAAATTCTTGCTATTTGCATAGGTAACTGATGTTGGAGCATTCAATGTTATGAATAAACAAGAATACTCTCGTCGGTAAAGGTGCAGATTATTAATGTAAAGGAGAAAGGGGTATACCAGCATTAATAGTGAAGATATTAGAAAGAAACCAGTCAACTGCCACTTGTAAAGAACGCTTTTTGAAGTAACGAGAACCATAAATAAAAATTTTGAGACGTACCTTAAGAACGTAACTTAGCCAACAATCGGTCTACACGATCGAATATTCAATTACGTTATTCCAATTATGTCGATTAATAGCCTTTTTCATAACGACTGGCCGGTAGTTTTTTGCCAAGGTCTTTCTGCATTTTTTAGGTATAGGCTGAACTCGAGTAGGAAGCTAATATTCTTTTTCTGTAGGATAGGTTAAGACGGCGACAAAAAACTGGTATTATTTTTTAATATTAGGGCAGGTATCCCATTAGCGCCAGAAGCTTTTTTGGGAGTCTAGCTGCAGTAAAATACGCTTTATGACATGTCTCACAACAATATTGGACATCTTTAACTGCACATTGGAAATGATGGATGGTGTTTTATTCTAGAAATCAACAGTGGAGCATGAAGCAAAGAGTTCAGTTAATAAGTTGGCTTTCTCAACAGGTATTGTTGCAATAGTATTATCTTTCCATGTAAGTAATGATGTAGTGTGTTTAGTGAATTTTTTGAGATAGGCAAGAAGTTTGTCTTTAATTCTTTGATTGTGTGCATTTTTCGTCGATTATTTGTTTGCATTTGTTTCCGATACGAACAAAGGTGTTATGATTTATGACCTTTAGGGTTTCATGTCATTGTCAGTATATGTTTTGAAACAACTTCCTCTTTGAATTTTTCCGCGGGCATGTCTTTTAAAAAGGAATGTAATTGACAATTGGAACCCTCCCTAGCATAGTAAGATCGGTCGTCCGATCTGAAACAAACTTCTGACTAACGGAAAGCTTAAACGTATTCCATGAGCTCTTTCTATTTAGCAGATTTGCAGTGCCAAATATTGCTTGGTTTAGCCAGTTTTTTATTAGTGTTTTCTAGTTTCTACTAAAATACTTGATATTGAAACCAGTGTATGGGGGAAAAAAAAAAATCTAACGGCAGACCTACGGACACAGTGCAAATCTCTGGATTCGTGGTCAAAACAGGTCAAGGACAGTGTTGAACTCTCCGTCATGATCAGGAATCCGTCTTGATTCGTCGGTAAACTGAGTTAATTCGATTGAGAAAGATTCAGCATCACGGCTTTGTTTATCTGTGGTATTTGAATAGAATACGTAAGCCTGTTGATGTTGCGGACACTAAGGTTACCCAGGATAGAGTTAGTATTACTGGATGATCGATAAAGACAGCAGATGAATCTTGTGGTTTGTTGAGTTGTTATTTTTATACATGACATAATGTCAGAGTTTTAGGGCTCCAAAGTTGTTGGCAAGAGAGATTGCTTCTCATAAAAAGACGAATTTTAAAGTTATGTCTAAAACGGGACTAGGAGTTGCACTTATGATAGAGAAAGTTGACTGTGCTGGTCGATAAACTGACCTTAATTTTGCAAGAGGTTTATTTACTTGCAAGGGTTAGCACATCGAATTTGCGTTCGAGTTTAAGCATGGTATATTGCAAAAATCTTAAAGTTTTGATTGCCGCATGTTAAAGTCCCCGAATTACCCCCACCCGAATATCTGAATCGATGCCATTTAACCTCTGGAATTTATTGGTCTTGGAAACTTCATCATGTTATTATTTTCTCACTTGATATAGATAGGAATAGTGTTGACAATTTAAAACAATTTTTTTTTATTTAATCACTAATTAAAAAGGAATTGCCTAGGTTTCTTGTTAACTTAAAGCCCTAATCAAATTAGATCACGTCTAAAGTTAAACCTTTTTAGTCAAATAGGTTGCTAAAGTCAATACAAATTCTGTGATACAGCCTTGAAGAATCTATCTTTTAAAATATCCTTAAATTTAACAAAAACATAAGTGCAATTATTTCAACCTTTTTGTTTCCTTCTTGCTAACTGTCTAAAGATAATAATACCCAATCAGAAGGCAAGGTATGATCATGATAATTTATCATATTCTTTAGTTGCCTTCCTCATTAAATTAAGCTCTTAAAATATTATTGCAAGTCGATGCGATTAGTTACCACTAGCTTCGTGGAACTAAGTTCATGCTATGTTTGTTGAACTGTTTGCACTGACAACTTTTAATGTCTTTATATAGAAAGTTGAGGTCTTCTGACAATAATGCAGTTTGAAGCATACTTGAAGACCTTTACATATCGAAGCAGTCAAGAAACGTTTTGCCCTAAACATGAAACACCAATGCGATTGGTTGCGGGAGATAAATTGTGTTTTTCTGGAGCATAAAGGTAAAAAACAGCCACCTACCGTAAATTAGTTGCTGTAACTAATCGCGTCGGTTTACATTAACGCCTAAAGATCAGTATGCTACGATTGGTGTCTAAGTTGAGGAGAATCTTTCAATTTAGAGTAATAATTTAGTCCTAATAATTAAACATCTAATATAATTATTAAATATTAGCTGCAGTAAAAATTATTTTACCAAGCTTTTTTTTTCAGTAGTTAAGAGAGTTGAAAAGTGTAAATTTTAAATAATTTCTACATTGCAGAATTACTTTGGTTAGTTTTTGCTCTTTGTATTTTATAACAAAAATTTGATAACGTTAGAAATTATTTTTCATCCCGTATAAATTTTTGCAGAGATTAAGCATATTATTATCTTATGATCGTTTTGTTTTGCCAAAATGCATTATATATATAATACTATTTTTCATAATAATTTTATAAAAACATTCCAGTGTATTTGAGTTTAAATTTTAATTTCGATATTTCAACAATGAATTTGACTTGAAACTTCGTCAATTTAAAATCTGGTTCAATCAACAGACATAAAATTAAAGCAAGGTATCTCCAACAAATGGACGGCCGTTTCGTTTCTTTTAAGGCTCCTTCTTGTTTCCTTATTGCTAACTGTCTAAAGGTAATAATACCCAACCAGAAAGCAAGGTATAATCATCTGCCATGTGCGAAGTTTTTTTTTATGGGTCTAGCACACGTGCTGCCGGGAAGTCCTTAAAGCGCTACAGGAGCGACACGTGTGCGGAGAAAGCGATTCACGTTGTTCTTGAATCGCTGTAAATTGTACTCGGTGGGAAACAAAATCCTGGGCAAATTATTCTAAAGGGATGATGTTCTCCTGAGACTGCTTGAAAAGCGTTGTACGAGGAGTAACAAGCTGAACTTCATACGGATGTGAAGTATTAGCGCGACGTGTATTTCTAACATCTACCGCTCTGGGAGGAATTAAGCGGGTCATATCCTTCGAACACTTTCCATGAAAATACTTGTAGAATAGGCTCAAGTCGCCAACCGTTCTTCGATGTTCCAGCGAATCAAGGCCGCCGGTAATTTCTGGGTCTCCAATCAGGGGGAGCGGAGCCCCAAATATGGGAGCAGTATTCCATAGTTGGTCGAATTTGAGCTTCATAAAGAATTAACAGTTGTTGTGGAGTGTAAAGCTTTCTGGTTCGAAATAGTATTCCCAACTTTTGAGAAGCTCTCCTTGCTATGCCTGCAACATGTTCATGCCAGGACATATTTGCTGCCTGGGTTTTTGTAGCGTTAAATTCGACTTGGTTACTGTGACCCCAAGATAGAATTTCTTCCAGGTCTTTGTTAAGTTGAATGACTTCCTGCTGTCTGCGGATATTCGTCTGAGTAGCCGATGTCCGAGCGTTCAAAGTGAATGAAGAGATAAGCGTACTGTCATCTGCAAAGCTGTAGATTGGATTCTCGGTCTTTTCCAGCAGATCGTTAATGAAAATGAGAGAGATAGTAGGAGACAGTATGGAGCCTTGAGGTACACCGGCGTTGATAGTGAAGGTGTTAGAAAGAAATCCGTCGACTGCTACTCGTAAAGAACGCTCTCTGAGGAAACATGAGAACCACAAACAGAACTTTTCAGACATACCATAAGAGCGTAGCTTAGCCAACAGCCCATCGTGCCAAACACGGTCGAATGCCTTGGATATGTCAAGAGCAACCGCTCAGGATTCTCCAAGGTGTTCAATTGCGTTGTTCCAAACGTGTGTTACATAAAGAAGATCTCCTGTTGATCTATTTTTACGAAAGCCATATTGGTGATCGCTAATAATGTTGAATCCTTCAAGATATTTTAGAAGATGCTGATTGATAGCCCTTTCCATGACTTTCGATATTATTGAAAGCAGTGCGATTGGTCGGTAGTTATTTGGCAAGGTCTTCTTTTTTAGATATCGGCTGAACTGCGGCACATTTTCAGTAGGAAGGAAATATTCCCTTTTTGTAGGATAGGTTGAAAAGTCGACAGAAAAATGGTGTTAGTTCCCTCGCGCAGTTTTTTAAGAACTATGTCAGCGCCAGAAGCTTTTTTGGTGTCTAGCTTCATTAAAATACGTTTTACGCTGCCTGAAGACAATATCGGACATCCTTGACTGCACTATGGGAATAGTAGGTGGTGTTTTTTCTTGGAAATCGACAGTAGAATGTGAACCAAAAAGTGCAGCCAACAAGTTCGCTTTTTCAACAGGTGTTGCCATAGAATTATCTGGCCATGTGAGTGGTGGTATGATGGATTTGGTGAAATTTTGACTAACTGCCTTAGCGACTGACCAAAAGGACCTGGAATTGTTGGGACAAGCGAGAAGTTTGTTTCTAATTCGTTGATTGTGTGCCTCCTTGGTTTCGTCGATAATTTCTTTGCATCTGTTCCTGGCACGAACAAAGGTGTTACGGGTTATGGTGTTACGATTTTCACGCCATTGTCGGTAGGAAAGATGTTTAGAAGCAACAGCTTCTTTGCATTTTTGGTCAAACCAAGGCTTGCCGTTGGAAGGGCATTTCTTCGAAAAAGGCATGTAAGTTTAAAAAATACTTATCCTAATTTGATAGAAAATCACTTCTGATCGTTCATTAAAATATCTATAAACCAGTAACTAGATATATAGCAAGCCGTCAATAACATTATTAGATATTTATCAAATTAGAAATAAAACTACATGCGGCTGCAATTAGACAGCAGAAGTTAGTCGACACACAGACAGAAACAGGAAAGTTAACGTAGAAACCATTCGTTTAGGTCCGTATTCATAGTTGTTCCTCAAGAAGCTTCTAGATCTTCAATTTATCTTTAATGATGAATTCCGTTTCATTTTCAAAAAATTAGGCATTGAGTTGCACTCAAGAGTTATAAACCTCTGAAGCTGCTTTAAAAATTACTTGAAGACTTTCGTTAAATTATTTACGTTAAAACTCTTGTCTAAAGTATGTAATATTCCTTTTTCATCTTTAATATATAAATTTCTCATTATTTACGGTGTACAAATAATGATGAATAAGTAAGTTATACTGACGTAGGAATAAAAAGTAGTGCTATTTTTTTAATTATTTCTATAAAAAAGAAAACAGTTTATATATGACATTTTATGTAAGCAGTTTCTACGTTTCTCCCATTAGATTTTTAATGTTGATTCCTTCAATATATGTGTTTAAGCAGGTTTCAAAGCATTGAGTTTAAAAGAAAACTTTACAGAAATTGTTGTAACTTAGAAGATACCTTTTAATTGGCACATATTTCGGAAATTTTTTAATAGCCAACTGGAAACCAATCTGGAAGAAGCCAAAATTTTTTATTTTTCCTAAATTGCCAAATTACAAAACAGAAATTAATTCAAATTATCTCGGTTTCTTAATGGACTAAAGAGATGTTGAACCTATTTAGTTTTTTTAAAATTTAATTAATTTAATTTTAGTTAATAAGTAAACTTAATAAGTAAACCAGTTAATAATTTATTAATTTTTTTATTAGTATATTATCTATTTTATATATACGGGATGTTATGGCACTCACACAAGCGTACTTACACATGCGCACTCACGCACGCGCACTCACGCACGCGCACTTACGCACGCGCACTCACGCACGCGCACTCATACATGTGCACTCACACACGCGCACTCACACACTCGCACTCACACACTTGCACTCACACACGCGAACTCACACACGCACACCCACACACGCTTACCCACACACGCTTACCCACACTCGTTTACCCACACACGCATATCCACGCACGCACTCGCTCATACACACACAAACATACGCGCACACGGACACACGTACACACACACGCACCTTGCATCTTGCCTACCCACAATGAACGGGAAAATCCTAACATCATAAAGCGTAATATCTTTGTTCGTGCCCGGAACAGATGCAAAGAAATTATCGACGAAACTAAGAAGGTACACGGTCAACGAATTAGAAACAAACTTCTGGCTTGCCCCAACAATTCCAGGTCGTTTTGGTCAGTCGCTAAAGCAGTTAGTTAAAATTTCACCAAATCCACTATACTACCACTCACACGGCCAGATAATTCTATTGTAACCACACCTGTTGAGAAAGCGAACTTGTTGGTTGAAATCTGCTTCACATTCTACTGTCGATTTCCAAGGAAAACACCACGTACTATTCCCATAGTGCAGTCAAGGATGCCCGATATCTTCTTCAGCTAGCGTATCATAAAACGTATGTTAATGAAGCTACACATCAAGAAAGCTTCTAGCGCTGACGAAATACCTGCTATAGTGCTCAAAAATTGCGCGAGAGAACTAACACCAGTTTTAGAGTTTTCAATCTATGCTATAAAAAGGGAATATTTCCTTCCTGTTGGAAATGCGCCACAGCTTAGGCGATAGCCAAAAAAGGCTAGAAGGCCTTTCAATAATATTGAAAGTCGTGGAAAGGGTTATCAGTCAGCATCTTCTAATATCGAAAGTCATGGAAAAGACTATCAATCAGCATCTTCTAAAATATCTTGAAGGATTCAATATTATTAGCGATTATATATATATGGCTTTCGTAAATATAGATCAAGGCATTCGACCGCGTTTGGCACGCTCTTATGGAACTCCTGAAAAGTTCTGTTTCTGGCTCTCGTGTTTCCTCATAAGAGTATTCTTTACCAGTGGTAGTCGACAGATTTCTTTCTAACACCTTCACTATCAACGCCGCGACGTTGTGCCCCAAGGCTCCATACTGTCTCCTACTTTCTCTCTCGTTTACATTAACGATCTGCCGGAAAGAACCAGAAATCCAGCCTACAATTTTGCAGATAACAGTACGCTTATCTCTTCCTTCACTTCAAATGCAAATATTCGCACACAGCAGGAAGTTGTTCAACTTAACAAAGACCTGGAAGAAATTCTGTTTTGGGGTGACAGTAACTACGTAGAATTTAACGCTACAAACACCCAGGCGGCAGTTTTTTTTAAAAAGCTGACGTTTCTGAACCCGACTTAGTTATGTCGGGGCACTCCATTTCTCTAGCTTCGTCATTCAATTTGCTGGGCGTTAATTAGGAACAAATATGTTTATAAACAGGTTGGTTCAGGTTAGGTTGATATATAAAAAATAGTAAATAAAAAAATGAAAAAAAAAAATTAATACACATCAATACATTTGAGACAATCAAAGGCAAGGAAAAAAAAAGAGAAAAAGAATAAAAATAAAAATTATCTGCACACCGTGAACAAATTCACTGCTTCCTAGACTTACATTCGTACGTAAACGTTTTATATTTTTTGATACTTTTTATATTTTTTCTGTTGTCATCAATTTGTCAGGTTCGTGCAACTTATGTTTAGTCACAAAAGAGGATATATATATATATATATAATATATATATATATATATATATATATATATTATATATATATATATATATATATATATATATATATATTATATATATATATATATATATATATATATATATATATATATATATATATATATATATATATATATATATATATATATATATATATATATATATATATATATATATATATATATATATATATATATATATATATATATATTATATATATATATATATATATATATATATATATATATATATATATATATATATATATATATATATATATATATATATATATATATATATATATATAAATACAATCTTAATTGGGGAACTCGGCAAATTTGGGCGTGATAGGAGATCACACAATTTTCATTAAGCCGCCAATATTTCGGTCCTGGGACAACTTTAAATTAATGATGTTATCATTAGGATGTTATAATAAATAAAATTAGTGTGGAACAAGAATAAGATATTAGTCATAATAAGTTAAAAAACTCACATGAGAAGTGCAAAGATTGCGTTAGCCTGAATGGCCGTAGGTTATAGATAAAAAAGTTGTTACATATAAAAGTTGGTTAATCCATAAAATATACAAAATAATTAAAACACTGTAGACAAAATTCTAAAAAAACAAATTTAACACATGGATGTAATTGGGAACCTTGGATGTTGAGAACATCGTTAGTTATTTCACTTGTAACCACCACATATGGCCACCGCCATTTAGGAACAAAAGACAAGAACTACAGGAGACAGCTACCCGACAGAGATAAGGGGTTTAGTCAAGAAAACTCAATTAACCAAAATGCGGGGTCGACACCTGGAAGGAACCGATAGAAAAGGAAGTACAAAAATTGGACCCTAAGTGAGAGAGAGGTAGCCAATTGAGCGACCAAACCACTCGGTATGTAGTAGCGGAAGAATAAAACACACCCTAATTATAAGTAAATGGTGAGCGAGGGAGCGAGAGAGAGAGTGACAATAATGGGAGCAACGAAGAAGAAAATTATCTAGTCAATTAATTATTAATTTATTAATTTCTTGTTGGAATCTGATTGGAGGAAGAGATTGTTGGCAAAAAACCAATGAAGACTCGAGGCATCAGGAAGTGTTAGAGAGGTGACGCAAGGTACTGTCAATGGAAGGAAGACAGTAATCGCTAGGTGCAAAAGATGGCCCAGATAAAATGGAAGGAATCTGTGAAGCTCAGAATCAAAGAGAACCGTAAATAGAGAGAGGAAGGAGGAGAGAAACCCTGGAAATTACGGAGCTAAAAAAGAGACGACCAACGCGGTTCAGATGGATCATAAAACACTTGAAGACAGGGAATGATTGTGAGAAGTTGATTTATCACAGGAGAGGAGGAAACTATATATGTTACTAAGACCATCCAGGTCGGTTCTTTTATTGATATTAAGGTGATTCTCCTGGATGTAACACATCTCAAGGAATTCTCTCTCTAGAAAGATTATTGGAGAAATGAAGAATTTTGGGTTCCCTGAAATTAAAAGAATGACCATTGTCAACAGAATGGGTCGCCAAGGCACATCGGTGTGGATGGCATCTAGTGTCACTTTTATGGAGTGCAATACGACGATTCAAGGATTGAGAAGTTTGGCCAATGTAGATTGCTGGACAATTGAGGCAGGAAATTGAGTAAACCAAGTCTGACATGGAAAGAACTGGCAGCGGGGCCTTCAGCTTACTGAAGACACGTCTGTTTTTGAAGAAGTAATATTTAGCGATTTTAATGTTGGAATGACACACAATATGTGGACCAATTTGTTTGTAAGGCCAGGAATGAATGGTAAAGAAAGCAACGACCAATTTGTTTCGACTGGGGGAGTTAAAGGGGGAGGGGAGATATGCGGTAGGTGGAGGGGAGGGGGTTCTGGGGGAATTTGATGGATATGAGTAAGCTTGTTGACTTCATCTTTGGTTATTAGTAAGAGTTTTCGATTGTATCCATTATCTATGAAAAGTTTTGTAAGTGTTTCTTGTGACTGGAGTAAGAAATCAGGATGGACTATTATCTTCAGTCTTCTATATAGGCCTTTGATGACATTGACTTTCACCTTCCAATCATGGCCAGAGTTTGCATGGATATATCTCCCAGAAGAAGTAGGTTTTCTATACCAATCAAGTTTGATGATGTTATGGGAGTCTCTAACGACTCTTGTGTCCAGAAATGGAACAGCATTGTTGGTTTCTTCTTCCATAGTGAATTGCAGGTGTGGGTCGAATGAGTTGAAAACATGAAGAACTTCTTCTTTGCCATCAGCTGGTATGGATAGAATTAAATCGTCTACGTATTGATATAGGAATGGAAGTCGGAAGGATAATCTTTGAGTGCAGCTTTTAAAGCATATGACATAACGATTGAAGCAAGAACAGGACTGAGGTTACTGCCCATAGGGCATCCAAAATTTGAGAGTAGAAAGAGTCTTTAAATTTAAAGAAGGTTGACTGGAAAAGAAATTCTATTATAGATAAGAAGAAGGATTTGCTGATTTTGGTGTTGGGTGAGATTAATGCCCATTCGGAGTCAATTATTTGGCAGGTTAACTGCCATGAAATATTCGTGAAAAGACTGACTACATCAAGTGATATGATAACGTGGTTTTCTGGTAATTGGAAATTATTGACCATTGCACTAAACGCAAAAGAGTCTTTAATAGCGAATGTATGATAATTGAGGAAGGACTTTTCAAGAAGATTAGCACAAAATTTACTGAGTTTTGAAGTAGGAGAGCCGGTGGTGGAGACGATAGGTCTGAGCGGTACCCCTTCTTTGTGTATCTTAGGTAAACCATAAATCCTTGGTGGAATCGCCTTGTAGTAGTAAAGTTGTTTGGCTGTTATATCGTCGATCCATTTTTTGGTCTTTAAACTGCTTAATAAAACTATTACTCTTGTTTTGATGTTGAGTAGTGGGATCATGAGAGAGCTTCTTGTAAACTTGTTCATCATCAATAAGTTCTAACATCTTAGTTTCATAATGTAGTCTCTCTAAGGCAACTGTAACCGAGCCTTTGTCTGAAGAAGTAATTAAGATCTCATTATGTTGTTTGAGAAATTTGTGTGTCTTGATGAACAAAGTCTTCTCAAAAGAAGTATTACGGTTTTGTAAAACAGCGTTGGTAACTGCATTGGTGCATTTGGCCCTGAGAATATCTTGACTGGAGGCTGGTGCAAGCTTAATGAAGGATTCAATGTCAGAAAGGATTGTTTTTACAGGGATATCAGTACCTGGAATGGAATCATAAACAAATTTTGGACCCAAAGCAAGAATTTTATGAACCTCAGGTGGAAACTCAACTGTAGTTAAATTGGTAAACATTGGGGACAGACTTTTATTTTATCAGTTTTTGACCTAATCAAGTTATTGAATTTATTGAAGAGAGTATTAGAAAGGGATCTAGTGGTGGTTTGGAAGGATCTTTCTTGAGTAACACGAAAACGGTGCACAATATGTGCTGGAACCCTATTTCCTGCCAAATGAGCAACACGGTTTATCAGAGTTTTGAGGTTATTAATCTCTTTGAAGGTGAAAGAAATTTCATAGGAAAGAATTCTGACAGATACCTTACTCTGGAAGCGCTGTATCCTGTTGTTGTCATTGGGTCTGTCGGACATCAGATTGTTCATACATCCAAAGTTCTTAACAATATGGTTAGGGACAAGTCCCGTTGAGCGACATTTCAATAGAAAATTCCTTCTACAGGTCATCCTAGCTAACTTGGTATTGTATTTTGCCCAGTTACGGAAAATGTTAGTAGTTTCCGCTCCATATGTATTATATAAATCTTGAAAAAACCCCTTTTCTATAATAGAATAAAGAAAGAAAGCAAAAAAGTTGTCGTATCTACCAAAATTATTAAAAATACAATCTTAATTGGGGAACTCGGCAAATTTGGGCGTGATAGGAGATCACACAATTTCATTAAGCCGCCAATATTTCGGTCCTGGATTGGGACCTTCTTCAGGGCAGAACTGAAAAGAAGAACAGAGCGTATTCACTGATAGTGTCTGGGACAACTTTAAATTAATGATGTTATCATTAGGATGTTATAATAAATAAAATTAGTGTGGAACAAGAATAAGATATTAGTCATAATAAGTTAAAAAACTCACATGAGAAGTTCAAAGATTGCGTTAGCCTGAATGGCCGTAGGTTATACATAAAAAAGTTGTTACATATAAAAGTTGGTTAATCCATAAAAACAAATTTAACACATGGATGTAATTGGGAACCTTGGATGTTGAGAACATCGTTAGTTATTTCACTTGTGACCACCACATATGGCCACCGCCATTTAGGAACAAATGACAAGAACGACAGGAGACAGCTACCCGACAGAGATAAGGGGTTTAGTCAAGAAAACTCAATTAACCAGAATGCGGGGTCGACACCTGGAAGGAACCGATAGAAAAGGAAGTACAAATATTGGACCCTAAGTGAGAGAGAGGTAGCCAATTGAGCGACCAAAACCACCCGGTATGTAGTAGCGGAAGGCTAAAACACACCCTAATTATAAGTAAATGGTGAGCGAGGGAGCGAGAGAGAGAGTGATAATAATGGGAGCAACGAAGAAGAAAATTATCTAGTGAATTAATTATTAATTTATTAATTTCTTGTTGGAATCTGATTGGAGGAAGAGATTGTTGGCAAAAAACCAATGAAGACTCGAGGCACCAGGAAGTGTTAGAGAGGTGACGCAAGGTACTGTCAATGGAAGGAAGACAGTAATCGCTAGGTGCAAAAGATGGCCCAGATAAAATGGAAGGAATCTGTGAAGCTCAAAATCAAAGAGAACCGTAAATAGAGAGAGGAAGGATTCTATTCATACCAGCTGATGGCAAAGAAGAAGATTGTATATATATATATATATATATATATATATATATATATATATATATATATATATATATATATATATATATGCCCAACTGCAAAAGGTACAATAGCAAATTTACTAGACTTGACAATCTTTATCGACATATGAGGAAATTTTGTAATTCAATATTGCAGAATCAAAGAGAACCGTAAATAGAGAGAGGAAGGATTCTATTCATACCAGCTGATGGCAAAGAAGAAGATTGTATATATATATATATATATATATATATATATATATATATATATATATATATATATATATATATATATGCCCAACTGCAAAAGGTACAATAGCAAATTTACTAGACTTGACAATCTTTATCGACATATGAGGAAATTTTGTAATTCAATATTGGTCAAGAAACGATGGTCTTCACACTTAAGTGATCCTCAACTAACACACTAAATGAGGTAAGTTTTAATATTTTCTTTTATTTAATTTGTTTATTTTGTATCTTTTAAATAAGCTGTTCTGTCGTCTTGCACCAAAAAGATATTAACTTAAAGCTCGCCTAATTGCAACAGTTCGCCGATCTATAATTTTACGGTCATCGTCTTCTCACACTGGTACACTCAGCAACAAAACTACTTTATATTCCCAAGCTTGCTTGTATTCAATACATCGGGGGTCGAGTCGGGTTCGAACACCTTCACGGTCAACTGGTTCTCACATTAGCGTACCCAACAACATAACTTCTTTTTATTCCCACAGTTGCTCGCATTAATTACATCTAGAACGGGTTTGTAAAGGGTTTCGAATTCGAGCCGACCTCGATGTAATTGATGCGAGCAACCATGGGAATCAAAAGAAGTTTATTTTCTTATTAACGTTAGCTCGCTTTGCCATTTCCTTTGGGTATACAGAATAACTTAAAAGGTTGATATTTATTTTGGTTATAATTATTTTACTTCTAATAATTCAAGTCTAATTTAATTTTTTCGTTTGTTATAGAATTGATGAAAGACTGTCAGGATTGTAAGAAAGATGTGTAATTAGAAAATCATGGGAAAGCCATTTGAACTGCAACAGATACAAACAACGTGTGTCAACAGCTTCTAGAAAATTCGAAATTGAAGTGATAAAGTCGGCATTTACGGAATGGATCATTTCATATCGAGTCAGTCCTGAGGGGTACCATGTAGTTAGAAGTTTGTGGTCATGTTAGAATCAATTTACCATCACCGATACCCAAAATTGATAAGTTTGACAACATAGTGCCTGGAAATATTCTAAAATTTACCAATATTCAAAAACAAATTGAAGTTCCTTTCGTTATTTATGCTAATTTTGAATGTATTCTTAATCCATTAGTTAGCTACTTAAATGATTTTGATCTTAACAGTCCTTACAGCATTAAACAATACGAGCATATTCCATATTCTTTTGCTTACTTTATAAAATGTTCATTTGATGACAGCGCATCTAAGTACGACCTTTATAGGGGTTCTAATTGTGATCAGGTTTTTATTAAGTTAATAGAACGAGATGTGTTTGACACTTATAATAATAAGTGTCAAACACATCTCGTTCTCGAACGAGTTGGATAGGATATATCATAATTATACAAACGATATTTGCAATAAGATTATTATTGACGAATGTGGTGAAGTTGCAAACCATAACCACCTAACGCCCACTCGAAATGTAATTTAAGCTTCAAATTACCAAATTATATTCCGGTTATACTCCATAACTTAAAAAATTATGATGCTCATTTACTTATCAAAAATTTATGTCAACATAATGAACAATTGAAAATTAACTAAGTTGAGAATATGGAATTTTTGGCACAATGACACTACTCAGTATATATCACCACTACACCCAAAACTTTATTTTTGCACTCGACGCGCGTTTCGCTAACCATGTTAGCTTTACCAGGAGCGATGATTGACTAACGCTAAACTACAAATCTATCCTACTTATACTTAGCCTAACACTTGAATTACTCAGGCGGAATTAATGGCATAAGCGAGGCCATCAGTTCCGGTCAAGTAACCAGCAGAGGGGTCTACAGCTGTCTTTATTTAAGTTACTTTTACATTTTATAATTTCCATACTTTCGTATGCGTTCAGCAATCTCCTCTCAGATACATTTTTAATTAATTAGTAAGATTAGCTTCAAGGGCATGTACATCGTTTGGTTACTTTTCCTCTGAATAGAGTAAACTTCAATAATGAAAGGAATCGTATTAGACATATAACTAGAGTTAATGGTTATGACGATGACTTAGTAAACAAGTTAGTAAATAGACATAAGTTCAGGTTAAATATTCAGAATTCCACCTTTGTTATACCGAAATATATTTAATAAGGTAGGCTTCACCTTAGTCTATAAGCCATCAGACAATCTGAGGAATATATTAGGAAATCCCAAAGATAAAATTCCTTATTGTGAGAAAAGTGGAATTTATGAACTTAGTTGTAATAATTGCTACTAAAAGTATGTTGGGCAAACTAAAAGATCATTAAAACACGATTTAAAGAACATTTAGCACACTTAAAATACAGTAGAACAGAAAGGTCTAGCATTGCCGAACATGCCCTTGAAGCTGATCATACTATAACATTAGATAATCTAAGATTAATTAAAAATGTATCTGATAGGAGATTGTTAAACGCATACGAAAGTATGGAAATTATAAAATGTAAAGTAGCTTAAATAAAGACAGAGGGCCTATTCCTTATAGTCCCCTCTACTGGTTACTTGACCGGAACTGATGGCCTCGCCTATGCCATTAGTTCCATCGCTCCTGATGAAGCTAACATGGTTAGCAAAACGCGCGTCGAGAGCAAAAATAAAGTGTTTGGTGTAGTAGTGATATATATTGAGTAATTGAAAGTTATTGCACAGAACAAGGAAAAAGGAAAATCAGGTAAGTTCAAAAAGAAACAGTTTTGCCTAAGATTTATAGACTCTTTTCAGTTTTAACCATCTTCATTATCAAAATTATCTGACACTCTAGAAGACTAACAAAGTTAAGAAATTTTAAAATTTTTCGATGAAAAGGAAAAGTTTGATTTGATTCGTCAGAAGCTATATTATAGCTATATTACTAATTATACAAAATTAGATGAAAACGCATTGCCAAAAAGGGAACACTTTTATAACTATTTAATAGGGGAACATCTTACTGAAGATGACTGTAATAGGAGAAAAGTTGTGTGGAATTTGTTCAACTGTAATTCGATAGGCGAATATTCTGATATTTATTTAAAATCAGATGTATTGTTTTTAGCAGATATTTTAGGAAAACTTGTTTAAATACCTGTAAGCTAGATCCTGCACATTATTATACTTTTCCAGGCTTAATTTTTAATGGTTGTTTAAAATTCTCAGATGTAGAATTAGAGCTTTTAACTGAACTGATATTTTTTAAGGATAATATAAGAGGAGGAGTTAGTACTTGTGTTACTAGAAAATTATCGCAAACAATAAGTTTCTTGAAAGTTTCGTCTCATCCGAGCCTAATAAATATTTATTATATGTTGATGCAACTAACTTATATGGTTATGCGATGTCTCAGTATCTTCCATAGAAGGATTTTGTTTGATTATATCAAAAACAAATTGATAGTTTTGATGTCATAGACATTTCAGACACATCTGAAAGGGGATATGTTTTAGAAGTTGATTTAATATATCCTACTGATTTGCAGGACTTCCACAATGAATTTCCTGTTTGCCCTGAAAATTATAAGCCTCCTAATTCTAAACACGCAAAATTAAATGTGTTCGAAATAGACTTAAAATATACAAAATTCATAGAATCTTGCAGTTTACGCAATATTCATTGTTAAAGAATTATATAGATTTAAGCACTAATTTAAGAATCGAATCTAAATATCAGTTTAATAGAAACAATTATAGGCTTAGTAATAATAGTATATATGGAAAAACAATGGAAAATGTTGAACATCGTTCGGACGCCAGGTTAGTTATCCTGTTTGAAAAAATAGTCGGAAAGGTGATGCTGAAAATTTGATTGCAAAACCACACTTTAAAGAATCAGTAACTTTTAATGAAAATTTAGTTGCTATTCAAATGAATAATATACTAATGGAATTCGACAATGTTGTTTATGTAGGATTTTCTAGATATTTCTGAGACTATTATGTATGGTTTCTTTTAGGATTTGTTAAAACCCTTATATCAAGACAAGGTAAAATTATTATACAGTGCTATACTCTTTTATTTTGGAAATAAAAACAGATAATGTTTATGAAGATATGAATAATTATATTGATTATTTTCACACTTCTAATTATTAAATGAATAATGTTCACAATATGCCAATAACTAAATCTGTAGTAGGTAAATTTAAAGATGAATTTGCTAATGACCACATAGGATGTATCTATGGAACTGGAGCCAAAGCGTATTGTGTGAAAACCAAAAATAATTTATTTAGAAAGGCTAAGGGAATTAAAAAAAAAGTATAAATAAACAATTGGATGTTATCGATTATAAAGATGTAAAACGTCATTCTAAAACCTTTTGTTCTATGTATGTGTTTCGATCTAGGATGCATAATATGAACACAGAATTAGTTAATCAGTTAGTTTTATCTACGGTATATAATAAAAGATTCAGAATTCCAAATTCGTACAATACGCTTGCTTGGGGACATTCCGATATCCTATATTCCTTTATCAGTGGGTTGGAGAAAATGACGAATTCGTTGGTACTTACTGTACTCCTCCAACTTTACCTGGTTGACATATATAACATCGGAAAGTATTTCACTTTTCAATTTTAACTTGCATTGCATAACTTTATTATTTAATGAAGGAAGATATTTGTAAATGTTATTAAGTGGTGTTGAAATATTTCAGTGGATGTATGAAGATTGTCCTTTTGATGAACATTATAAAGTTTATTGTGATTTAGTAGATTGTTTGCGAAAAAATAAAAATAAAAATATGGAGGTAAAAGTAGTACAAATTACAAATTATTATAAAAATTTATTTTATTTGTATATTTTTATGATTTTTGTCCAGACTGTCCCTTCCTTAATATATAAATAATATAACAATTTATAATTTTTCTTATTGTTATTAAACTATTTGTTACGGTAATAATACTTTTTATGACCTTTGTCCCACTGTTAATAGTATTACATTACATTTATAATAATATGTTATATGTATATAACCCATATCATGCAAGACATGGTATGATATGTTTTTGAAAAGATGGTGATCTGACCACCAACGATTTATGTTATAATATGATGTTTGAAAAAATTAACAATAATAAGACCTACGTATTTTTATATAAAATTTTTAATTTAAAGGAAAAAATAATTTTTTCGAACTTTTATATTATTATCATAACAAGACCATTTTAGACACAAACTGGATAGAAAATCTTCATATGATAAATTATACAAGAAATAACAGCAAAACCAGGTGGAATAATTTTAATGTAACAAATAAGAAAAACTCTTTTAATTTTTCCTCAAGCTACAAAACCATTACAAGTGAAAATATAAACATTGTATTCTATCTTTTATTTTAAATATTTTTTATACATTTGTGTATCGTTACTCCTCATATTACCAGAAGTTCTATTATAGGTACTGGAAATGAGAATTTTTTAGTTTAAGTTTGGGGAAGTGGTGAAGAAAATACTATAATAATATTCTCACTATATCGGCTAATTCAGGTATTTAAATATATTCAACCAGTTTTTTTTTTATGGGCCTAGCACACGTGCTGCAGGAAAATCCCTGAAGCACTACAGGAACGATAAGTGTGCGGAAAAAAAAAAGCGATTTACGTTGGTCTCGAATCGCTGTAAATTGTACGGCACGCGGGCTACATCCGTCGAACATTTTCCGTTAAAATACTCGTAGAATAGATTCAGTTCGCCAACCATTCTTCGATGTTCCAATCAAGCTGGCCAGTTCCAGGGCTCCAGTCAGGTGATCCGCTCTTTGCTGAATAGAATCCAACAAATGCAATTTATATTTGAGAGCAGTTCATGCCAAGACATATTTGCTCCCAAATTAACGTCCAGCAGATCGAATGCCTTGGATATATCAAGCGCAACCGCTCGAGATTCTCCACGGTGTTCAATTGCGTTGTTCCAAACATGTGTCACATAAGTTAAAAGATCTCCTGTTTAGAAAAGCCATATTGTTGGCCGCTAATAATATTAAATCCTTCAAGATATTTTAAAAGATGCTGATTGACAGCCTTTTCCATGATTTTCGATATTATTGAAAGCAATAGGACTAGTCGGTAGTTGTTTGGCAAGGTCTTCTTGTCTTTTTTTGTGTATCGGTTGAACTGTGACACATTTCCAGCAGGAAGGAAATATTCCCTTTCTGTAGGAGGTTAAAAAGTCTACAGAAAACTGGTGTTAGTACTCTCGCGTGGTTTCTGAGTACTATTACAGATATTCCGTCAGCGCCTGAAGCTTTTCTGGTGTCTAGCTTCAATAAAATGCGTTTTATAATACGCTGTCTGTAGGCAATATTGGACATCCTTGGTTGCACTATGGGAATAGTAGGTGGTGTTTTTCCTTGGAAATCAACAGTAGAATGTGAAGTAAAGAGTTCAGGCACAAGTTCGCTTTCTCAACAGGTGTTATTGCAATACAATTATCTGACCCTGTGAGTGGTGGTATAATGGATTTGGTGAAATTTTGACTTACTGACCAAAAGATCTGGAATTGTTGAGACGTTTGTTTCTAATTCGTTGATTATGTGCCTCCTTGGTTTCGTCAGTAATTTTTCTGCATCAGTTCCGGGCACGAACGAAGATGTTACGATTTACGACGTTAGGATTTTCACGCCGTTGTCGGTAGGCAAGATGTTTAGAACCAATAGCGTCTTTGCATTTTCGTTCAAACCAAGGCTTGCCGTTGGAAGGGCACTTGTTCGAAAAAGGGATGAAAGCCTACATACCAGCCAAATAACATCGGAAACTTCCTTAGCGCAATCAGATTGGTCGTCGGATCTAAAACAAACGTCTAACCAAGGGAAAGTTCGAAATAATTCCATGAGTTCTTCCCATTTAGCAGATTTGTAGTGCCAGATCTTACGCGGTTTAGGTGCCTATCTGTCACTGATTGGTAGTAAACTCGACGTCGAAAGCAGTTTATGTCCGGAAGAACCTAAAGGCGGAATTCCGGTGCCAGTGTAAATCTCTAGATTGGTGGTTAAAAACGGAAGACTGGCGAACTGGCTCGTCAATAAGCTGAGTTAAGCCACAACTGATTGCGAATGATTCAGCTTTACGACCTTGTTTGTCGTTCAGCCAGTTGATGTAGTGGACATTAAAGTCGCACAGGATGGCAAATGCGGCATTTGGATAGTTAATCTGTAAATGATCGATGCTATCTGCAAGAGAAGCGAAAAGTATTTTAAAGTTAGTATCACTTGGTGGTCGATAGAGGCAGCAGATAAACCTTGTGGTTTATTGAGTTCTTATTTTTAACCACATAACATCGAAGTTTCGGGGCTCCAGATCCTCCTTTCTTTGACAAGAGAGGTCACTTCTGACAAAAAGACGGATTCCGAAGTTACTCCTTAACCGAGAATAGATCAGTACCGAATAGAGCCATTATTCCACTTCTGTTTCCATAATGAACAACCCTGCGGAGATTATTAAAGCCACAACTGATTGCGAATGATTCAGCTTTACGACCTTGTTTGTCGTTCAGCCAGTTGATGTAGTGGACATTAAAGTCGCTCAGGATGGCAAATGCGGCATTTGGATAGTTAATCTGTAAATGATCGATGGTATCTGCAAGAGAAGCGACAAGTGTTTTAAAGTTAGTATCACTTGGTGGTCGATAGAGGCAGCAGATAAACCTTGTGGTTTGTTGAGTTCTTATTTTTAACCACATAACATCGAAGTTTCGGGGCTCCAGATCCTCCTGTCTTTGACAAGAGAAGTCACTTCTGACAAAAAGACAGATTTCGAAGTTACTCCTTAACCGAGAATAGACCAGTACCGAATAGAGCCATTATTCCACCTCTGTTTCCATAATGAACAGTGGATAATCTACAATATACATTGATACTGTTGAACACAGCATTAATTTACTTTTCAATTTCAAAATATATTATTTAAACAAATCTTCATCAAAATTTGTAATTGTTGGAATTGGTTTGTGTGATTTTTTTACAAAAAGTTGTTATTGGTGGACAAAAAGGATTTCGGATGGAAGAATTTACTGAGATATGCAGGTATTATTGTGAATTATTTTTATTCATATATTGAAGATATGAGTTCCATTAAATATGATAATATAAGGATATATTTTGAAAATTACAATAATTGTTCTATTATAAAAGTACAAGAGAATGATGGTTATTATGTGTTTGTCTTCTGATTCTATAGACAAGTTGTGGGAATTACAATAAATTATTGATTACCGCATTCAAATGTATAAAACACAAGATTTTAAGAAATACTTTAATGTGTTCCAGTTATTCAATAATCAATCATCAAATTTGTTAACAAATATCTATAATACTTTAAATTCTCTTCAGAACCCAAATAGTGAAAATATGTGTATCATGTTGGAGTTAATGAGAGTCTATCCAAATGAACTGGAAAATAAATTATCAAGATATGGAACTAAAAGAATATATTTCGAAGTAATTTGTGACTTTCCCAGAGAAGCAAAATAAAATTCGTTTGCTTATGCATACCGAAATGTGTGGAAATATGATGGGAAAAAAAAACTATTTCGATATGTTAAGATTTAAAAATAAGATAAGAGATTGTGAAAATACTTTTCTACAATTTTAAGTAAAAACAGAAATCTAATATATAATGAAAGGTTTACTAATATGAATTATTAATAATAAAGATATATTTGAATTTTTTGTTTTATTTTTAATGTATTATAACGCATCTTTTAAAATCCATGAATTGTGAGATTTGTCAAATCCTAACTATTTAACAAAGACTCTATTTCCTTTCTTTTCAATTTTTCTTTTTTGCGCTCCTCAACTATAGTTTGCAATCTTAAATTTAAGTTTTATATCGCTTTTGAATATTTACTATCTACGTGCACGCACCTTAAAATTTTCCATTTCTTGTGAAACTCTATTATCAGTAAAATTTTTAAATTTTTGAACCATATTCTTAGAAATATCACCTTGTAGTTTTTCTGATGTAACCCTAATTATTTCATTTTTCAATTCTTGTCCCGAACTATCCAGTACCTCATATTTCTGTTTAATTATTTTTATGTCATTTTCATGTGTTGAAATTTTTATAATTTGGTCAAGATAGATATTAGGAATAATCTTATCTTCGAATATTCCCGAAGGATCTACTATTAATCCTCTTTTGCTGTTTCCCTCATACAAGTTTCCATGTTTTCTAAAACCATTTGATAAATCATCGCGATTTTTAATTTTTATGGAAAATGTTTTATTTCTCATTATATATAGTTGACTTATACAGCAACACTAGTCATTTGTGTCTAAACGTTTTTAATATATAATGTTTAAATCGCATCGTAAATAACACATTTACAAAACAAAACGAAAAAAAGAGGATATGGTTTTTTAAAAACTTTAATAAATAAATTACTATTTAAATTACACTTACCAGGTTATAATTTTTGTGGACTGGGGACACATTTAAAAAAGAAACTAATAAGGGGTGATAAAAGGATAAATCCGTTGGATGAAGCTTTCAAAGAATATTTCTTATTCCCAATCAAATGATATAAACATTTTGTTGATAAATTATTATTTGAAAATGCTTTGGTAAGCTACTGACGTCAGTTTTGGTGAAAATATTTCTGGTCAAGGAATAGCCACAGCAATGGAAGTAAAGAGAAAATTAGGAATGGGATTTAAAATAAAAAGAGAATAATAAAAAAATATCGTTTAGGACGAGGAATGTCATTATGTAAAGCTATATCCGAAGCTAGAAAAGGAATTATGGGAAAAACAATTTCAAACTTTAAAGGATAGTATCAAAATAGCTTTTAACTCAGTAGGAAAGAGGGAGAAGCTTGTAAATTCTAAGACAAGAGCAATATTTATTTCCAAGATTGGGGGCTTTGTACCACTAATACCATAAGCGGCTGGTATTAGAAAAGCTATAAATGATGCGAGATCGGCTAAAGAAAGGTTATCTGAAATTAAATCATAATCAAATGATGGAATCAATTGCAATTACAAAAAAAGGAAGTGGCTTGTCTCTAAAACCATATAAAACAGGATGAGGATTGTTTTTGTAATTATATTTAAAAAACTGCTAAATTGTATACCTCGGAATCCTATTACAAACTGTGATCTAATAAAGTATATCACATTTTTACAAATTCCTAATTTTCGAGGTGTATTTATGAGGATTAAATTACCTAAAAGGATTAAGAAATATGAAAGTGGGATTGTTAATCTGCATATTTACAGTGGTAATGGCGCTCAATGGAAAAAAGAAATACTTCGATGGTTATGGTAATTTGCGTCCCCCATCTCGTATTTTTATGGTGACAATAATAAAAACATGATAACATACTATTATAACAAACATCAAACTTTTAACCAAACAAATTGTGATCAACTTTGTTTAAAATTTCTTTATAATAACATATGATGAATAATCTTACTTCAGTATCTACAGGAAAATTAAAGGGATATGTCATAGAGTTTGGTTATAACCGGTAAATCACCTACTTTAACAGTAGAATTCAATTCTGCTATATATTTAGAAGAAGATGCTGAGTATGTTGTTGGACTAATAAATTTTGAAACATATAATGCGATACCTAATATTGACGAGCTTAATAATGCCATGATGAATTCATTTTACTACAAAATTACGACCAAATAATTAAATAAGAATTTCTTTACAACAATCTGGAAAATATCTGCTGCCTTGCAAAAGTGAGATTTATTTAGAGCTACAAGTTACGAAAGAGGACTAAAAAAAAACTCCCCTAACAAGCACCGTTTTAAGCAATAATGCCCCTGCATTCTTATTTAGAGAACTACGTTTTATTTTGAATGGTGTCACTATCGATTCTGTTACATATCTTACAATAAAAATGAAAATATAAAATTAGAAAATGCAGGATGGTATCCAAATTTGAAAACGGGAAAAAGAATTATGACTGGTATGGGAAATATTTCTTTATATATTCCTTTAAAGATGTACTCAGGATTTTTTTGAAGATTATAATAAAATAATTTTGAATTTACATGAACTAAATTCAATAAGGAGTAATGACGATACTAATGTTTTAGTATCAACTGTTGATAATGAAAAACCCAAAATTACGACGCTTTGCTGGCGTGGACCTCATCTTACCGTAGCCATCCCGTAAGAACTGGCACTTACGAAACTTATCGATAAAAATAATGACATATTTATTACTTGGAAACTACAAGACACAATTGGCTTGTAAAAATTTCAGCTAAGGTTGAAACACCGCGTCAAGTATTAGTTTTCCAGTATTTTGAAGACCTTGAGAAATCTTTTTTTCAAACAGGTGTGGAAGCTTCTGAAAGCAGGTGGAAGAAGTGCATAAAGCTAGGTGGAGATTACGTCGAATAATAAAAATATGTTTGTACATTTTTTTTTCTTGACTAGGCCGCGAACTTTTCAATCCATCCTCGTATATATAATACCAAGAACTCTTTTTTCCCCATGTGACAAGTAAATTGAAAAAATTACAATTATAATCAATAAAAAAATATTTTTATTGGTTAAATTTTTAAATAAAATATTTTAAACAAAATTTTGTGCAGTAAAGTTTCAATGGGAATAATTTTTGTCTCTATTAGCTATGGCTATCATTGTATTTTGATACAGTCGGTCAAGTAAGAACGTATCGCCTATAACTTGTACTCGGTAAAAGAAACTCCTTTTTTTGAGGTTATCGTTGGCACCCCGCCAAATAATGATTTATGGAAAGAGATTCATTTCTGACCTTATTTATGGTTAATTTTCGAACATGATCACTCAATTTTCTGGGCATTAATTTGAGAGCAAATATGTCTTGGCATCAACATGTTGCAAGTATAGCAAAGAGAGCTTTTCAAAAGCTGGCAATATTATTTCGAACTAGAAACCTTTACACTCCACGACAAGTGTTAATTCTGTACAAAGCTCAAATTCGACCAATGATGGAATACTGCTCCTATGTTTGGGGCTCTGCTGCCACACTTACACTGCATTTGTTGATTCTATTCAAAAGAGAGCTGTTCGCCTGATTGGAGACCCCGAAAAGGGCCAGCAACCTTTATTTGTCGGAACATCGAAGAACGGTTGGCGACTTAAGTTTATTCTACAAGTATTTTCATAGAAAGTGTTGGATGGATGTAGCCCGAGCGGTGCATGCTAGAGATACATGTCGCGGTAATACTTCACATCCGAATGAGGCTCAGCTCGTTACTCCTCGTATAACCCTTTTCTCTAGACGGAAAAACATAAAATCTGATATGAGTGAATTTGATCACTGTAAACTAAGAAATATAAATCTTTTTTTAAATTCAGAAAGATATCTCTATAACGATCTTCAACTTGATTTTAATAATAACAAGTTTGTTACATTATATGAAAAGTTCTCTGAATTTCGTCAATTATATTATAATTTGTCAATATAATTTTTAATCCCATAGAATTTAAGAACCATTTATATTACCTGTTCACATCAAAGAGAGAGAAACTAATAGATGAATATTCAAAAAAAAAAAAATTGTTATTCAAATTTTCTCAAATTTAAAGATTATTTAGCATTCTTAAAATTATGGTTTTGAGACTAGTTCTGAACATACAAGGATTCAAAGATGAAAAAATAAATTTTTACCTAAAGAATTAGCAGCTTATGATGGAAATAGGATAAGCCACTACATATTTAAACAACCATTTGCACTACATTTGCTTTCTCCAGAATTACATAAACAAGCTGTTTGGTTAATGAAATTTCCTCACTGCATTACCTGGAATGAAGGATACACCCTCTTCATTGTTTCGCTAATATTATCAAGTAACTTACTAAGAATACCCCATTTGTTTTATGTTAAAAGAAACGAAAAAGTAGAATACATTAAGAAATATTCATCCAATCCTGTAATTGAAATATGTAATGAACACTATATTCGATCTTTAACACCAAAATGTTTTTATCACTCAAATACACACATAACTTAAATATAAAACAAAATATTGTTTTATTTAATTTCCAGTTTTATTTTTGTAAACATTTTTCAGTAGCTGCAACTGTTTTAAATAATTTTAACATTTTAGCAGAAACGCTTATATTATTCGTAAAAAGTCTCTAGATTCTTCAATCACCCTTTCCATCTTCCTAATATATTCCCTTAAATTAATATTGAATTCATAATAAATAATATGTCGAGTAACCAAATTTTAAATTCTCTACGCTCTCTCTACATATATTTCTCACTATTTTTCCAATTTAGATACTTTCTCCATTTTCATCTCTTCTACTGTTTCAGCCAAATGATCTGATTTAGTTATTTGTTTTTTAATTTTTCAATTTTATCGGTGAGTAATTTTGGCATAACTAGACATTTATAATGGTTTGGGGTATTTTATAACCCTAATCTCCTCTCCTTTTCATTTAAACATTTTTCAGTTAATATAATATTTTCATATAATTCTAATAATCGAAACTTAACAATAATTTTTTAAAATCTTTTGTTTTCAGGAAGCCAAGACATGCTTGAGCAGCATTTTGGCAAAACTCAATATGATCTGTTGTTCAAAATATAATGACCAATCTGATTCTTCATGATCTCGTCCTTCATCTCGATAGTAACGGAAACAAGCCTCTGACATAATAAACTCTTCATATATTTCCTCCACTAATTCCTCCATCTTGAAAAATTATTTTAGTTTCACAAACTTCTTCTTCAGCTTCACTAATATGATTTAGTGTTGTAGGATTTTGTACATAATCTTTTAAACTTACAATTTCTTTATAAAAACCTCCTTTGTCCAATTCCTTCACAAATTCTAGAATGTTTAGAGTTTTGAAATATTTCACACAAGCGTCTATACCTTGTGAATAATAATCAACCATATCATTATATAAACGGATTTGTCTTGGATGATTATGCATAGTATAAAAACCTGTCCGTCAACCAAATCACAAAATATATTCTACAATTTTTCAACTTGTTAATTTAAATCACTAATAAATTTCTCATGTGTAGACCGTATTTAAATGTGTTATTGAAGCGAGTATTCTAGGTCTGTATCTTTTTATAGTTCGAAATTCTATTCCTCTATTTCCATGCGGGGAGGATGTGCATATTTTATTTTTACTTAAACTTGCCTAAATTGCCAAATTACAAAACGGAAATTAATTCAAACTACCTTGGTTTCTTAACCGACTAAAGAGATGTTTGTTATTTAGTTATTTTCATTTCATTAGTTTAAATAAAGTTCAAGTTAGCAGTTTTTTTTACACACACACACACACACATTAATTATTTTTTTTATTTATGTTATTTATTTTACATATACAAGATGGTATGGAAATCACGGCATATATTGGACCACCTTCTTGTAGTAAGAGCGCTTGCAGAAAATTCACCTTAAATAGCGGATGTATTGACATGACTAGCTTCATTAAAATACGTTTTATTATATTCCGTCTGAAGACAATATCGGAAATCGACAGTAGAATGTGAAGCAAAAATGTCAGCTAACAAGTTGGCTCAACTTGTGTTGTTGCAATAGTATTATCTGGCCGTGTGAGTGGTGGATTTAGTGGAATTTTGACTAATGGCTTTAGCGACTGACCAAAAGGATCTTGAATTGTTGGGGCAAGCAAGAAGCTTGTTTTTAATTTTTTGATTGTGTGACTGTTTCGATTTATAACGTTATGATGTTCACGCCATTGTCGGTAGGTTAGATGTTTAGAAGCGACAGCTTTTTTGCATTTTCGATCGAACTAAGGCCTGCCATTGAAAGAGCATTTCTTCGAAAAAGGAATGTAAACTTCCATATTAGCCGAAATGACTTCGGAAACCACCTTAGCTTATATAGATGGGTGGTCGAATCTAAAATAAACGTCTAACCAAGGAAAAAACTCGAAAATATTCAATAAGTTCTTCCCATTTAGCAGATTTGTAGTGCTAAACCTAGCGCAGTTTAAGAGCCTCCCTTTTACTGATCGGTAGGGTACTCAAAGCAGTTTATGGTCGGAAGAACCTAATGGCGGATTTACGGAGATAGTGTAAATCTTTGGATTGGTGGTTCAAAACAAGTCAAGAAGACTCATGAACTTTTCGTGCCATACAGCGATCCGTGTTGGTTAATCGATAAGCCGAGTACAGCCACAACTAATAGAGAATTATTCGGCTTCACGACCTTGTTCATCGGTCTTATTTGACTACTTAAGCCAGTTGAGGTTGTGGATATCAAAGTCGCTCAGGATGGTAATTTAGGCATTTGGATAATTAATCTGTAAATGATCAATGGTGCCTGCAAGAGAAGTGAAAAGTCTTTTAAAGTTAGTATCACTTGGCTGTCGATAGAGGTAGCAGATAAACCTTGCGATTTGTTGAATCATTATTTTTAATCACATAACATCAAAATTTCGGGACCCCAGAGCGAGAGATGGCTTCTGAGAAAAAGACGGATTTCAAAGTTACGCCTAAACCGGGAATAGAAGTCGTACCCAGGATAGAGAAAGTTGACTGTGCTGGTCGATGAACTGACCTTGGTTTCACAGTACATAAGGTTCATTTAATTGCAGGTGTTGGTACACTGAATTTATATTCGAGTTTAAACCTCGAATGTTGCAAAAATCCATTTTAAAATTATAATGTCTGCATGTTGACGCCCTCGAACAAGCCCCTACCTGGAGATCTGAACAGGGGGCTATTTTACCTCCGCAATTTTTTGATCCTATGTAAAATTAAACAATAAGCAGTATTATTAGCAAAAATATTTTTATCTGTTTCAAATTTTAATGTAGTATCTTCACTACCAGTTTTTAAATTTTCGTTTTGCCTACTATAATCGAAAACAAATAGTGCAGCTTTATTAAGAAAATTAGGTAAAGAGAGACATGGTTCGCCATTGAGTTTACAATAATAAGATTGTTAAAAGTTGGTATATATTTTATATAATTTTTTTTTTTTTTGAAAGTTCAAATTTAAATTATCATATGGGTATACTTCAGAATGAATTCAAATAAACTTTCCTATTAGTTAAATTGCAATGACCAAAATGATTCATATTTGTTGTTGTTTGATTCGTTTTTTCAATTGGCTCGTGGCTTTCATGTTCCAGGTATGTCGCATAGTTTCTGGTAATAGTCGATATTCGTGTAGCTTCCAGCTTCGAAAAGCTGTTTCCAAGTCTCTTCCCTTTTCAATATACTTGAGTAAGTGTAGTTTTTCAACATCAGCCACTTGAGGAATTTTCTATAAAACTTTAGTTAATTCTATTTTAGTTTGTTCATCATTATTTTGTAGTTATTGTTGCATTTACATCAGAAGAATTCCTAATTAAAAGTAATTCTTGTCTAATATTGACAAGTATTTTTTTTAAATCTTCAGAAAAGCCTAATAATTTTTTTAATGGAACACAAACAGTGAAATAGCCTTGTGCATCCAGTATTTCTGAACATTCAAGTTGCCATGCAGCACTTTCATATCGCATGATATCATTATTTGTAAAAGAAATGTAACCTTTGATGGCTGAAGTTATACCTGGATTTCAAATTCTATCAATAACAGTACGACCAAGTTCATACCGAATTTCATTAAATAAAAATGCTATCCCGTTATTTATAAATTTTAGTGAGGCACTTGGCTTATTAGCACCATCTGTTAATCTTCCTTCGATATATAAAAAGCTCCGATGGGGGAGAGTATATATGTCTTGTGTTTGAATTGGTAAACGAATTTCATCAGTTTTATTTAATGTAGTATTAGCATGGAGAGGATGAATACATAATTCTGAATTTATTATGGAGTTGTCCATTATATCATGTTCACCAATATTTAATATATTAAAACTCATTTTGTTGTTGTTGTTGTTGTTCTTCTAAGGTGATTGTGCATAAACACTTTAAGAAAAATCTTAGATTTAATTTTAAATTGCACCTAAATTTATATAAGGATCTTTTACTCCTCTTCCTCCTGCTTTTCTTGTTGAAATTAATAATTAATTTTTAATTTGAAAACTTAAAGTTTTCAGAAACTCTTTATTTGAGGATGTTAACTGTCTTATATTTGTCTTCAGACTATGGTTAGGATTTAACTGGCCCACTTTTATATTAGGAACAGCAGGAGTAGTAGTAGATGGTTTTAGTAAAAAAGTCGTTTTGCAAATTATATAGAAATACCATAATTAATTTAACGCTTTTAAATATAGTCTAATCGTTATGGTTTCCTTCTGAAAATGGATATGATTTCGATCTTGATCTACTATTTTAAGTATAATCTCACCTATATGCTATGACTGATGGACAGGTAGATAACGTTTGTAACTTTTTCAATAATACTACATCCGCTTGGGACTGTGGGGTAAAACATATGTAAAAGATAAGCAGTATTACTATTATTATATAAATTTCTAATTAAGTTCCATTCAATACAAATGTCTTTCAAAAACACCTCTAATATGTGGAATATGGAGTGTTTTAACATAGTTTTAAATATCAACATTAGTTAATGGATTTTTCATTGGTAGTGATATCATTTTTGGCGGTATAATCCTAACCCACTTTTATATGGTTTTAAATACATGCCTTTACCTATTGCTATGGTTTTATTGTGACGATGGCTTTTGTTATTGATCCTGCTGCTGAACCGAGTCCTCCAAGGGCACTTAAGCCGGCAAATATTGGTATTAGAGGTAAAATCCCCCTCCCGTTTTTGGAATTTTTATCATTCTAGATCGAGCAATGTTTCTTTTTTTGAGTTTTTTTGTTGACTTTACTGCTATTTAAATAGCGTCACTTAAGTTTCAGAGTTTTTTTTATGCAGAATTTTTAATAAATAATAAAAAATCAGATTGTCCTCTAGTTGTTTTTTAATTATTTTTTTAACCTTTCTATTCTTTTTGCAATTAATTTTGATTTTTGATGACACCATTATGAAGGAGGTTAAAAGTTAACTGATTAAATTGTTTGTAATAATCAGATTTTAAAAATTTTCCTCATCATCAAGAAGTTTTCTTTTCTGTGATTTATTTGACGTATTAAGAACATCCACATTTACATCTAATTTAAATTTTTTCAAAGATTTGTCCTGTGCTGAATTAAAACGTTTTCTTTTTTTTACTATTTGAATCTAATATTATAGGATCGATTAATTTAATTTGTTTTACATCATTTTTTACATCATTTTCATCAAACATCTTCCTTTTATTATTTTTCCATATCATCATATTTATAATTATTATATGCATCTTCACAGATTTCAATATCCATCAAGTTTAATTTTTGTTTCTTTTAGAATTTGAAGTTTCAGGCCAATTTTAAGTATTCTTTAGCATGTCTCTACAATTATCAAGTAAAAGTTTAATACTTACAAATTTTTTTAAGACACTTTTGAATAACCTATCTCCTAGTCCCATACCCAGCTTTACTTTAGTTTTCATAGCTCCTGCAATTCCAAGAGCACTTAATTTTTCGCCAACTGATGTGTTCTTATATCTGAACCGTTCTAGTGCTTTTCGCATTAACAGAGTATCTGCAGTATGTCTACATGTTATATCTTTTTCCTGTGAGTAAAATACGTCATGATCTTTACTTGTTTCGTCAAGATCATTAATACCTTTACCACCTCTAGCAAGTCGTTTTTTCTAGTTTAGTACCTAGTCCACAATATTGATAACCAGGTATATATAATTCAGCAGGTAACTTGTTGATTGCAGTATTTAGTAAACCATGTCCTGAACAGATCCTCATGATAAAACGTTTCAAATTTAACTAAGTATAAAGATATTTGATTTTATCTTTTATGTACATTTTATAATTAACATATTAATAGAGTGGTAGTTTTAATAGGAAAAATGAAAATTGCAAAACAAATTATAACTTTAAAAATAGAGAGTAATGTTTTTTAATGATGGAGATAATAAGAGATTTAAAAGACATGGCTTTTTATTCCGATCAACGTTAAGATATATAATTGTAGGACCATCAAATTGTGGTAATGTGGTTAATGGATTAAAGTTTGAAAAAGTATACGTTTACTCAAAATCATTTTATCAACCAAAATATGTTTATTTAGAGAAATTATTCAAACCTATTAGACGAATAGGTTTCTATTCTATTAACGGAAGTAATAATATACTATATCCAACTGATGCAAAGTCAAACTCCATATTTATAGTTGATGATGTGGCTTGTGATAACCAGGATATAATTCGGGACTACTTCAGTATGGGTGGACATAATAAAGTCGATTAATTTTATTTATGTCAAAATTATGCAAAAATTCCCAAGCATTTAACACGAGATAATGCAAGTTGTTTAAGTATTATTTAAACAGGATGATTTAAATCTAAAGTATGTATATACCGAACATATTCGTACCGATATGACGTTTGATGTTTTTAAACAAATATGTCCCTTAGCCAGGATAAAGTATACGGGTTTTTATCAATTTTTAAAGAAAATGATTTGACCATTTTATTTATTTCAACTAAACAAATAGACCAGTTCAAACCTGTTTAAAACCCGTTCGGACCTGTTCGAGAGCTGATTAATTATAAAAACATGAATGAAAAAAAAAGAAAAAATAAAAAAATGACTTATTGAACAAGAAAAAATGTTAAACAGAAATTGGAACTTTTAAAACGTGGGAGTTGGCTGAAGAAAGACTATTAGATCCCATAACCAAACATTTAGAAAATATTGACTCAAAATTAGTACAACCTCCTTTACTAGAAAAGCGTAGAATATGGTCATCATATTTTTTCAAGTTAATGATGGTGATGACCATATATTTGCAAGCAAAAGAGTACATTTTCATTATTAAATTTTCAAACTGATAATGATTATCAAGTTAGTGAAAAAAAGATATCTATATTAGAAATATTGATGATGATGATGATCATGATAGTGATAATTCACCCTTTAGAGATATTATCGTATGTTGACTATTTTAGCAATATGACCTTTTACCTAGAAAATATATAAATTGAATGTATCAAGATAATGAAAATAAAGAATTTGATCACAAATATGGTATAAAATTAAATATATATATATATATATATATATATATATATATATATATATATATATATATATATATATATATATATATATATATATATATATATATATATATATATATATATATATATATATATATATATCGACAGAGAAATTTATGATTGGTAAACCTAAATAAAGGTACTTAATGTTTGTACGAACTTTTATTTAAGACTTATTGTTAATTCAACTTATATGACAAGATAAGGAAAATTATCAGCATATAGTCAGTAAAACTAATGCAAATCGTCGATATTATAAATTAGACAAACAAATTGATGGTAGCGGACTTTAAGAATATAAAAAAAATTATCGTTTCTATAACGACTGGAAATGGTATATTTATGGAAGTGTCTCCAAATAAAATAGATTACGTTCACTGGGATGATCTCAATGACTTAGTTGACAGATTAGGTCTGCTCTTAGCATCAAAAGCTGCTGGTCACGCAGTACATACCAATGAAATTAATTCAATAGTTGAAGAGTTAAGAGTTATAGTTTAATTTTTTTTTATTATGTATCTTCTTAGTAACATAAAAATACAAGCGGCTAATGAAATTCACATACAGGCGAGAGTATATTTTCCAAGACGTAGAGTTATAATAAAATCGCTCAATGACCTTTTTCAAGCTGACTTAGTAGAGAAGATTTCATATGCCAAAATAAATAAAGGTTACAAGTATATTTTAGTAGTAAAAAAATAAAACTACCGTTGATGTAGCGGCTGCTATGGAGTATATTTTAAAAACTAGTAAATACATCATACTAAAAAATCTTCAAACTGATAGGGGACTTGAGTTTTGTAGTAAAAAATGTAAGGACTTTATGTTCAAATATGGAATTAACCATTACAGTGTATTTAGTAAAAAGAAGGCATCAATCGTTGGGCGAATTATATAAAGTTAATGAAAATGATGTAGAAAGAGTTTCATTTGCAGGGTAATCACAAATGGTTAAAATTATTACCAAAAATTGTATTAAGATCAATAGTTGTTAGAAAAAAAGGAAAAGAAACTTTTAAAAACTGTATATAAAATTTAAAAATTGGAAATTTAAAAAGTAAATTTCATGTGGGAGATTTTGTACGTATATCTAAAAATAGGGGATTATTTGATAAAACCTATACACCAAATGGGTCTACTGAAATATTTACTATTGCTAAAATACAACTTACAAATCTAACTACATATTTATTAAAAGACTGTAACGATAAAGATATATTAGGTGGATTTTATCAAGAACAGTTGCAAAAAATATGTACCTCGTGGAGAAAATTTTAAAAAAGAAAAATAATAAAGTACTAGTAAAATGGTTAGGTTTTAATAGTAGTCACAACAGTTGGATAGATAAACAAAATATTGTATAGTATTACACAATAACGTGAAATGTGAGTAAGAAAAACATATAAGCCTTCAATCCATAATGATATAATATTCAACTACAGAATTTTATCAAAGCAATGTTGATAGTAGATGTTCAAGATTTTTAATACAAAAATAGTGATTTAATATGTAAAGAAGTAGCTGTGATTAATATTAATACTGGTGAACGTTTTCATCATATTATAAATTTCCCTCACAAAAAAGAATGGTTAGAAGGAAGCTTTCGTCAATACGTTGAATGTAATTGGACTAGACTGGGGTTATTTTAACTTGGTAATTTTAGCACTTGAAAATATTACAAATTTGCTTCAGGATGTAGTGAAAAATGAGCAAGTTTTTGTGAAGGGACACTAGAAAACAGTTTGGTTCAGTAATTTAAAATCTAATAATATTAAAAACCTATCTCAATGATCTTAAAGTTTAGGTAGCTTAAAGACTAGAAGTTGTATTATTCATTGTAATAATCATTTTAGTAATAATAATAAGTTACAGTGTGCCCTACAAGTAAGAGTGAAATTATTACTTCTATTATTTTTTATTTAATTTATCAATATTGAAAACGAACGTAAATGCAGCTTTTATGATGGAGTCGACAGATTTGAAAAGACAACAGGAATTTTAAAAGCATTGGTGAAAAATTTATTCAAGTATTGTTTTCTTAAATTACTGATAAAAATTGTATTATTTTATACCTAACTTATATTTTTTTCGTTTACCCTTCTGGTGATAACCAAGTATAAATCTTTCAGATTTGAAATAGCAAAACATATTTCTGACTGGAAAAAGTTCTTATAAATTCAATATCAATGTAAACATTTTGAAATGCAATCCTACATAATGTGCACTGATATGTACTGAACACATTTTTTAGTGCTTTAATATTGCTAAAGTATCTGTGAGTAGTATATTTTAATTTAGAAATAATGTATATATATATATATATATATATATATATATATATATATATATATATATATATATATATATATATATATACGCATACATATAATAATCTATTTTTTTTTTAAATTTTTAAAAATCTTTGAAATTAATTTATAGATGCCTAGGTGTATGTGTGGGGTGTCACGCGATCAAGAATTATAGTAGTAGTTATGGGAGGCTCAAAGCTTAGCAAATGGATCAGAGAGATTCTTTCTGTCAACCCCACCAACAATATATATTTATATATATATATATATATATATATATATATATATATATATATATATATATATATATATATATATGTATATATATATATATATATATATAATATATATTATATATATATATATATATATATATATATATATATATATATATATATATATATATATATATATATATATATATATATATATATATATGAGCTAGCTATACTTCAACAATATTAAAGCACTAAAAATGTGTTCATTTACATATCGGTGCACATTATGTTGGATTGCATTTCAAGATGTATACATTGATATTGAATCTATAAGAACTTTTCCCAGTCTAACATACATCTATTTATGACATATAAATGTTGATAAGCTGATTATGCATTTTTGCTTTTTAATAAGAATATTTATGCTATTTTTTTTAATAATCATTTTAAAATATGAAAAATATCAAATTATTAGTGTTTATAAAGTATTATAAAAATTATTAATAATTATTTAATCTTCATTATTGTAAAGCATATAACCGAATTAAAACCATGTCTACAGAAATTGCACAATTATGTGATCGTATGTTATCAAGTGTTCAAGAAGTTGATAAGTTAACCAAATCGAAATATGAATATAAGTGGATAAAATTTTTAAATAAGATATTTTAACTTTAGAAAAGTATTTGAAAGGTAGCGTATCTGGTAATGATAGACAATGTCTTACAAAAATTAAAAGCAAATTTGGATTTAAAAAAAAAATTATTGAGAGCAATTTAAATTAAAAAAAAAAATTGAATAAAAAAATTGAATGAAAATAAGAAATTAATTTGGGTTGATTTGGATTGATGTTTTAAAAATAGTATTAGGACAGGTGCAATTGTTATTTTAAGTATTCAGAATCCAATCATCTTTTTCAACAAAGCATATATATCTTTTGCCTGTAAAGTAAAAAAAATCTTGAAAAATCACTATTAAAAATAAATGTTATAGTTTTAGCACTTTAACACTTTATGAAATTTTACAGTTAAAAATTAATTTTAATCACTATACCCTTAATAGCGGCATTTCTACTTTTGTTTTAGTTCCAAAATTTATCACAAATTCTGAAGGAGTTCTCAATATTAAAAGTAATGATGAATATTGCTTTTTTTGTTCTATTGCGGCCGTTTTACATCCACGTCGTTCAAATCAAAATCAATCCAGAACATCTTCATATCCTCATTTTAGTGAAATTTTAAAATATGGTGGTATTAAATTCCCTATAACTCTTAAAGATATTGAAAAATTTGAACTAATGAATAAAATATCAATTAACGTTTATAGTGTTAATTAAAAGGATATTGTTGTGTATTTATTTAAGTACTTGATGATGATGAGGATGAAAATGATTCTTTTATTAATTCTCTATCTAAATTTAAACCTATCCACAATTTTGCATTAATTAAAGATTTGTTTGATTACTTAATAGACAAAGCAGTGACATCATAAAAAATATTGTTATGACAGGTGTTTATATTATTTTAAATAAACACACATATTTACTTGTAGAAATATGAATAAATGTAAATTAACTCTACCAACAGGAAAAGAGGAATATATATGATTTAAAAATTTTAGTCATAAAGCAAAAGTACCGTTTGTCATTTACGCAGACATTAAAAAAATATTGGAAAAATATGAGGATTCAGATAGGAATAAAAATGAAAAAAAAAAACAATAGAGTCATGTACCATGTAGTATTGCTTATTATATATTTTGTAGTTATAATAGTCTTTCAAAATTTAATTTATATACTGGTGAAAATTGTATAACCTGGTTTTGTAGTGAATTACAAAAATTAGTTTTGCTATTAAATCACATATTTAGTAATTTAGTTTCAATGTTACCATTAACACCTAAAGAACAAGGGTCATTTAATACATCAATCCTTTGTTATTTATGTCAACAGCCATACACATCTGATCAAGTAGAAGTCAGAGATCATTGTCATTTTATGGAGAATATCGAGGTAGTGATTATTCCACATGCAGTCTTAACTGTCAAGATGAACATACGTGCCCATATTATTCATCATCTGTTTGGTTATGATGGACATTTTGTTATTAAAAAATTAATTACAGAAATTCATTGCAAGATAACTTTCTTTATTTACAGGTGTAAATAAAGAAAAATATATTTCATTTACTAAATACATAAAAAACACTTCAATCCAGTTTCGATTTTTAGATTCGTTTTGATTTATGCCTAGTAGTCTAAATAATTGAAGTTCATATTTAGATAAAAACAAGACACAGACTATGAAGAGTTTTTATCCAAACAATGCAGATTTTATTTTATTATCTAAAAAAGGTATATTTCCCTATGATTATTGATCATCACAAGAGGATTGCCAATATGCTGTGAATGTTTGGAATCATTTTATAAATCAAAATTTGCGTCAATTTAAGGAAATTTATCTAAAAACTTATATACTGTTATTGGCTGATGATTTTAAAAATTTTCAAGAGCTTTGTTGGGAATCATACGGTTTAGAATATATAAAATCATTTACAGCCCTAGGTTTAGCATGTCTCTTAAAATCGAGTGTTTGTCTGGAATTAATTACAGATCTAGAACAGATAATGATGATCGAACAGGGAATTAGAGGTGGGGCTTCACAATGTAGTTATCGATATGGGAAAGCAAATAACGAATACCTGGAGAATGCCTATGTTCCTAATATTTCATCTTCATAGTTAATGTTGTTTGATGTAAACAGTTTGTATGGTACTGCAATGAGCCAACCTCTCCCCACAGGTGAATTTAGGGGGATCGATAAAACAGAATTTTATTCGAAAAATATTATAAATACACCTGATGGCTCAGATGTGGGATATATTCTCGAAGTAGACTTGGAATATCCTCCAGATCTACAGATACATAAAGATTTACCTCTGTGTCCAGAACGATAAATTTTACCCATATCAAACAATCAAAATTACTTACAATGTTATTTAATAAGAAAAGTTATGTAAATCATTATAGAAATCTGAAGCAAACACTCAAATTAGATTTACGTCTTTCAAATATTCACAGAATTTTAAAAACTAAATAATCATATTGCTTAAAATCTTATATTGATTTAAATACGATATTGAGACAGCTAAATAAAAATGAATTTTAAATTAATGAATGACGCTGTTTTCGGGAAAACCATGGAAAACGCTCGGAAATATTTCGACTTTAAAGTGGTAACATCTTGGTTGAGACGATATGGAGCAAGAAATTATACTTCGCAACCAAATTTTCATAGTTTAACCATTTTTGATGAAGATATAGTTATCATTATAATGAAAAGGTTAGATATTAAATTTAATAAACCGACATATGTCAGCTTTAGTATTTTAGACATTTCAAAAACATTTTTGTATGATTTTTATTATAATTAGATCAACCCTAAATTTAATAATGATGTGAAATTATTCTACATAGATCCTGACTCATTGATTTACCATTTTTATGTAGAGAATATTTATGAACATGTTAGAAGTGATATTCATAACTTTGATACTTCTGATTATCCTCCTAATAATGATTACAATATACCTTGATATGAATGAAATGAATAAAAAGGGTTTACAACTTGTGAAAGACGAAAATAATGTTAAAATTATGATTGAATTTGTAGGCGTTAAGTCTAAACTGTATTCATTTAAATTACATAAAAATTGTCTTGTTATTAAAAAGGCAAAAAGTGTTACTAGCATATCTTTAAAATTAATTTAATTTATGGATTATTACAATTGTCTTTTTAATAAAAATGAAATGTACTGCAAAGAACATCTATTTCACGGCAAAAAGCATGAAATGTATACAATATCTCAAAGAAAGTGTGCACTTCCTCTATATGATGATAAAAGAACAGTTAATTATTTATCAACTGATACACTACCTTGGGGTTATAAATTTAAAAAATATTGTCCACCTAATATTACTCTTTTCTGCTTAATTATCTTATAGTTTAAAATATGCTTGACAACAAATTTTATCACCCACAAGATCACTATCTAAAATTTTTCAAAATTGATTCTTATGCCCATAAACCAATCAAGGGTATTCGAAGAGTAGCAGGATATGATCTAAAGAGGGTTAACAATATAATTGTCTCAGCTATGGGAGAAGCTAAAATTTCGACAGTTCTAAAATTTGAATTACCTAAAAATTGTTATGGTCGTATAGTTTCCAGATCTGGACTGGCTATAAATTACTTCATCGATGTAGGAGGTAAAGATAAAAATATTTTAATAATAATAATAAAAATATACTAAATATTTGTTTAATCTTCTATAGGGAAGAACTTTATGTGCCAACCATTCTACCAAAGATTTTCACGTCAAATCTGGAGAGCGAATAGCTCAGTTAATTTGTGAGATCAACAAACTTAAAAGCAAGTACAAAAAGGAAAAAAATAATGTAAAATAAAATATTTCATTGTTAGAAATCGTTTTTATATATGAATAAATAAAAGACTTTAATAATGTAAAATAGAATATTTAATTATTATAAATCGTTTGTTTTATTTACATATATAAATGTTAGATTCTCGAATGTATTCAGTTAACAACTTATCATCACGAGTTTGAACTTTCTTATTATGTTTGCTGACCTCTCTAAATTATTATTATTTTAATTACTATCCCTAAAAAACAACCCCTTGGTAAGGCCTCTTTGACATCCATCCACTCCTAAATAGTACCTTTTTGACTGATACAAATAGTGCCCTTTTGACACCTTTTTTTACCTGTTCAAATACTTAATTGCTTCTTAAGACAGATAATTACCTTCTTAGACAGGTGGTGCCTTTTTGTCACCTTTTTTTTACTTGTTCAAACAGTCAGGTAAATTTTCACCTTTTTTTTTACAGGTAATTACTTCTTAAGACAGGTAGCCAGGTTACTTCATCGCACAGGTACGGATTAAGTCCCTTCTAGTCAACAGCCTCTGATCAATTATCATTGTCGATCTCTTCTTCAGGCTCCAAGGTCATTCTTCGGCCTCCAGGTAACTTTCATACTGCAGCAAGTAGGGCCACGCCCAATCTTTGGTCGCAGCTGATGGACAGGTTCTATCCTTAGTCGCAGTACGAAAAAACAAACTTTTCCAAATTCCATCGACATCTCCTTATGCAGACACTAAAAATTTTGCACAAACTTTCAGGAGATTTGCATCATTCGCACGTTTTTCCTGAATTATAGGACGAAAATTGTACTCTTTCGGTCAGATAAATTTCAAGGTCAAACTGTTGCAGTAACACTGTAGTATGACTACTTATGTGGGTTTCCACATTTTATTAACAAGCACTAAAAGCATATAAAAAATTGTTTTTTTTTAACTACACATCAACATAAAAAGGTAACTAAATCAACTGCGTTGATTTAGTTATTTTTTACTGAATTACGTACGGTATTGCAAATTCATGACAATAAAATGCAAGAGACGAACCTAGGCCGTACATATTCCATTCACAGTAACTAAGTCAGCTGGCCAGTAATAGCGAGGAATGGTTAAGGATGATTTGTAGGTACAATCGGATACAAAAGTACATGAAATTCTGACCAAACCAAAATCTCTCAATATCTTTTAAAATATGGCATTATAACAAAACGTCTTTTTTTACAAGCTTGTTTTTCGTATCAACTTTTTATTAAAATCGAAATTAATATTTTTAACAATAATAAAAAAAATTTTGGTTGGGACTGTACCTTGAATTTAACTGTAAAAAGAAAAAAATACGTAAAATTTTTACATCAGAAATCAGTTTTACAAATTTTCTGAATATACTTAAAAAAAAAATTAGAAGACAGAAAAATACCTCAGAAAACTATAAATTTGATTTTATTTAAATAAATTAAATAAAATAAGTCTAAGTTTTTTAAGACGTGACAACAGCGTAACATTCTAATAGTTCGTAGTTGTGATTTTATTTAAATTCAGAACGAAAACATGCGTGTGCAGGTTGTGCACTAGCATGACTGTTTACATTAATAATATGGATGCCGTTCGAGGTTAGTGTTGTATGTACAATTGAAAACGTGTTTATTTATAATTTACCACAATGTCGCAAACCGGACAAAAGCAAGCAAAGTCACCTTGGCCAACAACTCGCAGAGCTACGTAAAAAACGTAAGTTTGATGAGTCTATGGCATCTGAAAATTCAGAAGAACCAGTGAATGATAAAAATGATAAAAAAGAAGAATTACTCGAAGGATGTCGTATAGTGAATTTAAAATATTTGGGAAAACAATTATGGTGTGTGTGTTTCATGCAAGGAAGCGTCATGCGTCAATTTTGTTAGTGAGGTGCCACAAGTGTTTAATTATAAATGAAATTTATACTGGGAAACAAAAACCTTCGCCCGATAAAAACGATCTCTACGTTTCGACATAAATTACAAATCCGTAATTGGTAATAATTATTTATTTATATATTTTTCATTTAATCAATTTTTATGATTCAATAAATTAATTTTTTCATTTGAATCTTTAATTTGCAGGGACATTACACTGGGGATCAGGTTGGACCCATATCCAAAAAACTATTAGCGTGCATGGGCATACTATGCTTTGAATTTAAAACCTTTCAACAGTACGAAAAAGAAGTTGGGTTAGCAGCTGAAGACGTCGCAAAAGAAAGTTGCAAAGAGGCAGCAAAACTAGAAAAAGAGGAAACTATTCAGCAATCTCAGACTCTAGAGAACCAATTGTAATTACAACTTCCAGTTTCTAAAATTAAACTGCAATCATAATAAATTGATAATGGGTAGAGATTTCAAAGCAAGTTATAATAAGTTTTACAAATTGTACATATTCAATTTTTACAAGACATACACTATTTTTTAAACTTTATTTATTCCGATTTTTTTCCAGAAATTAATATTTAAATCGTACGAATATTTTTCAAAAATTATTGCATTGAATTGTAAATATGTCTTATTGCTTAGATTTAAACTAATTAATTAAATGTATACTCCTTTCAATTTCTATCCTTTATCCAGTCCAATTAAATATCAAATAAAAATATTTCCAATACATACTTGAGTTTTTAACATTATTCAATTTAATATTTACTACCTTCAATTTTATTTAGGCCGGAAGAATTCCAATCGAATTTTATTATTCATCGAAGATTTTCTAATGGAGAGACACCTGTAACTAAACCAACAACATCGACAAGTATGAATCAATCGTCGCAAATTGGAGACTGTGCTGTACAGGACAATAACTCCCATGTATCATGGGATGACGTCGTCAGGATTGTAGGATCATATAATATGGGCTGGAGTACACGAGCAACACCAATATGATAGTAAAAATGAGTTTGGAGCTAGCATCGAAAGCTTAACGGGCTTGGTATTGGATTTTTCTACGTGCAATAGGATATGTGCGACATGTGATCGAGGTGGTCCACCATCAGATCATGAGAATTGTCGAAAAGAATTTTACGGATCCGCGAAAGCTATGGAACCTCATGTTGCTAAAAAACTTGTAGTGGATAGTGATATACTTAAATCTCAAAATATTGAAGTTGGAGTGTTGGTAGGCGACGATGACAGCTCAACAATAGCTGCATGTAGAAGAGCCGCAGCTAGTCACCCCATCATAAAGCAATCAGATGTGAATTATACGTCAGGAGGAGTGTGAACAAAATATATAGCATTCAAAAAAATCATAAGGAATTAACCAAAGACCGTATAATATACCTTCATCGATGTTTTACTTATGCTCTATCGCAAAATAAGGGTGATAGTTTAGGTTTAGCTAGTGCAATTCGTAGTATACCATATCATGCATTTAACGACCATTTCTAAATGTGGTTCGTGGTGTGGCTACAATCAAGATAAAGAAAACTATGTGCACAAAGTTGTTCCAGGAGGTTTTCAAGACCCAATATTATTCGAAGAGCTGAAGAAAATTTTTGACAAACTTGCCGCAAATGCGCAAAAATTTTCAAATTGTGCATCTAGTAATGCTAACGAAAGTCTGAATGCAATGATGGCTAGCAAGGCTGCTAAATCAAGATGTTACAGTAGGAGTGCGTCTGCGGATTATCGTTTTGCTTGTGCTGTAGGGCAAAAAAAATATAGGCGAAGGATACATTCAAAAAATAGCACAAAAAGTATGCTTATCACCGAGCAAACACCTTACAAGACATATATCAATAAAACAAAAAAAAATTATTAAGAAGACGCGCATTAATAAAAACTCATGCATACAAAAAGCGACTGATCACCATGATTATACTTCAGAGGAAGACACTTGTGAATATCTCATCGTACTTCTGGATTTGGAAACCTCAGGTTTTGAAGGTGATTGCGATATTCTTCAAATTGCTGCTCAATGTGGAAAGAAAAAAATTGCAACGTACATTAATCCAGTTCAACAAATTTCTTCAAAAGCAAGTGAAGCACATGGATTGACGAACTGTTTCGGAGAACTTTATTATTACGAAACAAAAGTAATATCAGTTTCTCTTAGGTTGGTCTTGTCAAGCCTGTACGAATGGCTGAAATCTTTAGAAACGAAATGTTGCATCGCTACACACAATCTCTCATTCGATGGACCTCGATTGTTTAGAGCTATCTCGAAAAACAAATTAACAAGTGACTTTTCGGAAGTTATATATGGATTTATTGATACTCTTAAAATAATAAGAGAAGTTACTGGCAAAAAAACCAAACGTTCATGCACAATTAGCGGATTAGCTGACTCCTTAGATATCATCAAAGCAGTAGCACATAATGCAATCAATGATCGTGCAATCCTTAACATTTTAGGAAAATTAAAAATAAACAACTCGGCCTTGTTAAATTCAGCGACTCCATTCACAGAACAAATTAAAATTTGGGAATTAAATGTAGCCACTAAAAAGAATATTGAAAGCTTATCACCCTTGGAAAATGCAGTAAGTTTGTCAATTCGGCAAAAATTAGCAAGAGCTGGAATTACAATGGAAATTTTGAAAAGCAAACATGATCCTTTGAATGGCAAAAGCCTTGAGAAATTTCTTACTGAAAAAATTAATGCCAAAGAATTGCAATCATTGCAAAAAGCAACTATTAAAAAAATTGTTAATTGGTTTCAATGAACCTTCTTATTTAATAGTACGTTTAAAGTATATTTAAAATAATTATTAAGTAAAAAGATGATGATTTTATTATTGCTTACTGTTACCGTAATGTGTATTCTTTTAAGTACATTTTAGTAATTGTTAATTAGTATGAAAAAAAAAAAATTATACTTTTATATCAATAATTTTATAACATTGTTATTAATAAATTATACGTCACTATTTAATTTTGATCGTTTAAACGCATTTTCTTAACATTTAAATTTACGCGGTAACATAGCATATAGCAGATTTTTAATTTGCTATAGTCGAGTTTAATTTTATTTCCCGTAACTGTTTGTGAGGTTGCCACGTTTTCGATGTGAATTACATTCTGCATTCAATTATACTGTAAATATCACTCATTTTTATTGTTTTTCTCTAAAAATAATATTGAAACCACTAAATATTAATTGCTTATGTGCTTCTCAGATATTTAATCTTCTAGTTTACAATTTTATGAATTTTTCGAATCGTATTTTCTATACTTTTTTTTTACTTGAATTCGGCCCGATAGCATGTTTTCCATTTAACTACGTGTAAATTTGTTACAACTAAAAAATGCAGTAACTTTTGAACGGGCTTGTAAAAATTTTTTCAGTTTTTGAGGAGATTCAGGAGACTTATCAGAATAACATATAATTTTTTCGAAGAATTCCCATCGCTTTTAATATATCTACAAAACATCCTTAAACGCGTTTTCTTAACATTTAAATTTACGCGGTAAATAGCATATAGCAAATTTTTAATTTGCTATAGTCGAGTTTAATTTTATTTCCCGTAACTGTTTGCTAGGTTGCCACATTTTCGATGTGAATTACACTTTGCATTCAATTATACCGTAAATATCACTCATTTTTTTATTGTTTTTCTCTAAAAATAATGTTGAAACCACCACTAAATATTAATTGCTTATGTGTTTCTCAGATATTTGATCTACTAGTTTACAATTTTATGAATTTTTCGAATCGTATTTTCTATACTTTTTTTTACTTGAATTCGGCCCGATAGCATGTTTTCCATTTAACTACGTGTAAATTTGTTACAACTAAAAAAATGCATTAACTTTTGAACGGGCTTGTAAAAAATTTTCCAGTTTTTTGAGGAGATTCAGGAGACTTATCAGAATAACATATAATTTTTTCAAAGAATTCCCATCGCTTTTAATATACCTACAAAACATCCTTAAAGTATCGATAGAGTAAAATAAAATTTGCATTTATATGTTCGTTTCTATTATTATGTAAAAAATCATTCGCATGCGCCTTATAGATTCTCATTTTGGTTTTCTTGGACATACAACTGTTCCATAGCCCCCCGTTATTCTGGCTGCTTGATGACTTGGATCTTCACAATGCCTCTCAGATCTCCATATGCCGAGATGACCGTTTCTAAATAGTTGAATTCTGAAACTTGTTCTATTTGTATATAGGTTGTTTTGTTTCTAAAAATTCGAAAAAACAGTCAAATGTATATTTAATGCGTTCTCTAGAGGAAGAATTTAGGTCTGGAATAGAAAACTATTTGTGTAGGTTAGATTTCGGCTATTTTGTGTATTAATTTGTTTGGTTAAAACACTGAACATCAAATGTAGTTTATTTCTATCGCATCAGAAACTTTTTAAAAATAAATAGATAATTCATTAGTTATAGCATGAAATAATAATAAGAAATATTTATTAAGCAGAGTAATACTTTAACAGTGCAGGTTATTATCAAGATACTAGTCCCTTGTTTCTGACATAAAAGCATTGGCTACTGAAAAACTAGAAAAATTCAGGTCCATTAATAATTGAGAATTTATATTTTAAATTATTTTTGTGCACTGCTTTGCTAGTTTAGGTTATATATATATATATATATATATATATATATATATATATATATATATATATATATATATACATATATATATATATATATATATATATATATATATATATATATATATATATATACATAGATACATATATAATATATATATATATATATATATATATATATATATATATATATATATATATATATATATATACATAAATAATTGAAAATAATTAAAAAATAACACAATTTGTTGATTATTCTACTTTAAGAGTCCTGGAGATAACAAATAACACGACATATAGGAAGCAACTGTTCTAACTCTCTTCCCCACCCTTAATATTTTATGTTCTACTATAAATAACTGAAAATAATTACTAAGTTGGGAATGTGGAATCTTTGGCACAATGATACTACTCAGTATATATCACCACTACACCAAACACTTTATTTTTGCACTCGACGCGCGTTTCGCTAACCATGTTAGCTTTATCAGGAGCGATGATTGAGGTCAATCATCGCTCCTGATGAAGCTAACATGGTTAGTGAAACGCGCGTCGAGTGCAAAAATAAAGTGTTTGATGTAGTGGTTATATATACTGAGTAGCGAAAATAATTACACAATTTTTAGATTTTTCGTTTCCAAGCAACTAAATATGATGTATAATATGATATATGTTACATACAAAGCAACCTCTGCAACACTCTCTCTATTTTTATGTTTCACTATAAATAATTAAAAGAATTTTAAAATCAAAGCAATTTTCAGATCTTTAGACTGAGTCCAAAAATTCCGAAAATCATGCTTAACATATATGAAGCAGTCCCTCTAACACCCTCCCCAGCAACTCTATATCTTTAATTATAAATATGCTTTAAATGTGTCTAGAGACCTCTCACACATGAAGAAATGCAAAATCTCAAGGGAGGAGAGGAATGCTTCAGAACAATAAAAGTGATGTATAACAAATATATACGAAACAATTCTTCTAAACTTTTTCTCCGCCCCTTTGACCCCTACATACTTTACTATAAATAAATGAAAATAATTAAAAAATAATACAATTTTCGAATTGTTCAACTCCAAGAAACTAAAATCGATGTATAACACGATATATGCTGGGCAATCCCTCTAACCTTCTTCTCTAGCTCTCTAACGCCTTTTATATTTCACTATGAATAATTCAAGCTATTAAGAAAAAAATTGGAAAAAAGATGTTATCCAGTACTTTTCTTGCATGCACTCAGTTCTGAGATGAACACTGATTTTGATTTTCTGATATTAAAGAATAAATTAATCTAAGTAGAAGACTTCTAAAGTTGGAAATAATGAAAAATAATATAAATCTCAGATCCTCTTTTTTTTATCGTTCACCTCCCCCTCCTGAGTAGGGATTTTACCCTTTTTTCATATCCTAAGGATATCGGCGAGAATGTCGTAATACTTCGACTCCAAGAACTCTAATATATTTTGATATATACTCGATATTTTGATATATACTCTACCACCCCTCTAACGCCCTACCCTACTCCTTTAATCCCATATGTCTTTCACTATACATAATTACGGTAAAATTTTGACCAAATTACAACAAACAACCAGAAAAACCCTGATTGTACTATTGACAGATGAAATATTTAACGATCAAGAACCAGGAGAGATTGTCATATTACTATTGAAACGATGCAATAAACCCCACCCGCTTTATCTGTTTTCCATGGACCAATGACAATAATGAAAAAAATGTAATGTTTTGATTTCTTGGCTGAAAGAACTCCGAAAAAGACTTATAACATGACAAATACGAAGTCTGCTACTGCCCTTCTGCACCCCTTTGTCCCCTTATGTCTTATTATAAGTGATGATGGTTAAAATTTGCTCGTTCTCCCATCCGAAAAACTTGGAAAAATGTGAATAACTATTGAAACGATACAGGATTCTCTCAGCTCTTTCACCCCATTTCCCTACTAACATGAAAAGTACTGAAAAATAACCTAATTTTCATACTTTTACAGCCTAAGAACTCTTAAAAGGATTTATAACACGAAAGATGTGAAGCAACACTTCTACCTCCCTATTACACTGCATTGAACCCTTATATATTTTACTATAAACAAGAAGCTTAAAATTTGGCAATGACGTGAAATAAAAAAACCCGGAAAAAACCCAAAATTCTACTGACACACTGTTTATTATATAAAACAACTCCCCACCCCTTTCAAGCCTTGCTTGGGTTAACTGAACAAAATAAGGCAACTTTTGAATTCCTCTAGTCTAAAAATCTTGAAACGGGCATATTATATTCTATATGAAAAACACCCCCATCCTTTTTATCTCTTTATGTTTTACTATCTATATATCTATAATTTGTTTATTATACCTGCCAGAAAACAGGAAAAATTACCATATTACTATTAAATCCTATCTAATTTATCGACCCCCACTCTTTTCATCCCTTTTGCATTAAGCGATACAGCTCAAAAACTATAGGCTTTATCCCCTCATTAGGTTTATGAATTAATTATATAATATATATATATATATATATATATATATATATATATATATATATATATATATATATATATATGTATATGTATATGTATATATATATATATATATATATATATATATATATATATATATATATATATATATATATATATATATATATATATATATATATATATATATATATATATATATATATATATATATATATATATGTATATATATATATATATATATATATATATATATATATATATATATATATATATATATATATATATATATATATATATATATATATATATATATATATATATATATATATATTTATTATATATATATATATATATATATATATATATATATATATATATATATATATATATATATATATATATATATATATATACAGTAATACCCCGCTTAGCGCGACCCCGTTATGCGCGGTTTCACTATAACGCGAATTTCAAATTTCGCGCTCATGTAGTCATTAACTTCTCTATGGTCGCGGGGGGATCCCCGCTTTCTCTGAATATTCTCTTTGAAGAATTGGGAATTCCCTGTCCTTCGACTTTGTTCTATGGGGATTTCCTCGTTCGTTTCGTGTGTTCATTTGTTCCGTAATGTTAGTTCGGTCGGCTGGCAGTTTTGTTTTAATATTTATTGGAGATACATACATACATAATTTAACCCTACGTTAAAAATGCCGCCTGTAAAGAAAAAAGAGCGTAAAAGCGTCACTTTGGAATTGAAGATGAAAGTGTTAAGAAGAATGGAAAATGGAGGCAAAGCAACAATTGTTGGGAGAGATTTTGGACTCTCAGAATCGACTGTGAGAACGATTTATAAAAAATCGGGAAAAAATTAAAATCTCCAGCGAAGGTTCAACACCTATAAGTGCAACAAAACTTTCTCGTTCGAGATCATCTATCTTAGAAAGAATGGAGAAATTACTGTCAGTCTGGATCGAAGATTTGAATAAGAAGAACACACCACTAAGTCAAGATCTCATATGCACAAAAGCAAAATCTTTGTATGAGATGCTGAAAACAAAAGAAGGAGAAGGGAGTGCCACTCCGACTTTTGCTGCCAGCAGAGGCTGGTTCCATCGGTTCAAGCAGCGTTCTAATCTTCACAATATCCACATAACAGGCGAGGCGGCCAGCGCGGACATTCAAGCTGCAGCTGAGTTTCCAGACAAGTTTCAAGACTTCGTTAGACGAGAGAAAATTCCTGCTTGTCTCATCTTCAATGTTGATGAGACCGCACTTTACTGGAAAAAAATGCCATCTCGAACATTCATTTCTAAGGAAGAACGTCAAGCCAGTGGTTTCAAAGCTGCGAAAGATCGACTAACACTTCTGCTGGGTGGTAATGCCACTGGTGATTTCAAACTGAAACCTTTACTAGTGTACCATTCAGAAACACCCCGTGCAATGCGAGGCACAGACAAGACAAGTCTACCAGTTGTGTGGCGATCAAACAGAAAGGCGTGGGTTACACGGGAAATTTTTCAAGAATGGTATTCTAATAGTTTTTGCCCATCAGTCAAATCATACTGTGACAGAAATGGGCTTGAACCTAAAGTTATATTACTCTTAGACAATGCCCCAGGACATCCAACCTCACTTGATACGCCCAGAGACTTAAAAAGTGTACGTAAAGTTCCTTCCACCAAACACTACGTCAATATTACAACCTATGGACCAGGGAGCAATAGCAAACTTCAAAGCTTATTACCATCGCCGCACTTTTAGCCAACTAATTCATGAAACTGACGGGGAAGGAAGACAGTCTATGCGAGAGTGGTGGAAGTCATACAACATTATGAAGTCTATTCACAACATAGAAGAGGCTTGGAAGGAAGTTAAAATGAGTTGTATGAATGGGGTGTGGCGTAATCTTTGGCCAGATGTAGTGGAAGCACCTAGAAGAATTGTCCAGATGCAGAGACAAGTGCTTGAAGACATTGCTGCAATGATTGAGGGGTCTGAACTTGAAGATGTCACGGTAGAAGATCTCGTAGAACTTGTAGCAACGCACGACGATCCTATTAGCAATGAAGATCTGATCGAGTTACAGAATAATCCTATCTACGATGAGGAAGAACAAGTAGAAGAGAAAGTTTTATCTTCAGGGGAAATACAAAATGCACTTTCAAAAATTTATTCAGGTTTGGACATATTGCAGAGTATAGACAATAATGATGACCGTGTCTTGACCGTGTGTCAAACAATTAAAAACAGTGTTGGGTGTTATGAACGTATTTTACAAGAACGTAAACAAAACGTTACCCAAAAGACAATAGATGTATTTTTCCGTAAAAAAATAAGAGTATGTATTGCATAAAGTGTTCTTAGAATTAAAGTGATTGATTAAAATGATTTGTATTTTTTTGTATTAAATTTTGACTATGTTTAATCATAAACCTCGATATACGCGAATTTCAGTTAACGCGATTTTTTTCGGAACGTATCCCTCGCGTAAAGCGGGGGTATTACTGTATACATATATATATATATATATATATATATATATTATATATATATATATATATATATATATATATATATATATATATATATTTATATATATATATATATATATATATATATATATATATATATATATTTATATATATATATATATATATATATATATATATATATATATATATATATATATGTATATATATATATATATATATATATATATGTATATATATATATATATATATATATATATATATATATATATATATATGATATATATATATGTATATATATATATATATATATATATATATATATATATATATATATATATATCAATCAAATGTGAAATTGATAGCTCATATCGTTCAAAAGTTATCGTGCCAACACACCGACAGACAGACGGAAATGAGTGACTATGTCTTTCGTGATCTAGAAGCCCTACAACGGAAAAAAAATATCAGATTGTGATTTTCCATTAATACAATACTTTCCTTTAGCTTCCAACCCTCTCCACCATCCCTTTAAACACTGATATATGTTATTAATTATAATATATTTCACACTTCAAATTTACCCATTACATGAACCAAAAACCAAGAAAAATTTTGATAAAACTACTGAAACGACAAAATATTTAACGACCTTCACCAACTTTCTCAGAAACCATATTGCTAAAATCTATAGGCTTTATTTATACTATTCTTACTAAACGAGTATTAAATTTAAAATCAATATCCCTTTTCGTTAGAAAATTATTGTGACTACAGATCAACAGAGAGATATACGAATACAATGGGAAATTATGTTTTCGCGATTTAGTGACCCTGAAAAGTAAAAAAATGCTAAAGTCGCGAAATGCAATTTTTTCACGAATACAATACCTTCCTTTAGCAAGGAGAGTACTATCATTAAATTATTCATCAATATTGTTTCCTTTTTATTAGTGTTCCGTACGGAACACTTATAAGATCACTTCGGTGTCTGTCTGTCTGTCTGTCTGTCTATCTGTCTGTCTGTCTGTCTGTCTGTCTGTCACACCCGATTTTCTCCGAAACTGTTTGACATAGAAAGATGAAATTTGGTAATAATATAGGAATTGATGGCCTCATCAGAGCCACGTAGTTTTGAGAAATAAATTTTGACTTGAGGGGTTAGTTTTGGGGGGTGAAGTCGGAAGTGAAAAAAAAAAATTTTTTACTAGGTCATCGAGTGTGGTGTCAAATGAAAGCTTGTGAAAACACGAGTAAAAAATATATATATAATATTATACTTGCGCGCACTTTTCTTTGTATTATTTTTAAAAATTCGCGAAAAATCGCTGTCCCGGGCCTTATCTCGAAAAGTACTTATCAAAAAATTTCGAAAAAAATTCTGGACTATTCTCCACAGGGTGTAGATTGAACGAAAATTATCACGAGTGCATTACCTTTAATAATTTATATGGTTTATAAAAAAAACAAAAATTTCAAGGTCATCAGATTTCAGTAAAGATTGGAAACAGACTTTGTTGAAAACTCATTTGGGGTGTGTTTTCTGAAGTCACTGATCATTTTATACCACCGTAACATAAATTTTGACTTAAGGGTTTCGTTTTGATGGGTGAAATCGGAAGTAAAAAAAAATTTTTTTTACTAGGTCATCGAGTGTGGGTGTCAAAGGAAAGCTTGTGAAAACACGAGTAAAATATATATATATATATATATATATATATATATATATATATATATATATATATATATAATGTAATACTTGCGCACACTTTTCTTCGTATTACCTTATCTCGAAAAGTACTGATCAAAAAAATTTTTGAAAAAATTCTGGAATATTCTCCACGGGGTATAGATTGAAAGAAAATTATCACGAGTGCATTACCTTTAATAATTTATTTGGTATATATAAAAAAAAACAAATTTCAAGGTCACCAGTTTTTAGTAAAGACTGGAAACAAACTTTGTTGAAAACTCATTTGGGGTGTGTTTTGTGAAGTCACTGATCATTTTATACCACACTAACAAAAATTTTTATTTTAAAAACAATCAACGTACGGAACACTAATTGTGCAAGTTCAACTTGCACTTGACCGGTTTTTCTATTTAACAAGCAGTAGGTGGGAAGTAAAATACCACCCGCGGACCAACAGGTAGGTCGGATGAAGGCCTTAGCTGTAGAGAAAGCAATTCATCTAAGAGAATGTACTCTGATATCAAACACTAGCCCTCCAGGTTGGGGGTTGAGGCATCGGGCTAACTCCCCGATACTCTGTTAAAAAACCTAATCTATGCCTCGGATTGAAAGATCGGATTAAAAGACAACGAACATGGCAACGAAAAAGGACTATGATATGTGGTACATTGAATATACAGGGATGTAGATATAAAATGGAAGACGTTCTACAAGATATGCAAAAACATAAGATCGACTTTGCAGTTCTTTCAGAAACAAAGAAAAAAGGCCAAGGAACACAGATCTGCGGAAATTATATTCGTATATACAGTGACGTAAAAAGGAAGAACGTGCAAAAAGAGGCGTATCTCTACTTATTAGAAAAAGGCACAAAGAAAATATCTCTTAATGGGAAGCTGTGAATGAGAGGATATTAAGAGTTAACGTATGCCTGAAGGGAATAAAAATGTCGATAATTGGTGTATATGGTCCGAATGACGACGCGAGGTTAGAAGAGAAAGAAAAATTCTATAAACAATTAGAGGACGAAATATCAAATACAGGACCCTCTAGAGAGATCTTAATACTTGGAGTCATAAATGCCAGAACCGGAAAAAAATCACAGAATCTACTAGTTGGACCTCATGGAGAAGACTGATTGAACTAACAATAACTAACGGCTTTTATGCGCATAAAAATATCCACAAATACACTTGGAGCCAAAGGACCAGAAACCTAAAATCGATAATTAACTAACTAATTATCAAAAATTAAGATACACGACGTCCGAGTTTACAGAGAAGCTGAATGCGGAAGTGATCACTATCTCCTAAAAGGAAAAATAATTTTACCGGCGCATAAACAAACCAGCCATCGACAACTTGAAAATGAAAATCTGGAAAGCAATAAAGAACCTCGATACAATGTATTGAGTTTAGAAAATGAAAGTACAAGAACTTTATATAAATATAGACTAGATAAAAAATTACTACATCTTTATGAGAATAGGTTAACAGAATCTCTACTTAAAAATCTAATAGACAGAATACACCAAGCAGCCAAAAAATCCTTAGGAATTAAAGGAAGTACTGGTGGAACTATCAACTACAACAACTTAAGAACAAAAAGCAAAAGCTCTATAAAGAATGGATGAGTACAAAAAAAGCATGAAAACAGACAGGAATACAAAAAAAGCCATGTCAATATTCAAACAAGCTGTAGTTCAAGCAAAAAATCAAAGTTGGGAAAACAAATGCCGAGAATTAGATGGATGCATAGGTGGACGTAAATCTAGAGAATCATGGAAATTTATTAAAAATCGAAGGGTACAAACGAGAGATGAAATAAATATAAACTCAATTACAGTCCAACAGAGGGAGGAACATTATAAATCACTCCTGGTAGAGCAAAGATCAGAATATATAAACAAATCCCCCAAGAAAATTCGAATTGTTGGAGAACCCATAGCTCTTGATATAGACAGGACAAAGAAAGCCATATATTTACTAAAAAACAATCAGACCCCAGGCCCGGAAGTTATTCCTGCAGAACTAATAAAGAATGGAACTGAAAAACTATTTAAGATCTTAACAAAAAATTTTAACCGATGTTTAAATGGGGAACCAATTCCACCATGTTGGAAAGAAGGCTGGATTACATCTATACATCAAAAGGGCAACAAAAAGAACTGCAGTGATCTCATATGTGAAGAGTATCATCCCTACGAATCTGAAGAGCAAAACGGTTTTAGAGCAGGTCGATCAACAATTGACAATATTTTTTGTTTAACACAAATTATCGAAAAAAGAACAATACCGTCACAAGATGTACACCTACTTCTAGTAGATCTGACAAAGGCATATGATACGGTCCCTATTGTTAAACTATGGGAAGTCCTAGAAAAATCTAATATTAATGTGACTATTACGGATGCCATTAAAGAATTCTATAGAAACACAACATCTAGAATAAAAGTAAGAAATAAACTTTGAAAGGGCTTTAATGTAACTAAAAGCCTACGCCAGGGATGTTCTTTGTCATCCACTCTATTCAATATATACATCGATGAAGCTCTGAGAATGTGGAAACGGAAGTGTAATGACACAACCCTATACACATTACATTACGCAGATGATTAGGTGGTGGTGGCTCAAGAGAAAGAAGACCTGGAATACATGTCCCGGAAACTATTCGAAGAATCCAGGAAATGGGGATTACAAATAAATACAAAGAAGACACAATATTTAAGCATTGGACAAGAACCGTTACCAGAAGATCTGATTTTAAACAATCAAACTATCAAGTGCTGTGAAGAATACGTATATCTCGGCACGAAACTCACCAAGACTGACCGAAACAACGAAACAATACGAGTCAGAATGACAAAAGGAAAAAAAAGGTATTGGGGCATTGAACTCAATACTATGGCAAAAAAATATTAGAGTAGAGACAAAAAAGAAAATCTATAACTCTATTACAACCCATACTGACTTATAGCTCGGAAGTATGGTAGCTGACAAATAAATAAAAAGACAGCCTACTTGCAGTGGAAACGTATTTCTGCATGCTAGAAATGAGGACGTAAGGAATTTAATTAAGGTAGAACGCACAATAATTGACTATATCGAAAAACAAACAACTACCTTGGTATGGACATGTAAAACGAAAGACTACCAAAAAAAGATTTTGGATTAGATCTCTACAGAAAAGAGGAAAAGAGTACGACCACCCACAACATGGTTACAAATTATTCCAAAGGGATGATGTTCTCCATATAAAAGACTGCTTGAAAAGCGTTGTAGGACGAAGAGTACGCGGAGAGTAACAAGCTAAACCTCATACGGATTTGAAGTATTAGCGCGACGTGTATTTCTAACATGCACTGCTCTGGGAGGAATTAAGCGGGCTACATTCTTCGAACACTTTCCATAAAAATACTTGTAGAACAGAGTCAAGTCGCGTTCCAGTCGTGTTCCAGCTAATCAAGGCCGCCGGCCAGTTCCGGGTCTCCAATTAGACGAACAGCTCTTCTCTGAACATAATCCAACAAATGCAGTGTGTATTTGGGAGTGGAGCCCATGGGAGCAGTATTCCATAGTTGGTCGAATTTGAGCTTTGTAAAGAATTAACAGTCGTTGTGGAGTGTAAAGCTTTCTGGTTCGAAATAATATTCCTAACTTTTGAGAAGCTCTCCTTGCTATGCCTGTAACGTGTTTTTGCCAGGACATATTTGCTCCCAAATTAACGCCCAACAAATTCAGTGACGATGCTAGGGGATGAAGTGCCCCGACATGACTATGTCGGGTTCAGCAACGTTAACCTTTTTTAGAAAAAACTGCCGCCTGGGTTTTTGTAGCGTTAAATTCCACTTGGTTACTGTCACCCCAAGATAGAATTACTTCCAGGTCTTTGTTAAGTTGAACGAGCTCCTGCTGTCTGCGGATATTCGCCTGAGTAGCCGATGTACGAGCGTTCAAAGTGAATGAAGAGATAAGCGTACTGTCATCTGCAAAGCTGTATATTGGATTCCCGGTCTTTTCCAGCAGGTCGTTAATATAAATGAGAAAGAGAGTAGGAGACAGTATGGAGTCTTGGGGAACACCGGCGTTGATAGTGAAGGTATTAGAAAGAAATCCGTCGACCGCCACTCGTAAAGAACGCTCTCTGAGGAAACATGAGAGCCACAAACAGAGCTTTTCAGACGTACCCTAAGAGCGTAGCTTAGCCAACAGTCCATCGTGCCAAACACGGTCGAATGCCTTGGATATGTCAAGAGCAACCGCTCGAGATTCTCCAAAGTGTTCAGTTGCGTTGTTCCAAACATGTGTTACATAAGTCAGAAGATCTCCTGTTGATCTATGTTTACGAAAGCCATATTGGTGATCGCTAATAATGTTGAATCCTTCAAGATATTTTAGAAGATGCTGATTGATAACATTTTCCATGACTTTCAATATTATTGAAAGCAGTGCGACTGGTCGGTAATTATTTGGCAAGGTCTTCTTCCCTTTTTGAGGTATCGGCTGAACTGTGGCACATTTCCAGCAGGAAGGAAATATTTCCTTTCTGTAGGATAGGGTGAACAGTCTACAGAAACCTGGTGTTAGTTCAGGTTAGTTCAGGTTAGCTTCATTAAAATACACTTTATGATACGCTGTCTGAAGACAACATCGGGCATCCTTGATTGCAATATGGGAATTGTAGGTGATGTTTTTCCTTGGAAATCGACAGTAGAATATGAAGCAAAGAGTTGAGCTAACAAGTTCGCTTTCTCAACAGGTGTCGTTGCAATAGAATTATCTGGCCGTGTGAGTGGTGGTATGGTGGATTTGGTGAAATTTTGACTAACTGCCTTAGCGACTGCTTAAAAGGACCTGGAATTGTTGGGACAAGCGAGAAGTTTGTTTCTAATTCGTTGATTGTGTGCCTTCTTGGTTTCGTCGATAATTCCTTTGCATCTGTTCTGGGCACTAACAAAGGTGTTACGATTTATGGTGTTATGATTTTCGCGCCATTGTCGGTAGGCAAGGCCGTAAAACCATAGTGCCAGACGCAAGAGTAATACTGTACATGTCATTATCCCAACTAATGATGCCTAAGTAATGAGGTTTTATATTAATGTATAGGTAGAAATTAAGATATAGGGAACTTAATATTTTGCATAGAATGTCTATGTTATATTAACTAATCTTAAGTTAAACTATACTTAGTCTGGTTTTTCTTAGGCCTCAGGGGGGATATGCTCTTAAGTCAGGCATTCTTTCGTGGGTTGGTGGGCCATAGGCTTCTCTGTCGGTGGAATTGGGATGCTGGGTTGTTTTGTCCAGAAAGCTGAGCTAGCCGGTGTTTATAATTTCTAGAAGGGTGGACGTCTAGAGGTTACGATGGATTTGGGTGTTGCGAACGAACAGTATGCGGTAATGTGGAGGTCTTTGTTCTAGACTGTTTTGAGAGTGGATTTATTGGTCTTGCACATTTAGCTCTGTACTTGAGTAGGTGAGGCAAGTCCTAATGATCATTTTGTAAATTGCCGAATTATTGCGTGTTGACGATTCACTGATCCTGTATAGTAGTTGATCTAGCTTCCCTAGGATTTGGTTGGCCTTTATGGTTGCTGCAGTGATCTGGTCTTTCGATACTAGTTGCTTGTCAGATAGGAGTTCCAAATACTTGATGGTGGTTCTCGGCTGGAGTCTGGAACCATGAAGAGCAGAGGGGACCGGTATGAGTCTGCATGATTTGGTGAGAATGATGGCTTGTATCTTGGCTAGATTCAGGATCCAGGTGGCGTTGGAAGTGATGATTCCGTTAGACTCGAAAGTAGAGATGATCGCGGTGTCGTTGGCATACATTAGTAGGGAAGTTTGATCTGACTTGGGAGTGTCGGCGATAAAGATATTAAATAGATGGGGAGAGAGAACGGAGCCTTGAGGCACTCCGGTTTCTTATGGCTACGACTTTGAAGGTGGCCTCGTCGACTTTAACTTGGAAAGTGCGGTCCGAGAGGAAGGAGAAAAACATTTAAATGATTTTAAGTCTGGCGGTGGATTTTAGCGACGTCATCCAACAATAAGTATTAAAATAACAACAATAAGTATTAAAAAAACAATAATAATTTTATAAACCGGACACAGAAAAGTCTAAACATGCAGTGTTTCACAGAATCATCAATTCACGCCACAAGGTGCTTGCAAGCTAACAAACCTGATATAGTATTATAAAAAAGATTGTTGTAATTGGGTTCTTAGCACCTGCTGAAACAAATTCAGCAATCAAGGAAGAAGCAGAACGTAAGCTCAAAAATTTAAACTACGACCTTCTTGCTCTATTCTCACGGTATTCAGTAGCAATGGTGCTCTTAATCATCAGAGTTTTATGGGTAATTAAGAACATATTTCTAGTAACACTAAAGAAGATATCAGCTTTTTATGTCTGAGTTCATTCACTTGCAATAGGAATGCAGAGTGCAGTTATTCTTGATTTTCTTAGACTACTCAGGAAGCTGAGTTTGGTCTATGATCACTAACCGAACGGATGTGGGGCATGATCATCATTATCTAATCGTACCACTGGGCGGTCTACGTGGTCCGGTCGGATGTTTATTTTTCTTTTAGATAACAATAATTATAATTTTCTGGTTTAGTTTTCCCAGATTGAAGAAGTCAAGCTACCGGGAACCACTGCGAAGTAAGACGATACTGTCAGCGAACTTCAAGGGGTCACCACTCGCGTCAGTTACCCACATATATGACTTCCTGAACGAAATATTAAAATACTAGGAAAAGTATATATAAAGCCACAGCTGGTAATTGCTAATGAACTTCCTGAAGGCAATATTTCAGAAAATGTATCAATCGAGACAACAAACAACGCGTATTGAAGACCAGCAACTAGAACGGATACGAGCTCTAGTAGAAATGCCTCGCAAAGTGAATCAAACCTGTTTTAGCTAACAATATTTTTTTCACACACCGATCGCACTTACTTGAGGAAGAGACACCTAAAGTTAAAGCAGCGCTATCTATAGAGCAACTAACAACATTGATAACCCAACCCAACAAAACGGCATGAGAAAACATTAGATGCGAACACTTCTACCCTAGACTGTTTTGGAACTTGGTGCATACAGTTCCAAGGTTAGAACGAAGTTAGTTTAGCAATCACATTGCTCGAAGAACTTTGTCAACTCAGTCCAGGTGATCCATATGCTATGAACGATTTTTAGTGGAAAGAATTTTCTAGTACCCACGAACATCTAGGTCGAATATTTAATACCTGTACGCGTAAGATACAACCAATTCCTAAGTGGTTTCTCGAAGGACGAACAGTATTATTTAACTATATACCGGTCACGTGCTTAAACTTTAGTTAGAAATATTCGCTCGTATTATTTACAACGTGTTACTGAGCACGTTTGAACCAATTCTTCAAGACTTCAGAGAGTAGCGTGGAGGTTGCAAAGAGAATCTTCTGATTGATCGATGTACTACCCAGGACTCCGTGCAATACAAAAGAAGTTTATTCATGGTACGCATTACTGTTGGAAAGCGATTGACTTAGCATCTCACGAACTGATCGTTAACCTGTTAGGAAGACTGAAAGTGGCGCTTTCTTTTATTACCTACATAGAACGTTAATGCTGGTTTAAAAAAAAAAATTATTAGAATATCGGGTAGGAAGTCTTTTAGGGTGACTCATTAAGGCTAATTTTATTCAGTATATTTCTGGTTTACCTTTCAATTACTTTACGCCAAACCCGTAGTCTGCTAGGAACTCGTAGGCATAAGGTCTAAGGATTTATTTTATATGGATGACCTCAAAATTTTATTTTTCTTTAGAACGAGACCTAAAGCAATTCCTTGGAGTAGTTTAAGAACATATTCGAGGTATTGGTATGGAATTTAGATTTGGATTGAAGATACAGCAACCGTTCTCCGCAGCAACTATAGGAAATAACTAACAAAGATCTGGTCGTCAGAACGAATAGGATGTAATAAAGTTGCTGCTATGAATATTTTGGCTGTATCGGTACTTCTCTATTTCTTTGGAGTAGTGACGTGGACAAAGGAAGAACTGCGAGATTTGGATGTTAACACGCGAAAAATCATGCACATGAATAGAAGTCGTCTTCCTGGTTCCTCTGTTCCGTGGGTATACTTTTCACGACAGCCAGGTGGGAGACGACTTTTGAGCTTAGCATGTCTGCATATTCACATTGTGGTGGGACTAGCGTGCAAGATTCCAAAGAATTTCGATTCTCTCCTGTAGGTGATCTACGGCCATGAACCGAGAGAGCTTTTCTGTTTAGAGCTGCGCAAGTCACAGCGGAACAACTAGACCCCTAGACAGTTATTAAAATAGAAATTTTATAGGCCGCATACTGAGAAGCCCCAATATGGAGTGTTTTGTAGAAACACTGATTCGCTATGGCTGACGAAAAAAAACTAACATTTGATTTTTAGTTTTAGAGTCCGACAAATTTCTACTATATTCTCAGGATTTCGTAATTAATTATTGTATCGCAATTGATTTATTAAACTGGCGAACATGAAGTGTAGGATATGCCGCAAAGAGCCAAAACTACTTATGCATTTACTTTTAACATGTTCAGTTTACGCTCGCCCATCCATCGTCACAATGCAGCTTTGCAGGTCCTATATTGCAATCTTAGAGATTCATAGGGCCTTAATGATGTTCCCAAGCTGCCGCGAGAACTTGAGTCCGTTGTGGAAAATAACAGATACCGCATTTATTCAAATTTGGTCTTTTCGGCCACACGGCTTTTGCAAACCAGCAAACCTGAAGTAATATTTCTCGATAGAATAACAAAAGAGTTTTTTGTAATTGAGTTTTTAGCATATGCTGAAACAGATTATAAAAATTACAGCAGAGGAATTTAAAACAGATTACTCTGCACAATTGAACCCTTTCCTCAAGACATCAGGGAGCAGCACGTAGGAAAAAGAGGATGTGAAGGAGAATATTTTAATTGATAGATGTATCACATTAAAAAGTAATTATGCTAATATGCTGGCTGTACCTGTACTGCTGGTTGAAGCAAACGAAAAATAATGCACATCAACTGAAGTCTCCATCCTCGTTATTATGTTCCTCGTATATACCTTTCACGTCATTAAGTTGAAAGAGAACTTTTGTGCTTAGGATATTTGCATAATTAAATGGGGGTAAGACTTAGCGGGCAAGGTTGCAGAGAATCCCGTTTCTCTGTTTCTCTTCTGGAAATAGGATGCTGCCATGGACAGAGAGGAGTGGACGTTTATCTATCTATTTATAATTAGCGCTGCAGAAGCGGGACAACTTGGTCTGGCAGTAAACCTTAGCGACCCCATCGAACAAAAATTTGACGACTTTAACATTTTAGATTTCGAATTACCTTAACTTAACAAAGTTATTAAAACAGCATAACAATAGCAATTTTATAGGCAGCATACCGAAAAAGCCCCATCATGAACTGTTTTAGATAACATTGTCAGGATGTGGGGTTAATACGGTAAGATTCTTGTCATTGGCTTGTCGGTCCGTGATGAAACAAATATAGCAATCAAATACAAATATTTTAACGTCTAGCCTCACGCTCCATTTCCAAGATTTTTAAAAATTCAACAATGGCGGTCCTAGTCATACAAGCTTCAGAAGGAATTAAGAACACGTTTTTAGAAAACCCGAAGAAAATACCGACTTGCCGTGTTGCTGCTGATTCATTTGCAAGGATGATACTGAAGGCAGTTATCCGTATTTTTGTCAGATTTTCCAGGTAGATGATCACTTACCGAATGGACATGAGGCGTGAGCATCATTGTCTGATGAACCTTGAGTTGTTTTTTCAGACAGTAATCATAGTCATTTTTTTTTTATGGGTCTAGCACACATGCTACAGGGAAGTCCTTAAAGCGCTACAGGAGCGACACGTGTGCGGAGAAAGCGATTCACGTTGTTCTTGAATCGCTGTAGATTGTACTCGGTGGGAAACACAGTCCTGGGATGATGTTCTCCATATAAAAGACTGCATGAAAAGCGTTGTACGCGGAGTAACAAGCTGAACCTCATACGGATGTGAAGAATTAGCGCGACGTGTACTTCTAACATGCACCGCTCTGGGAGGAATTAAGCGGGCCACATCCTTCGAACACTTTCCATGAAAGTACTTGTAGAATAGGCTCAAGTCGCCAACCGTTCTTCGAAGTTCCAGCGAATCAAGGCCGACGGTCAGTTCCGGGTCTCCAATCAGACGAACAGCTCTTCTCTGAATAGAATCCAACAAATGCAGTGTATGTTTGGGAGCGTAGCTCCAAAGATGGGAGCAGTATTCCATAGTTGGTCGAATTTGAGCTTTGTAAAGAATTAACAGTTGTTGTGGAGTGTAAAGCTTTCTGGTTCGAAATAATATTCCCAACTTTTGAGAAGCTCTCCTTGCTATGCCTGCAACATGTTCATACCAGGACATATTTGCTCCCAAATTAACGCCCAACAAATTGAGTGACGATGTTAGAGGAATGGAGGCCCCGACATAACTATGTCGGGTTCAGCAACGTTAACTTTTTTAGAAAAAACTGCCGCCTGGGTTTTTGTAGCGTTAAATTCCACTTGGTTACTGTCACCCCAAGATAGAATTTCTTCCAGGTCTTGGTTGAGTTGAATGACTTCCTGATGTCTGCGGATATTCGTCTGAGTAGCCGAATATTCTATATATAGAATATAAAAAGCCTCTTGTACTCATATTTGTGGACTTCCAAAAAAGGATTTTGTAAATCAGCAAATACTTTTGGAAGCGCTTGCTGAGTGTCGTATTGATCATTGATACTCCAATGTAATTCACTATATATATCAAAATGCCACCGCTCATGTTAAAACACAAACTAATCAATCCACCAGCAAATTTCAAATCGAAAGAGGAGTGCGGCAGGGTGATACGCTCATACCCAAGCTTTCCGTAACACTGCTAGAAAGTATTCTAAAATCAATAAACTGGGAAAGAATGGGACTTAACATTGACGGTGAAAAGTTAAAACACCTCTGTTTCACCGACGACATTGTCTTAATAACAGACAAAATACAAGAAGCGCAAACTATGCTACACATGCTTCAGGAAACTTCAGGAAAGGTTGGACTAAAAATCAATCTATCCAAGATACAGTTTATGACAAATCTTATATTAAGCGACACTATAAAACTGAATAACGTAGAGATAGAGCAAGTGCACCAATATAAATACCTAGGACATGAAATCAGCATAGGACGACATAACCAAACACATGAAATTCAGCGGCAAATAGGTCTCTCCTGGGCTGCATATGGCAAACTGGCCTATGTATTCAAATCTAATCTTCCTATGTGTTTAAAAAAGAAAAGTACTTGGCAGATGCATACTCCCCGTTCTTAACGTACGGAGCGGATATTCTCACAGTGACGAAGAAAAACATCAATAAAATATGTGTCATGCAACGAAAGATGGATAGGTCAATATTAGGCGTTATTCTTAAAGATCACATCCCAAATCACACTATCGGAAAGAGAACGCGGATACAAGTCGCAGTCAAATTCATTCTACATCTTAAATGGAACGGGGCTGGGCATGTTGCTAGGTTTAAAGATGGGCGATGGACAAGAGAATTATAGAGTAGCGATCAACATCCGAAGCCAATCGGAGTAGAGGTAGACCACCAAGTAAGTCGGTGGATTGAGGATTTGAAAAGAGTTGCTGGAAATTTGGTACAAGCGGCCTAGAACAAAAAAAAGTGGCAAGACTTAAGGGAGACTTTCGTCTAGCAGTGGACAGTATAAGGTGATGATGATGACAATGATGATGACAATGATGATGAATCATAGCAAAGGGCTGGTGTATGAAATAGCAATAATAAAAATAAAAACATGCAAGAGAGTTTTAATAATTTAACTAAGAAATCAAAACTGATACTAACATTCTAGTCGGTACAAATTCGTGAGAATTTGATTAATAGTTTCTCTTATCCCGTCCTGCGTAGATAATTTTTAAAATTATGCTTAAAATTACTACAGTTTAAATTTTTTAAATTAGATAATATACTATCATAAATTATTGATAAATTTATTTAAATGAATATTTTTTATACATTAGTATTTTTAAATTATATATATATATATATATATATATATATATATATATATATATATATATATATATATATATATATATATATATATATATATATATCCGGTTTCATAGAGTTCTACGCCTTCCGGTTCCCAGTCGCCAACTTCTATCTTCCCAATCTCCTGGTCCTAAGTTTCTAGATTCCGCCAATCCAGGTTGTTTTCGGCCTTCCCCTTTTTCTTCTTTCTAGAGGTGTCCATTTTAAAACTAGTTTTTGGATGCGCTGTTCTGTCATTCTTTCTATGTGCCCGTACCAGACTAATTGTTTTTGTTGAATCGTCTATTGTTCTCGTTATCTTCATGATTTCTCTTATTCTTTCATTTCTGATTCTGTCCATTCTTGATACAACAGCCGATCTTCGCCAGTAGTTCATGTTGATAGCATGAAATTTCTGTGTCTGGATGATTAATCTTTTGAATTTTGCTAGCTCTTGTCTGTATGTTATCTTGTTGTTGTTGTCTTTTGTGTTCAACCACTTATCATATGCTTGTTGTTTTTTCCTTTTTTGTTTTTCCATTTCGTCGTTCCAGGTGAACTGTCCTTTATATCGTGTTGCTTTCTGTTTCAGTCCCAAGGCCTCTTACGCAGCTAAGTGTAGTGCTTTTAGTATGTGTTCGTATATCGATTCGATCTCGAAATTATGGTACGCTTTATTGAATTTTTCGTTCAAACGGTTTTTGTAAAGTAATTATATACTCCGTTGGTGTAGGCTATTCACGTTGTACCTAATTTGTTGTATTTGTTCTTCTTCATAAGGTGGCTCGTCAACTTCATCTCTATTGGATTTAAATGATGTGGAGATACGACTTTTACTAAGTAATGGTCTGAGCCGCACTTCGCTCCCCTGTAGTCTCTTATATCTTGAACTCTTCATTTGGAGTCTTGTTTTATGACAATGTTATCAATTATAGATTTTACTCTTTTTATCCCTTGATGTCAGGTATATTTATGAATGTCTTTATATTGGTAAAATCCGTTCAAGATACGCCGACTCTGTTGTTCACAAGTTTTTATGAATCTTTGATCATTTTCATTGACTACCCCTACCCCATGTCTTCCAATGACGTTGTCATTTATCTTTCTTCCAGTTCGGATATCAAAGTCGCCTAAAAGAAAGCATTTACGTTGATCACCATCCTTGATAAGAACATCTTCCAGCTGTTGGTAGAATAGGTCTTTTTCTAGGGCTGGGGAGTCTTCATTGGGGCCATATACACCGACCACTGTTATTTTGTGTCCTTTTATGTTCAAGTTAGCGGTGACTATTCGTTCATTTATCGTTTCCCAACTTGTTAATTTGTTTTGGAGTTTTCTATTTATTATTATTGACACACCTCTGCTTGATTTGTCTCTTGTAGGAATATTGTTGTCTTTAAATCAGCGTTTCTCAATCTCTGGGGCGCGCCCCACTAGGGGAGCGTCATTACACTATTGGGGGGCGCGAGCGTATCGAAAAGAAATTTTTATTTAAAACATTCATTAAAAAGATTTAATATAATTTATTGAAAGGAAAGTAAAACAAAATACATTCTGATATAATAAAAAATAAAATACACATTTACACTGATATAATACACCTATAAATAGGATTGTATTAGTACTGCACAATGTATTTACCTAATAATTAACATATCAATACTAAATTAAAAACAAGTTTAATAATTATTAGTGACTCCCTTGGGCCTGTTTTGCAGAGCAAAGATTCTCTGAGTTCTTTTTCTATATTTAGTTGAGATCTATATTTTGTTTTCAAAGCAGCCATCGCAGAAAATCCGGTTTCGGAAAGGTAGGATGTTGAAAATGGTAATAGTATACGATATGCTCTTGTTTTCAGTGCAGGAAACTCATCATTCACCCCTGCCCAAAATTCAGAGTGATTCCGTATTAAATTGTCTTTTGATTTCGCCAGTTGCCCTGTAGTCTATGAAGATCTCTTCTTCGGAAGTCGAGAGTCCTTCGGGAGTATTTTGAAATGGATCCCTAACCCACTCGTAACTTGCTACCAAGTTGTCGTCAGTAAGAAAATACTTTTTAAAATTCTTTGTCAATATGGCTAGATGATTTTCAATGGTTAGTAAAACAACTTTCACATGTTGTTTTTCAGCCTTGTACATTTTAACACATTCACCCACATTTGCAAACATTTCTAGATTATTTTGCTTTACATTTCTGCTCCACAATTCCAATTTTCTACAAAAAGCATTAATTTTATTACTTGTATCGAATATATGTGTATTTGTTCCTTGGAGTTGAAGATTTAAGGTATTTAGTTTCTCCAATATATCGACCAATAGCTCAATTTCATCACAAATAAACTATCTGAAAACTTCTCGACTTCCGGTCGGTTTTCCTCTTCTAGAAAAATGGCGATTTCATTTCTTAATTCATAAACACGTTGCAAACATTTCCCACGTGATAACCATCTTGCCTCGCAATAAAATAGTAACGCTGAATGTTCGGCACCCATGTCTTTACAAAGTGCACAAAAAATTCTAGATTTTAGGGGTCTCATTTTAATATAATTTACTACGGTTACAACTGTAGTGAGCACAATATTCAGAGCAGGACTCATTTCTTTGGAAGCCAGAGCTTCTCTGTGGATCATACAATGTGTCCACACACACAGTGGATATTTTTGTTTCACAAGTGCCTGTACACTTTGAAATCTTCCAGACATTGAATGAGCACCATTGGTATATATTCTGACGCAATTTTTCCACTCTATATCACTCTATATTTGCCTCGTTTATAAACTCATTTAAGATAGCAAATAATGCGAGTGATGTTGCTTTGAGTTCTATTGGTTTGCAGAAAAATAGTTCTTCTACTGCTGACATACCATCACAAAATCGAACATAGGCAATAAAATGAGCATCTTTATTGCTATCTGTTGCCTTATCAAGCTGAATTGAAAACAATTTGTCACGCAACTTCCCGAAAAGCTCATGCTGTACATCTTCAGCTATATCACCAATTCGACGAGCAGCAGTATCATTTGATATAGGTATGGATAGCAATTGTTTGACAAAATTATCTCCAAACATAGTTTCTACAGTCTCAATTGCTGCTGGCAAAACAAGCTCTTCACCAATGGTGTGAGGTTTTTTTTTACATCTAGCTATTTTATATGAAACTTTGTAAGAGGCAAGTAAAGCTTTTTCATTCACAGACAAAGTTTTAAAAAAAAATGGTTTCTGTTTTACATATGATTTTAATTTTAATTCGAAGAATTCTGGGGGTCTGTTAAGGAACTTACTATGAAGCGTTTCCAAATGTCGTTTAAGTTTATTTGGTTTCATGCTGCCAAGATGTTTGAGCAAATAACACACAGGGGCCTTTCTTCTTCATTTACTTCAGTACTGGTAAACTCTAAATTTAAGTATTCTTGAGAATATTTTCTTGATTTTATTTTCGGAACCACGCTCGTCTGTGCACTTGTTGATGCTTCACTATCGTCTAATGCTCGCTTACGCTCACTTAAAAATTTATCCATGATTCTGTATAAATTTACTGCCGTGAATACTTAATAACTTGAATTTCAATTAACACGTAAATTACAACATACATATTCATGATAAATCCGATAGCAGTAGAAGGATAAACTCGACTAAGACGGGCTGTAATTGAACGAGGTGCAGCATTTATACACTTTTGGGCAGACTTTCCGAATGTTCGGGACAACTCGGAACTTCTCGCGAAGCCGCTACCGATATGGTGGACGTGACAGAGAGCAATAGAGAGGCATGGATTCTAGTTTTGTCAACGCAGCAGATATATGTTGCCAAATATGAATAAATTTACTTATTCTTGGTAGTTTGTAAGGTTTGTAATTAAGGTCATGTGTAACTTTAGCATCAAAATAATGAAAATACATTATTATCGCATGCATTGTTATTGTATGAGAAGGGGGAGGCGTGATGAAAATTATGTTTGAAAATTGGGTCGCAAATACTGAAAGGTTGAGAAACGCGGCTTTAGATACTACTTAATCTTTAACAGCAGCCGCACATCCATAGTTTTTTTACTAAAAGTTAAAAAAAAAAACACGGTCAAGTGCAAGTTGGACTTGCACTTGACCGTTAATTGCCTTTAAAATAAAATGCAATTCTTACCTAGGCTAAGTTAATTAGGTCCCTGATGTGTGTATATCTTGAGATTCAATACGTATTTTCACGTTTTTTCTTAGTCAACAGTTGTAGCATCTTAGCTACTTAATACCTAATAAATCAATTTAACTCAATATAGACTCTAGTAGTAAAAATGTAAAACAAATATTTACTACCTATTTATTTGTTTAATTATAAACAGATAAAATAAAATTATTGTTTCTCGGTACAGCTACGCGGACGCGGTAATGGTAATGTACCGAAAACTATACTATTATTTTTTTAAGACCAGATAATTTATAAAACGTAATGAAGTCATGATAATTTTCGCTAAACTACACTTCGTGAAAACTATTTTAGGATTTTTAAAAAATTTTTCGGTCAGTACTTTTCGAGACAGGGTGGGAGGATAACGATCTTTGGCTATTTTTTAAACATTATACAAAGAAAAATATGCGCAAGTATTACACCATTAATATTTTTGAATTCGTGTTTTTTACAGGCTATGCCACTCCACTCGATGACTCGGTAAAAAAAATGTTTCTTTTCACTTTCGATTTCACCTCCCAGAACTAACCCCTTAAATCAAAATTTAACTTTTAAAACTATGAGGCTCTTGCGATATCATTTCCTATATTTACTCCAAATGTCAACTTTATATGTCAAATAGTTTCGGAGAAAATTGGGTGTGGCAGACAGACGCATGGACACCGAAGTAATCCCAAAAGTGTTTCATACGGAACACTAAAAACTACTTAATAATAACACAGGTATACAAAAAATATTCTCTTTTAAGTGAGACACGTGTTTTCTTAAGTATTTTTTTATGCTGAATCCAAAATAATCAGAAAAAAAGACATCCACCCTAAGATTTTTTCAGAAAACACACTTAAAGTTGCCAGAAAACTATTAAATTGAAAATAATACGTTTTAATAATATAAAACTGTATAATCATTAAAATAATGGAATAAAACCATTATTTCAGACAACTTTAAATGTTGTGAATCTACATTTATCATGAAAACTTAAAAATATTAGGTTTTAGTGTTCATGTTTAATAAAAAAAGCACGCATACGCCACCTTTAACGTATGTAGCAAAATGTTGTTTCAAATAAATATGTGCAAGGCTAAGTTAAAAAATTGTTTTTAATTTTTTATTAATATTGAATAAAACTATGATTTCCAGTATTTTTTGAAGTTCTTAATCCTGACTTGACATCAAAAAATATAGTTTTTATGTTCAGTTTCACCGAAAAGCCCGCTTTAAACCCTTACAAAGGTGCTATGTGGTTGGGAAAATGCTTTTTAAGTAATTAAATGCAACAGCTAAACAAAAATTTTTTTTTTCGAACAAAACTAGCATTTCTAGTAGTTTTTTAAGTTTCAAATTCGAATTTGATATCAGGACATGAGGAATAGTATTTAGTGTTAAAAAAAATATCCGTTTACTATTTATGAACAAAAGGTTGCAATCTAATCTACATCCCTTGAAAGTTTTAGACGTCAATTTTGTGGATAGATTGATTGAGTGAATATGGGGGAATGTGAGTGGGTGTGTGAGGTAGTGAGTGAGTGCGCTAGTGAGTGTAGAAGTGAATGAGTGAGTTAGTGGGGGCATACAAATAAGTAAGTGTGTGAATGACTGAGCGAGCGAGTGAGTGAGCGAGTCAGTGAGTGAGTCAGTCTTGAAGTGAGTGAGTATGGAAGTATGTAAATGAGTGAGTGTGTGAGTGACTGAGCGAGCGCGTGAGTGAGTGTGTCAGTTGGTAAGTCAGTGATTGAGTATGATGATATGCGAGTGAGTGAATGTGTGACTATTTGAGTATGCGTGTGTGAGTGATTTGTTTACTTATCTACTATCTATTTTAACTGTTTTATATAAAATTATAATTCAATCTTTCGTTTTATAAATTCTGTTTTCAATTTTCTTTTTTTTTTTTCGTTTTTTTTATTAGAATTTTTTATTTACTAGGCATAACTTTTTCTTTTCTCTTTTGGTTTTTTTCAATTTGTCTTCAAATGACGGAATATTTGATTTTCTTTTATGATTTCTATTTGTTAAAATGTATTTTTTTTTTCATTTTAATAGTTTTCTGGCCGATTTAAGTTTGTTCCTCCTCCCGATGCATGTCTTTTTTTATGTTTTTTTTTTTGGATTCACCTTAAACTTTTTTTTAAGAAAACACGTATCTCATTTAAAAGACAGAAAATTTTTTTTGTATACCTGTGTAATTAAACAATTGATTATATACCTCAAACTGAAATTCTGAAAGGAAAACCAATAATTGCACACAATTTTTAGTAGATATTTCAGAACACGCTTAGTAAATAGTAGAAAACTCAAAATTAAATAAAGTAGGTAGGTATACTTAAATTAAGGAAAATTACTTAAATAATATTTGTCGCCTAAATGAATCTCACACTATTAAGTACTTATTGAACAAAAAATACATTAATAACAATAAATAAAGTTTTTATTGTTATTTAGTACCTATTGACACCAACAAAGTACCTACAATGTGCCTACAAAAAGAATGAATGAAAGAATCTTAAAACCACGAATAACAAAACAATAAACCTTTTCGTCTTCAGAAACATAACATCAAATCATCGTGTCACTAAACTTCGAGAAAATCACATTATAGACTGGCACTGCAAGTGCAAGACAAACACAACACCCCTCTAGCCCAAGTCTGTCTATCGCCGTTTCCCACCACGCCACGAGTGAGTCGCCCTCCGCTCGCTCGTGACAAGTTTCTTTCCCCACCATGTCGGCTCCCTTTATCACAACCTTATAAAATATAGCCTAGGTTCACCCCAAAAGTCCAGGCTACCTTTTTTTTTTTATCAGATTGGTAGTTTTAGAGATTACCTCCGAAAAAAAAACAAACACACAGACTTTAATATTATACAATCTACTCCATTTAAAATAATAGAATCTACAAACTTAAGTTCTGATTTAGTATTTACTCTTGAAAATTATGTAAAATTCTAAATTTCAAATATTTGTTTTAATTATAAATTTTAAAACTTAGACAACTTTAAAAATAATCGATCTATGATATACTATTTATTTAATTTTCCGTATAAAGGACAATTCTGCTGATTACGTAAACACCATTCAGGCTCTATCGCATCGGAATTGATACCAAAACTAACCAAACGTTCTCTGTGTAGCAAAATTCTTTCTTCAGCATCAGTCCAGTTAGTTAATGGATTGGTCCACAAGGTTTCAGCAAATGCGGCAGCTCTAGGCCACAGACGGCTATCGATGGAACTAGAATCTGATTGTTCTGTCCATAAAGCTGTTTCTCTCCTAAAACTTGATTCGTTCTGTTACCTGAATATAAAAAGAAAATAATGGTCAATTAGGTACATAATATTCTCGAAAATAAAATCGTTAAACAAATACAAATAACGTGATCCGGTGAGAATTTAGAAAGTAAACATAATTACCACTCAAAAGCTTTCTGTATGTGTAAGTCGGGTTTTGACTTTTTTCTCTTTGATGAGTTTTATAAAACGGAGTTTACATACGTCATTTTTTATAATAAAGTTCACTGTCCCCTTTGTGTTATTGTATACAAGTCATACAATATTTTGTATAAGTAGCGACAAAAAAGGAAGTTCTTTATTTAGGTCCGTGGTTCCTAACCTTTTTTAATCGTGACCCTTTTTAGATTTTTTGTTTGCGACCCCCTCTTTCTCATCTGCCATACTGGATCAATAAAACAAAAAATAAAGGCTTGAAAAGGATTTAACAGTGATATATTTTATAAAATATTAATTATTAAGTATTAATGTTTAATGTGATGAGTTTGCATCTGCTTAACAAGTGTTGGTTGAGTTTTGGTCAAGGCTAATCTCATGTCATCTTGAACATCCAACTTATTCCTGGCTTTTGTCTTGATTTGCAGAAGAGTTGAAAGCAGAGGTAAGTAGAATCAAATGGCACTAATATTCGAAAAGAAAGCATGGAAGCTTTAGGATACGAATAACGCATAGCACACCAAAATTAAAGTAACTATTTTTTCTGAAATAAATCATGCGCTGAGGAGTTATTTCGCAGCTTCAAAAATTCATCCTGTACTTCATTGAGAATGTCGGTAACATCCAAAGATACACAAAATGGGTTTCGTACTAATGCAGCTTCTTGTTTAGAGATCTCCGGGAAATAAGGTTATATATCAAATTCAAGGTCTTGAAGGTCGTTATTAAATTTCCTCTCTTAGATTATCTACAATTCCCCGCCTCCGATTCTTCAGTCTTGGTGCAAAGGTGTTCAAAGATGGTAAAGTTTCCAAGATTTACTTTACAGAGCCAGTTTTGTAGCTTTAATACGAACGCCTGGATATTATCTCTAAAGTGAATAATGTGCGTTTTCTTACCCTGCAGTTTTAAATTCAGCTTGTTTAGCTGATCTAAGATATCAGATAAATAAGCTACTCTTTGGATCCAGGTCTTGTTATTAAAATGTGTCATAAACTCATGTTTTTCTTTCATTTCTAAGAAGTGTTTTATTTCATTTTTAATACAAAGACTCGGCTAACATTTCCTTTTGATAATCAACGAACAGCAGTATAGAAAAGAAGACATTTGTGATCCGAGTTCATGTTTTTGCATAGTTCTTTGAACAGACGAGAATTGAAAGCACTAAATTTTATATAATTGACAATAGTCACCAAAGAGTTGAGCAATTTTTGCAAAAGCTTTGGAAGAATCTTGATAGCAAGGGCAAATTGATGAATCATGCAGTACAGTCCCTTTGTTGGCGTGCAAGCTCTTTAATTTTTGACTGAAAGCCCGACCTCGATCCATACATAGCTGGTGCTCCATCGGTACATACTCCACACAAGTTTTTCCAATGTAAGTCATTACTTAAAGATTGAACTTCTTATCTTCACCTTTCGTAGTAGTATTTAGTGCTTTACAAAACAGAAACTCTTCTTTGATGCCCTCCAAGTGAATATATCTTGCGAAAACGAGTAACTGGGAACATGAACTAACATTGTTAGACTCATCAAGTTAAAAGCAAAAGAGAGGAGGTGCCTTTATTTTAAATAAAATTTGATCCATTACGTCTATGGACATGTTTGAAATGCGTCTCTGGATGCTGTTGTTGGACAAGGATATATTACGCATTTTAATCTCACTCTCTTCTCCAAGAATTAGTTTAACCGAATTTAATAAACAGGGTTTGATAGTGTACCGTTTTTCGAATTAAACAAGATACTAACTAATAACGAACTATTTATATACAAACAATAAAAAGAACACTGTAACAATTTAACACAGGTAACAAGTTTACTGAGCGCGACAATTTATCAGTGCACTTATATTTACATTTGAAAGTTTAAACTTGCGGGTGAGGTGCGTGCGCCAGCCGTCCACAGATTATGTTGGATATCTTGTGTATTGCCAAACATAAATAAATTATTAACATTTTGACAACTACTTTTAAATTTTAAAATTGAATTTTGGTTTTTAAAATTGATATTCGGCGACCTCTCAAAAAAGCCAAGACGACCCCCTTGTGGGTCACGATCTACCGGTTGGGAAGCACTATAAACTCAATTTTTTTTACACATTTTTAGTTAATGTCATAATTAATTATTAATTCTACTTAGTATTAATCCCTTTTATAGCATGCATCAGCAAGTAGGCCTCACGATACATGTGTATCGTATGAATTCTTGTTGAAACAAGAATTGTAAATCAAATAAAAAAAATTGGTAAAGTGATTTACTCAGTACTTCCCTTGCACGCAGTTCCCAAATAAACACTGGATTTGATTTTCTCACACCAAAGAATAACTTAATCCAATCATTACAACTCGGTACTTTATATAATAATAATAAAAATAAGATAATGACTTTTATTAGAGAAATTGTGATAAAGAATATTATTATCAGATCGTAGACTTTAAGAACCCTAAAAGAGATGTATTCGGATATATGTATACGCATCCACCCTTCTAACCCCTCACTCCATCTCTTGAACACCATATATTTTTTAATACAAACAATGATACTAACATCCTAATCAACAACCAGAAAATGCTTTTTAATATTATTAAAATTAAATAATATTTAACAATCCTCACCGTTTTTACTCTTCCCTCCTCTCAGAAAATTTTCAGATTCGTCTCCAAACTCAAAGAACGCTGAAAAGGACGTATATACGGTATGCATAAAGGCACTCCTCTAATCCCTACCCACATCCTTTTAACGCAGTATCTGTTTTGCTATTTTGTATTATACATTTAAGTATCAATCAAACAAAAACCAAAAAAAAAATTACGTCATGTTATTAAAACTGTACAATATTTAACTACTTTTACCTCTCTAACCCTATACGTCTCCTAAGGTTGAAAGTAACGAAAAAAGAACATAATACATAATTTGTTGACTTCAAGAACCCTTTAAAAGATCAATAACGGGATAAATACGAAACAGCTTCGCTCAACTCACTTGCCAATCCGTTTAACTTCTTTTACAATTTACTGTGAACAATTATGCTTAAAAATTGTTCATTATTTAACCAAAAACTAGAAAAAACTATAATACTTTTAAAACTACATAATATTAAACGCCCCTTACCCCGTTCACTACCGTTACCTATTAACATTGCAACTAATAAATAAAACTTAATTTTCCAAGAACTCTGAAAATAACATATATATCAAGCAACCCTACCAGCCAACCTCCGTCCCCACCGCTTGAACCCTTTATATATTTAACTACATATAACGCACTTAAAATTTGTCCGTTATTTTAACAAAAGACCTGGACAAACTGTTCTTCAAACTATTGAACCTGTAAAATATTTCCCAACTCTTACTTTTTCTTGTAAAATTAAGAGTAAAACAAAAAGAACTTAATTCTCGGTTTCCTCGACTCCAAGAACCCTGAATAGGAGATATAATGAAATATATATATATATATATATATATATATATATATATATATATATTTCATTATAAGCAACCCCTTTAACCTCTTCACCTATTTCTCCAAACCCTTGTAGTTTTATTATAATCAATTATACATAAAATTTATTTATTCCCCTAACAAAAAATACAATTAAAACCATAGAGAATATACGGACACCCACCACTTTCATTCCTTTTTCCTGAAACGATATCGCTTAAAAACTGGAAGTTTCATCCCTTCTGCAGGTGTTATATTTATGCCAAATTTTTGAAATTGATCTCATTTTGTTCGAGAGTTATCGTGCCAGATCGACAGATGAAGATCGACGGAAAAACGGTGATTTTCGTGATCTAGGAGCTCCAAAATGTGAAAAAAGCACAAATTTTAAGGGTAATTTTTTTTTTTGAATGCAATATTTTCTTAAGCCAGAAAAGTAAAAAAGAAAGTGTCGTACCAATACTGAAATTTTTCACAGGCTCGACATTTAAAATATCATGTTGTCAATGTTGTGAATGTTAGTAGGTGTTTCTTAAATTTTATTTGTATGTGATTCATTTAAAGAGCGTAGCAAAACAATTTGTATAATATTTAGTACTCACGTGTAGGAATGGGAATTTTATTTGATATGTCGTTAGTTATCGAAGTATCAAGTAGCGATGAATTGTGTGTTGTGTAGGTGAATTTAAAAATTAACGGTATAACGATAATCAGTGTCGAAATATATTTATAGTTATCTATAGGTAATAACGAATCATAATTATTGTTTGCATATCAGTTTTAAGATACAGGAGGAAATGTAAAATGTTTTGTTTTAAGAATTAAAGTGGTTGTGTCTTTAGGGTACCGGGACCGTATACCTCTCCTGGAATAGAATCTGATGTTCGTGATTTAATGTATTAAAAGAAAATAATGCGAATATACTTTTATATAAATTTAATATTGTAAGTAAGATATCATATTTAAACGAAAACAAAAATAAAAAACCAAATACAAGGATAGATTGAAAAGTTCGCGGCCTCACCAAAAAATAATTATAATATTTTTATTATAGTACCCTCAATAAGTTTATACTCTCTTTCGTTGTCACAGTGTCAAATTTTGTTGCTGTAGATTTTGTGGTTTTTAGGTTAGAACGAGTTTAGTGAGACCAAGTGCAGCGTTTTTGGAAAAATGGAAAAAATTGAACAACGTTCAGTCATCAAGAACCTGTTTTAAAAAAGATTAACATCAAAGGAGATGCACGATGATATGAAAACAACACTAAGGGTATCTGCTCCATCATATACCACTGTGAAAAAATGGGTTGCAGAATTTAAACGTGGAGGAGAGAACATCGAAGATGAACCTCGCTCCGGACGGCTCACGATATCTACGACTAAAGAAAACATCGGCAAAGTATGTGATCTTATATTGAAAGACCATATATTAACTATCAGGGATATTGAAGATACTATAGGCATCTCGTATGAACGAACACAAAAGATGATTGCAAACGAACTCGGATTTTCTAAGGTTTCCGCTAAGTGGGTCCCCGATTGCTTTCAGTTGAACAAAAACGAATTCGACTCACGATTTCTCGCGACTGTTTGGAGATGTTTGAGGCTGGTCCGCAAAATTTTCTTAACAGATTTGTGACAATTTACGAAACCTGGGTTCACTACTATACTCCAGAGTCAAAACAACAATCCAAGCAGTGGAAAAAATCTGGTTAACCGACCCTAAAGAAAGCGAAGGCAATTCTGTCGGCTGGAAAAGTGATGGCGTCAGTTTTTTGAGATGCTAAAGGTATTATTATGGTGGACTACCTTCTGAAAAGCGAAACAATAAACTCGACTTACTATTGCACCCTATTGCGTCGTTTACGTCAAGAAATTAAAGAGAAACGCCCAGGAAAAGCCCAGGACAACGCTCGCGTTCACACGTCTGTTGAGTCTATGGCTCAAATTCGTGATTATGGTTTCGAATTGCTGCCCCACCCGGCTTATTCTCCTGATTTGGCACCTTCGGACTTTCATATGTTTCCAAACCTAAAAAAACACCTCGGTGGTCAGAAATTTTTATCAAATGAAGAAGTCGAAGCTGCAGTTAACCAGTATTTTGAACACCTTGAGGAATCTTTTTTTCAAACAGGGTTGGAAGCTTTGGAAAGCAGGTGGAAGAAGTGCATAGAGCTAGGTGGAGATTACTTCGAAAAATAAAAATATTTTTGTACGTATTTTACTTGTTTTCTTGACTAGGCCGTGAACTTTTCAATCCATCGTCGTAGATTGTAGAAAGGAGACTAATTGATATTTTTTTATGAATTCAGTTTAAACCATTCATTTAATAATTTTTGTATTTCTGATAAAGGTAGTATTACGAAAATATTCCAACTAAATTAGTGGAGTAGGTAAATTTAGTTTCGTATTTAATATATAGGTTATATGTGTTTTAAAATTTTTATTATTATTATTATTTTTTCAATACTATGTTCTCTCCTACTATTTTGATTTTAATAATATTCCACTTTTAGGCAAAACCGTTTTTATTTTATTATCTCAACAGTTTGTAAATATCATATATTCCTAATCGAAGTGCTATTCCGGTAAGTTGTATTGGCTATATTGTTTTTATTATATCTTAAAGCAGTCAACAATTTGTTTTTTTAAGAGGTAAAAAATTATTGCTAACCTAAAAACTTCACAAACGTCGCGAATAATATATTCTCCACGTTTGTAGGCTTTAGTAATTTAATTTTTTTTGTGTGTTTTCTTAGAAATATAATTCGTTGTATCCAGGGCTAAGTGCTTGAATTGTGGAAAGCATTTAAAATAATAAACAATTCTCAAAAAATAAAATGATGAATGACCCATATCATTAGACTCGTAATAAGGCAGCAATAACTATGTGTTATCAAGGTACAAAGTTTAAAAACGCAAGAGAAACAACAATTAGAACTAATTTTACGTAGATTCAATGTTAATTTGCATTTACAGGAAGTTGGTAGAGCTATTCCAATTACATCTTAAAGTTTTAAAAAATGATTAGTAATAAAATAAGTAATGCTTAGATGAATTTTGAGAGGGAACTTTCACAAGTTACAGAGCATTACCATTCTTCTGGATTTCTCCTGGGTCGGCTGAAAACAATTATGCTTCTTTACAGTTTGATCCGAGAACAGACTTTTACGGAATCTAACACGAAATAGTGTTAGATTCCGAAGATTTTATTTCTCGAAACAAGCCGGTAAGATGATCAGCAAAATTTCAGCACCATTTTTTTCGTTGGCCCAGGAGAAATTCAGAAGAATTGTACAAACCTCTCATGTTTAGATATTTTCGACGGAACAGTAGATTTTAATATTAAATTTTCAGACATAAATACAAAAAATATTAATAATTAATTCAAAAATAGATTAAATACTTGTATTTAGATTAGAATAAAATGATAACTAAGATTTTATAAACAACGTTTATTTCCAGAAAATTTTCTAGACACCAAAATTCTCTGAAAAAAAATAGGAAGTCCTAGAATGATCCGGTTGAAAATCTTAAAATATTTTAAATAGAAAATGGCTAAAACCAATGACAAATAATTAGGGTATGAAGAATATAAGTATTTATTTTGCTATGGAGTTAGTTTAAACTTACGTCATATTAAATAACGTTTCCATTTTCCAGTGCTGCACGTTTACTCAAAAAGAAAGTTAAATAATAATAATAAGAATAACACATTTTTATTGATAATAAATAAAGGTAATATGTAAAGGCGTAAAAAAGTAGAAACCTACAATAATACCTGAAAGTCATATCATAATTATTAATTGTTCATTCTTCATGTATTGAATAATTCACACATTCACAAACATTTTAATTAATTTATGGTACAAGCTCACGAAATCTCTTTAATACTATAAATTACATTAAATTCTATATAAAATGCCACATTTCTTTCTATTTTCGATCCTCAATATCACCGGTGATTTATAGGTCATTGCTATCACATTGTATCATGTTTATACTTTGACGAAATGAAGAAGTTCAATAAAAATAAATTTTCATAGAACAATTTTTCAATTAATTTCCTCGAATTGAACTGGATCAGTTGTGATTACTGCGTTAAACTTTTTCTTTGGATGTGTGATTTAAAGATTTATGTCTTTATTTTTACAGAAATAATTAAATAATTAAAAAATATATGCACATCATGTACATATGGTACATATATATTTCAATATTCTTGCCATCTTGTCTATGTTGGGTATATGGAATCTTTGGCACAATGACACTCTTCAGTATATATCACCACTACCCCAAACACTTTATTTTCGCACTCAACGTGCATTTCGCTAACCATATTAGCTTTATCAGGACCGATGATTGGCAAGTCAGTCATCGCTTCTGATGAAGCTAACATGGTTAGCGAAACGTGAGTCGAGTGCAAAAATAAAATGTTTGGTATAGTGGTGATATATACTGAGTATTACCATCTTGTCCTATTTTTCTAAATTTCTGTTTTTTTAAGCAAAAAATTATTGTCTTCAATTTTAAAATTATCTACAAATAATTTAGAACTGTTATTAGAAAAATGTATATAAATATGAAATATATTCAAAAATTTTTTCACTAACTGCTCGTTTTAGCTTCTAAGACCAGAATCTAACCAGATTGCAGTTATGCTTACTAATGCAGTATTAGATTGAAATTATAAATTATCTGAGAATTTCAATTCACGGTTTATGCATTTTTGATTAATACAAGTTTTATGAAAACTTGTTGTTAACACGTCACCAAAGAAATTTATTGTTTGAATTTTAAATTTTTAGTACTAATGGTTTAGAATAGGCTGGTGTCCATATGTGAGTGAATAAATGTTATTTTATACTTGTGGGAATATTTATTTTTTATAAAACAAGTAATATTTCTGTAATTTCAATGATACTTCTCTACTAATCAGTTGTAGTTATAGTTATTAGTTAAAATATTGTCTGCTAAGTATATTAATAAAACAATATAGTAATTACGTATATCTTCCATTTAAGGCAAATAAATAGTTTATACAACTAAACAGTTCAAAGTAACGTAACCGTTACCTGTCGTTATCTACATATTTCTCAAATTATTTATTTTCTTGGATATAAGTAATGAAATAAATGAATTAGTAATGTTTTTTTATGTGGCAATATATTAATCTATTGAATTTGCATATAATATTATATTTGACGATTTAAATATAAATAGAGGCTATAAAATAAAACAACTATATAAAAAATAACATGGCAATCTAAACACTAACTGCCAAAAATTGTAAATATTGAAAAATACTTATTAGTTTAATAAATATGAAGGATAATTGGTAATAAAATCTTTGGTGCATTATTAAACCTACTTTGTTGTTAATAATTAAGAAGACACACAAATGAGAAAAGGATGTTTTAATATTTTTCTTTATTTAGGGAGCGACGTATTTTAGATGCAACGAAAATTAAAACTTTATAATTTTTAAGTATTTTCAACACACCATGTATAACTTTTATTGTTTACATATATTCTAACTCAGATATAATTTATAATATTTTTTACCAGAACTATCTAAAATTTTACCATTTTATCTATACTACATTTGGCGCTGTTTGCTTTATAAATAAAACAAAAAAATCATAGATTTTTTTTATACCGTAATCCTTGAAAGTATATAAATGGAAAGTTCGGTTTTGATTAAAATGATATCTGTTAAAAATAAAACACTGGACTAAGTAATGACATACGACACTAAAAACATCCCAAACAACAGTAGACCAATATAAGAAGCATCGGGCGAGCGACGTAACGGTCGAGGACGTCGCGAGAAATGGCAGCTCGACCAAAACGATGAAGACCGGGCAACTGACAATGGACCTGCCAAAAGTGTTGTGACGGCGAGTAAGCCGACACCCACCAAGGCGGGAAAATCAAGGCAACGCATGAGTTACACACTACAGGAACAAACGAACACACCATGCGTTGCTTTGATAAAAGCACAAGTCCTGACAAAGAAACCACTGAGAAGGGAATCACTCGCCGCCTAGACCCACCACCATCAATCCCAAACGCAACCGTATTTAATCAAAAACTCCTGCAACGACAAAGAAATCCCAACAGCACAAAACCAAAATTCAAACGGCAAATAAGAATAGAAAACAAAATCAACAACATCATGAGATATCTAGGACACCTTACCCAGTTTATCAACGGGAACGTGTCCAAACGAGTCACACAGAGTATAAACAAGATCAAGTCCGGGTCTCCCAACAGAACACTGCCAGAAATCCTGGATACTCTGAAACAACAATTATGCGTATGTGCCGCAAGACTCCGTAGATACAAAGAACCAAACGAGAGGAAAGATACCAACAACCTCTTCCGAAGAAGCCAAACACAGTTCTACCGGAAAACTATGCACAGCAAACAGACAGCAGTGACCGAACCACCAAACAAACAAGAACTCACAGATTATTGGAAAAGTATCTGGTCAGAACCCAAACTACCCAATAATAACACCCCCTGGATCAAAGCCAAAGAAGGCAAAGATAAACATGTGACAGAACAGGAAAATTCCACATTAACTACTGTGGGACCAAAGAGCATGATGAGGCGCCTGGATGCAAGAAGTTCCGGACGTAGAATGGCCCCCCGTTCGGATCTCCGGGTGGGGGCTGGTTCGGAGGCGTCGACTTGCAGACATCATAATTTTAAGATAGATTTTTGCAACATACGAGGTATAAACTCGAACATAAATTCAGTGCATCAACACCTGCAATCAAATAAAACCAAGGTCAGTCCATCGACCAGCACGGTCAACTATCTTTATCCTGGGTACGACTTCTATTCCCGATTTAGGCGTAACTTTGGAATCTGTCTTTTTGTCAGAAGCGACCTCTCTTGTCAACGAGAAGAAGCTCTGGAGCCCCCAAACTTTGATGTTATGTGGTTAAAAATAACGACTCAACAAACCACAAGGTTCATCTGTATCCTGTATCGACCACCAAGTGATACCAATTTTCGAACACTTTTCGCTTCTCTTGCAGACACCATCGATCATTTACAAAGTAACTATCCAAGTGCCGAAATTGCCATCCTGGGCGACTTTAATGTCTACAATATCAACTGGCTTAAATAGTCAAATACTACCGACGAACAAGGTCGTGAAGCTAAATCATTCTCAATCAGTTATGGCTTAACTCAGCTTATTGACGAACCAACACGGATCCCTGATCGAGACGGGGAGTTCGCCAGTCTTCTTGATCTGTTTTTAACTACCAATCCGGAGATTTACACGATCACCGTAAATCCGCCGTTAGGTTCTTCCGACCATAAACTGCTTTCGACATCGAGTATCCTGCCAATCAGTGACAGAGAGGCGCCTAGGCCGCGCAAGATTTGGCACTACAAATCTGCTAAATGGGAAGATCTCATGGAATACTTTCGAACTTTCCCTTGGATGGACATTTGTTTTTGATCCGATAACCCATCTGACTGCGTCAGGGAGGTCTCCGATGTTATTTTGGCTGGTATGGAAGCTTACATCCCTTTTTCGAAGAAATGCTCCTCCAACGGCAAGCCTTGGTTCGACCGAAAATGCAAAGAAGCTGTTGCTTCTAAACATATTGCCTACCGACAATGGCGTGAAAATCCTAACACCGTAAATCGTAACATCTTTGTTCATGCCCGGAACAGATGCAAGGGAATTATCGACGAAACCAAGGAGGCACACAATCAACGAATTAGAAACAAACTTCTCGCTTGTCCCAACAATTCCAGGTCCTTTTGGGCAGTCGCTAAGGCAGTTAATCAAAATTTTACCAAATCCACCATACCACCACTCACACGGCCAGATAATTCCATTGCAACCACACCTGTTGAGAGAGCGAACTTGTTGGCTGAACTCTACTGTCGATTTCCAAGGAAAAACACACCACCTACTATTCCCATATTGCAGTCAACGATGCCCGATGTTGCCTTCAGACAGCGCATCATAAAGCATATTTTAATGAAGCTAGACACCAAGAGGGCTTCTGGCGCTGACGGAATACCTGCCATAGTTCTCAAAAACTGTGCAAGGGAACTAACGCCAGTTTTCTGTAGACTTTTTACCCTATCCTACAGAAAGGGAATATTTCCGTCCTGTTGGAAATGTGCCACGGTTCAGCCGATACCTAAAAAAGGTAAGAAGTCCTTGCCAAATAACTACCGACCAGTTGCACTGCTTTCAATAATATCGAAAGTCATGGAAAAGGTTATCAATGAGCATCTTCTAAAATATCTTGAACGATTCAATATTATTAGCGATCACCAATATGGTTTTCGTAAACATGGATCAACAGGAGATCTTCTGACTTATGTAACACATGTTTGGAACAACGCAATTGAACACTTTGGAGAATCTTGACATATCCAAGGCCGTGTTTGGCACGATGGACTGTTGGTAAGTTACGCTCTTATGGTATGTCTGAAAGGTTCTGTTTGTGGCTCTCATGTTTCCTCAGAGAGCGTTCTTTACAAGTGGCGGTCGACGGATCTCTTTCTAACACCCTCACTATCAACGCCGGTGTGCCCCAGGGCTCCATACTGTCTCCTACTCTCTTTCTCGTTTACATTAACGATCTGCTGGAAAAGACCGGGAATCCAATCTATAGCTTTGCAGATGACAGTACGCTTGTCTCTTCATTCACCTTGAACGCTCGAACATCGGCTGCTCAGGCGAATATCCGCAGACAGCAGGAGGTCGTTCAACTTAACAAACACCTGGAAGAAATTCTATCTTGGGGTGACAGTAACCAAGTGGAATTTAACGCTACAAAAACCCAAGCGGCAGTTTTTTCTAAAAAAGTTAACGTTGCTGAACCCGACATAGTTATGTCGGGGCACTCCATTCCCCTAGCATCGTCGCTCAATTTGTTGGGCGTTAGTTTGGGAGCAAATATGTCTTGGCATGAACATGTTGCAGGCATAGCAAGGAGAGCTTCTCAAAAGTTGGGAATATTATTTAGAACCAGAAAGCTTACACCCCACAGCAACTGTTAATTCTTTACAAGGCCCAAATTCGACCAACTATGGAATACTGCTCCCACGTTTGGGGCTCCGCTTCCAAACATACACTGCATTTGTTGGATTCTGTTCAGAGAAGAGCGGTCCGGCTGATTGGGGACCCGGAATTGACCGGCGGCCTTGATTCGCTGGAACATCGAAGAACGGTTGGCGACTTGAGTCTGTTCTACAAGTATTTTCATAGAAAGTGTTCGAAGGATGTAGCCCGCTTAATCCCTCCCTTTGGAATAATTTTTGCCCAGCGCTGTGTTTCCCACCGAGTACAATTTACAGCGATTCAAGAACAACGGGAATCGCTTTTTTCCGCACTCGTGCCGCTCCTGTAGCGCTTTAGGGACTTCCCTGCAGCACGTGTGCTAGACCCATAAAAAAAAAAAAGATATATATATATATATATATATATATATATATATATATATATATATATATATATATATATATATATATATATATATATATATATATTACTTACTTACTTACTTACTTACTTAACCCTTATGCCTTTCTACCCCTTTTGTTAGGAGTGTAAGGCCTATGGAGTTGAGTTATTCTATTGCTGTCTTTTCCATATTTCCTTCTATATCCTTCCATCCTGTTTAAATTGCCGATTGCCTCTTTTGTTTCTTCTGTATTAGTTTCTTCTGTTTGTGTGAGTTCTGTATTTTGTTCTGGTATTATGTCTCTATGTTGATTTTTGTATACTTTTCCTTCTAATTTTTTGCATCCATTTCCTTTCCTTTCTGTTTCAGTGATTCCTATATAGTGCATTTGTTGTTCTTCTGTCAGTTCATCCGCTTTTCTGTGTTCTCAATGTAATAACTCGATAATTATTTCCCATTTCTTTCTTCCTATCTATTTCATTGATTATCTTCTTATTTGTATTCATTTTCCTAGTCTTCTCTTCCGTATCCTTTATCTTTGCCAGGGTCGTCGTCAATCTACCTATCTCTCTCCCTTTTTCTCAGTTTTTTGACTTGATGGTCGTAGTATTCTTTGTTTGTTCTTTCAGTTTTTCTTCCTCAATATCCCATTTATATTCTCTTCCTTCTATTGCGATTTTTTGATATCCTATTTTCACCCTTTTTCCATTCTTTCTCTCGTTCTCTGCTATATGCTTTAATTTCTTTTGAATTTCTCGTTCATGTTTTGTTAAATGGTTGTTTATGTATACTCTCTCTCTTAGGTTTCTCAGTTTGTTTTTATTTTTCATTACAGCTTCTTTGTCTCCCGTGTTTCCAAGTTCTATCTTGTATATAGTCGCTCCTATTTTTATCACATCTTTAATCTGTACTTTTGTGTCCATACTCCTCTCCATAAAATGTTCTACACCTATTTTCAGATTTGGTTGGCTATTCGCTTCAAATCTCATTCCCGATATTACCATATTATTCCTTATGTTCAGTCTACTCATCTTCAAATCCATACTTCTCATGTTTTCTCTAATTATCTTATTTTCCTCTTTCAATACTTCATTCTCTTTTTTTAGGTCCTTCAACTCTTGTTGGTATCTCTTCTAATCTTGTTTTATATCCTTTATATCTGACATTAGCTCTCTGATCATTTCTATCAAATTGTCTATCTTATTTACTCTTTCGTGTTTCTCTTTCTGTGGTGTTCTTATCAGCTTTTTACTCTTCTTGAATAATACTATTGGCTCTTCTTTTTCTTCGACTCTTCCTCTTTTCGAGTCTCCTGAGGTATAATCATCGCTATCCATTGCTCCTTCTGTTATAAAAACCTTACGTGTGTTCCGGGAGAATAAAAAAACTGTGTGTTTATATTTCTTATCACCGTAAACAGTAAAACGATTAAGGTCGTCGCTTATCGTTTCGTTAGCTTCATACAATTTTACAGAATTATTTTCATAAACCTCCAGATGTTTTACTTATTGTCTTGATTCCAATACTACATTCTACTTTATTTCTAGTCCCTCTCGTTTGCAATCGACAAAATAATTAAATAGATTGAAACATTACCGTAATAATGCTCGTTGAACGAGTGGACCATTGCCGGGCGTTCGATTCACATATACACACTTCGCGATCCGAAACTCAACTATATATATATATATATATATATATATATATATATATATATATATATATATACATATATATACATATATATATACATATATATATATATATATATATATATATATATATATATATATATATATATATATATATCTATAATATATATAAAATGCAACGTCTCTCTGTCTGTCTGTCTGTCTATCTGTTAGTGCGCTTATCACTGGAGAACCACTTATCCGATTTACGTACTTTTTTTTTTTAAAAACATACATATGTTCTCTGGCCAGGTTATAGGCTATATTTTATTACGATAGGTAGCATAAGAAATGAGCAGTGACGATAATAGTGAATGAAGTCGGAAAAAAGTTTGCCGCTAGCGCGTTCCATTGCAATACACAGCCTAAACTATTAAATATGAAACAATATTATGTAGCAGAGAATATCTGTAATCTATAATCTATAATATATATAAAATGCAATGTCTCTCTATCTGTCTGTTTGTCCATTAGTGCGTTTATCACGCGAAAACCACGTATCCGATTTACGTGCCTTTTTTTAAATTCATACATATATTCTTTGGCCAGGTTATATAATAATAATAATAATCTATATCTATATTATATATAAAATGCAACGTCTCTCTGTCTGTCTGTCTGTCCGTTAGTGCGCTTATCCCTCGAGAACCACTTATCTGATTTACGTGATTTTTTAAATTCATACATATGTTCCCTGACCAGGTTATAGATGATATATATATTTATATACATCTATAATATATATAAAATGCAACTGTCTGTCGGTCTGTTCGTTAGTGCGCTTATCACTGGAGAACCACTTATCTGATTTACGTGCTTTTTTTTTAAACATACATATGTTCTTTGGCCAAGTTATAGGATATATTTTATTACGTAGTGAGTCAAGTCGGAGAAAAGTTTGCCGCTAGCGCATTCTCTTGCAATACACTGCCTAAAGCATTAAATATGGAAAAATATCATGTAGCAAAGAATATAATATATATAAAATGCAGCGTCTCTCTGTCTGTCTGTCCGTTAGTGCGTTTATCACTTAAGAACCACTTATCCGATTTACATGTTTTTATAAATTTATACATATGTTCTATATAATTCGATATAAGCCTAGATAATGGGAGATAAGTTGAGATAATGAGAGATAAGTATAAATAATGGGAGATAAGGAGAAATAATGGGAGATAAGCAGAGATAAGTCTAGATAATAGGAGTTATGGTGAGATAATGGGAGTAAAGGAGAAATAATGGGAGATAAGGAGAAATATTGCGAGATAAGTCGAGATAAGACTAGATAATGGGAGATAAGGTGAGATAATGGAAGATAAGGTGAGATAATGGAAGATAAGGAGATATAATGGGACATAAGGAGAAATAATGGGAGATGAGCAGAGATAAGCCTAGATAGAGGAAGTTATGTAGAGATAATGGGAGATAAGTATAAATAATGGGAGACAAGGAGAAATAATGGGAGATAAGCAGAGATAAGTCTAGATAATTGGAGTTATGGTGAGATAATGGGAGTAAAGGGGAAATAATGGGAGATAAGGAGAAATATTGCGAGATAAGTCGAGATAAGCCTAAATAATGGGAGATAAGGTGAGATAATGGAAGATAAGGAGAAATAATGGGACATAAGGAGAAATAATGGGAGATGAGCAGAGATAAGCCTAGATAGAGGAAGTTATGTAGAGATAATGGGAGATAAGTATAAATAATGGGACATAAAGATAAATAATGGGAGATAAGCAGAGATAAGTCTAGATAATGGGAGTTATGGTGAGATCATGGGGGATAAGGAGAAATAATGGAAGATAAGGAGAAATATTCCCGAGATAAGCCTAGATGATGGGAGATAAGGTGAAATAATGAGAGATAGGGAGAAATAATGGGAGATAAGGAGAAATAATGGGAGATAAGGGGAAATAATGGCAGATATTTTATTACGTTAGGTAACATGAGGAATAAGCAGTGACGATAGTAGTGAATCAAGTCCACGCGAGCGGAGCCGCGGGCACGGCTAATATATATATATATATATATATATATATATATATATATATATATATATATATATATATATATATATATATATACATACATATATAACAATATATATATATATATATATATATATATATATATATATATATATATATATATATATATATATATATATATATATATACACACAGTAGAACCCTGGTTATCCGAGGTAACGTGGGGGGCACCCTCCTCGGATAACTGAAAACTCGGATAATCCGGATTTGTTTTTTATTCATTCAAAAAATAAACACCAATACTTTAAACCGATGTATTAACGTTTTTAACATATAAATAGGTACATAGTTTATAAAACAGTGAAATAGGTATCTATGCGCTTCTGTTTCATATTGCATCTTCTTTTTCTCGCTGCAATGTTTCTCCATCTATTAAGAAGAAGCAAATCCGCTGAGGTTGCCTCTGGTTGTAGTTCGATATACCTCAAAGCTTTTTCCAAAGAAGCAAAACCTTCTTGATAAGAGATCTTAGTGGGAGACTGTTCATCCACCGCCGCTTCGTCATCGTCATCGTCATCTGATTTTTCGGTTTCCTGAAAGGCATTCGTTATTTCTTCAATACTCATTTCTTCTTCTAAATCATCTGCTGTAATCCATTCAACAACATCTTCTCTTGACACATTTTCGCAACCTTTTAATTTTTGCATTAAATTAAATAAATTTTTTTCTTTTTCTTCTATCTCGCTGTCAAAATTTGAACAGGATATTTCTCCATGGCTTCTAAATTTCAAAGCTAATTCATTTAATGGAGTATCATCTTCACTGTCATTATAGTCCTCAAAATCAATAACTTTTGACCAAGATTTTTGAATAGTGGTAGTACACACAGAATCCCAAGCTTGACTTACCCAGTAAATAACATTTTTCAGTGTAACCTTTCTCATCCCATTGATAATATCCTCCTTTTCTGTGAATTCTAACAGATGTTCAAGATATAAACGCCTATAACTTTTTGTAATGTTTTCGAGGATGCCTTGATCCATTGGTTGCATTATACTGGTTACATTTGGAGGAAAAAAATTTACAACAATTTCGCCCACATGAACTCCTTCTCCAGGGTGAGAGGGGGCATTATCTATTAACAAAATTGCCTTAATAGGAAGACGGTTTCTGTTCAAAAATTTAGTCACAGATGGCACGAACTCTTCCTCAAACCAGTTAGTAAATAAGGTCGCATCCATCCATGCGCTCTTCTGACTTTTGTAATAGACTGGTAGGGCTTTGGGTGAGATGTCTTTTAAAGCTCTTGGACGTGCAGACTTGCCAATCACCATCAGTGGGATTTTGTGCTTGCCAGATGCATTGGAACATACCATTATAGTTAATCTTTCCTTACTTCGTTTGTACCCAGAAGCTGATTTTTCCTGTCGAGATGCCAATGTTTTTGATGGAAGAATTTTATAATTCAGACCAGTTTCGTCACAGTTGTAAATTTGATCACATGTGTATCCACAATCTTCGATTTGCTTTTTAAAGTTCTGCTTAAACTTCTCAATTGATGACACATCAGCAGAAAGTTTTTCACCACATACAGTCAGTTGTTGTACACCGTACCGTTTTTTCCAGCGGTCAAGCCATCCAGAACTGGCAGTAAACTGATCTATCTCTGGGAATTGCCTACTAATCATTATTGCTTTCTGTTGTAAAATTGGACCTGACAGAGGCACACCTTTTGGTCTCTGTTGGTTAAACCACATGAATAAAGCTTCGTTAACCTTTTCATAGTCGCCGGTTTTCATTGATTTTCTTCCTGAGGACGAGGAGGCTTGATTTATACACCACTCTTCTATTTTTGTGCTGTTTCTTTTCCAATCTCCAACTGTTCCCTCACCTACTCCATAATCTCGTGCAATAACTTTAATTGTCTCTCCTGCTTCAATTCTTCTGATGGCTTTTAATTTTTCTTCAATAGGAACGACGATTCTTTTACGCTTGTTTTGCTCCATTATAATACGACAAACAAAAATTCAAACAAAGCAGTATTAATTACACCTAACTACCAGAACTCCAACCAAATAAATTATGCGAGTATACTCGTACTTCTCCGTAGTAAACGCTATAACTCACTGTATTCACGCAAATTTACATGGTGAAAAAGTCCAAAAACATAAATAGGGGAATCCCTCACACGGGCCAGGGGGATTCCCCGACGATTTTAAATGGAAATATGTACATACATATTTTAGAAGCTCGGTTAATACACAGCATAGACACGCGTACCTCGGATAATCAGGTTCTTAGATTGGCTCGGTTAATCCGGAGCTCGGATAATCGCGACTCGATTAATCGGGGTTCTACTATATATATATATATATATATATATATATATATATATATATATGTATATATATAAACCATATATATATACATATATATATATATATATATATATATATATATATATATATATATATATATATATATATATATTATTTATATTATATTTCAGCAGTCTACCCACTGTTCATCAGTCGGGCTAGGATCGACGAACAAGAGAAGAGAATTTCTGTTACTTAAGCCAGTACTGACAGCCAATAATGGTAAGATGTAACGCGTACTTCGTGCTTGGCACTCCATCGGAGGCGGACTCACTGCAGCCATACATGCCGACAGAGTGGTTAGCAGATTGCCAACACTTCATCTCAGGTAGGGCTGTGAATTTGACGAATAAGAGAACGGTAGGTAGAGTGCTGAGACCTTAGGTCCGTTTTCAGTCTGTTCTGCATTAAACCACATATGCCTTTGGGGGAATCCCTTGAGAAACAGCGCTACCTGCGGTGAAGTGTTGTGTAACGTAAATACTTCCAGTTCTGACGTATGGTATATAAACGTGGGCCATGAATAACAGCATAAAAGAAAGATTGCAAATTGCACAAAGGGTCATGGAAAGACGAATGTTGGTATTAAAACTGAAAGATCGCATAAAGAATGAAGAGATAACAATTTTTAAAGTATTACAGGTAATCGAGCGGGCTTGCAGGTTGAGATGGAACTGGGTAGGACATGTGGCCCGTATGACAAACAATCCGTGGATCAAGAGGCTTGTGGAATGTATATATATATATATATATATATATATATATATATATATATATATATATATATATATATATATATATATATATATATATATATATATATATATATATATATATATATATATATAAATATATATACATATATGTATATATATATATATATATATATATATATATATATATATATATATATATATATATATATATATATGTGTGTGTGTATATATATACATATATTCCACAAGCCTCTGAATCCACCAATTGTTTGTCATATGGGCCACATGTCCTGCCCAGTTCCATGTCAACCAGCAAGCCCGCTCGATTACGTGTAACATTTTAGAACTTGTTATCTCTTCATTTTTTATGCGATCTTTCAGTTTTAATTCCAACATTCGCCTTTCCATGACCCTTTGCGCACTGTCTTTTATGTTGTAATTCATGGCCCACGCCTCTATACCATATGTTAGAACTGGCAGTATTTACTAATCGAACACAGCCTTGTTGGTGTTAGGTAGATCGTAGTTAAATATTTTTTGTAATTTGCTGAAACTAGACCAAGCTAGCGAAATAATTCTTTTTAAATCTTTTAATTTATTATTTCCGATCTCAATTTGCTGTCCTAGATATACATACTTTTTCTATTGTTTGTTGCTCGATTCTCAAATTGGGGTTTAGGTCATTATTTCCTGTAACGTTGGTCGTATATTTGGTTTTGGCAATGTTGATCTTCATTCATCATTCATTCAATTTGTTTTGATTCAGTTCGTTCAGAATTTGTTGCAGCTCTTCGGTGGTTTCGTTGATCAATATGTCCCAATAAGTTATTTGAACATTTCCTCCAAAGTCAATGTAGGTGATATTGAGTCGCCTTGTCGCACTCCTCTTTTTGTTTTAATTTTGTTTGCTTTTTCTTCTAGCAATACCTGAAATGTGACGTTTTCATAGATGTTACCAATTATTTCTGTGTATCGGTGGTGTACTCAGCAATTGCTCAGTGTATTTAGAACTGTTATGCTTCGATTGAGTCGAAAGCCTTTTCGTAGTCTACGAATGCACACTATAATGTTGCACTCATTGGTTTTCTCAATAAGCATTTTTACAGCTTATAGGTGGTCCAAAGTGCTGAAGCTTCCCCGAAACTCTGCTTGCTTTTTTGGCTGGTGAACTTCCAACTTATTTGTTAGCCCAGTCGTTACAATTTTTATAAATATGTTATATAGGGTTGACAGTAAACTTATAGGCTGTCTAATTATTCCTGGTTGCCTTTTTTGAACAACAATATCATTAGGACAGGGGTGCTCAAACTTGAACTGCTGGTGATCTACCTCAATATTGTTAGACTACGATCGATCGACTCTGAGAGGCTGCAAGTAAGTGTGATGCAGGATTGTCGTCTAGGTAGGGTGTATCGTGGCATAGATATTAGTTTTTCGCACAATATGCATTTTTTAGTCAAGCTAAGTGTAGGTCTGCTCTAAAATGTCAATGAAAAAACTCATAATTATTCAAAATTGCGAGTTTATTGGTTCTTACAAAACAAACAAGTTCTAGTGTCTAAACTTAACTAAAGAGTGACTTTGGATGTTGAAGCGTGGCACTGCATGTCCTCAGCATACTTTTCATAAGATGGTACGTAATTACCGAGTGCTAATCGCAAGCATGATGACATATGTTCGTCAGTTAGTCGATTGCGATATTTTGACTTAATTATCTTCATTTCAGAAAATGCAGACTCGCACAAGTAAGTTGACCCAAACATTGCCGTCAGTTGAAGGGCGATCTGCCTTAGATTCGGATATTTATCTTCAGATATAAAACACCAAAATTTTGTATCAGATGCTGTGGCTTTGAGATGTATATCTGATATAATCTGCACTAACTCATTTTCAACAGAACATGAGTCCATGTTAAACTGACTTGCTATTTCAGTATCTAATTCCTCAATGTTTTTACACGAAAAAGGATAATTCATAAATGATGCGATATTTGCCAATTTACTGAAATCATAAAAGCGTATTTCGAATTGGCCCAAAATATTTGATAATTCTGCCTCATAAATATCATAATTCAACTGAGGAATCCTTGCTTTCAAAGACGGAAAATTTTTCAGATCCTTTCTTTTCAGTTGATCTATCATAAGTTGCAATTTACTTTTGAATGCGTTTATTGCGCTAATCATCTCAATAATAGTTTTTCCTTTACCTTGAAGCTCCAAATTAATGGTGTTTAAATGCATTGTGATGTCTGTCAAAAAATGCCAAATCAGTCAGCCATTTTCCGTTTTTCAGCATCTGAGTGTCATCACCTCTTTCGTCCAGAAAAGCTGTTATTTCGGGCAATAATTCTTGAAACCTTTCTAGGAATTTTCCACGACTCAACCACCTGACGTCCGTGTGAAGAACTAAATCAGTGTGTTCAGCTGACTCACTATCTTCCAATTGAAATTTGAAGAGCCGTCGTTGCAAGCTACGTGCACGGATAGAATTCACAATTTTTATTGCAATGCCCATAATCTCCTCCATGTTTAGAACTTTTGAACACAAAACTTGTTGATGTATAATGCAATGGAAGGAGAAAAATGAAGGGAAATCATCATTAGCTCGACACAATGCCACAAAACCGTTTTCGTTTCCAGTCATTGCTGGTGCTCCATCGGTTGTAATGCACACTAGTTTATATATTGGTAGCTTGTAGTTTGTTACAAAATTGAAGAAAACGTCATATATATCTTCGCCACGGGCCTTCCTTTCAGAGGAATCATTGTCAAAAACTCTTCCTTAGCCGACATGTTATTGAATACCATTCGAATAAAAATACACAGCTGGGCAGTGTCTGTCATATCGGTGGATTCGTCGAACTGTAAGGAAAAGTATGTACATTCCATGATATCATGTTTTAGTTTATCTGCCATGTCCTGACTCATGACTTCAACACGCCTTGTGACAGTCGGACCAGATAACTGAAGTTCTCTAATAGCAGACATAATCTCTGTTTTATTTTTAAAATCTCCAAATAAAGTCTCACCCGCTTCAATAAATGCTTCCTTCACAACCAATCCATCATCAAATGGTTTCTTGTGTTTCGCCACTATATGAGATATTTTAAATGACGCGATCGTTGCAGCTTTTGATTGTTTGGCTGGTCTTGTGAACATGGTTTATTCTTTTTTCAAACAAGTTATCAAATCACGTACTTTTCGTTTTCTTAATTCACTCTGTGACGGAAAATCCTTTTCATAGTTTTTATGAACCGTTTTATGATGCCTCTCTAAGTTCCCACGCTTAGGTATTGCAATCAAAAACGCGGCTTTTCTTTGACAAGTACCGCGCGTTCCTTTAATAAAGCCGCCTTTTGCCGCTAGCAGGGGGTTATTACAATAAAAGAACGTGATGAGGGGGTTATTCTGGCCTAATTGTGGATCGAATAAATTTTAGTAGTTTATTCATTACATTGTGTTTTAGTTACCTAAAACAAAATCTGTGAATAGTTCTATATCGGAATTTTTTTCTCGAGATCGACTCAAAAAGCACTCGCGATCGACTTGTCGATTGCGATCGACCGTTTGAGCACCCCTGCATTAGGACATTATTCCATTCCTCGAAGACTCGTCCTTCGTTAAGACATTTGTTGTATTTTACTTCTAACATATGCATTGCAGTCAGGACACCGTATTTGATTATCTCGATAATTAAAATACCTGAAATGTGGCGTTCTTATAGATGTTAGCAATTAATTCTGTGTAATGGTGGTCTATTCAGCAATTGCTCGATGCATTTAGAATTATCTATGTTTCGTTTGAGTCGAAAACCTTCTCGTAGTCTATGAATGCTACCCACAATGTATTGTTCTATTATTTGTTTTAATAAATACCTATGTGCGTAATAGCATATTGTATTAATGCTGTTAAGTCAATCTGCAATGTTGTATTCATTCTAAACTTCTATTTTATAAAAAAAATCGGATTAACCGAATTTTCGATTATCTGAAATCACTTGGGTTCATATTATTTCGGATAATCGAGATTCTACTGTATATATATATATATATATATATATATATATATATATATATATATATATATATATATATATACCGATTTACGACGTTCTCTGACGCTTTCCGACTTCGAATCTTCTATATATATATATACATATATGTATATATATATATATATATATATATATATATGTACATATATATATATATATATATATATATATATATATATATATATATATATATGTATATATGTATATATGTATATATATGTATATATATGTGTATATATATATATATATATATATATATATATATATATATATATATATATATAAATATATACATATATATATATATATATATATATATATATATATATATATATATATATATATATATATAAATATATATATATATATATATATATATATATATATATATATATATATATATATGTATACAGTACAATCCCCATTATCCGAATTGCGATTATCTGAAAATCCGGCTTATCCGAAACAAACTGTTAAAAAGCAAATTGTATTCCCATTAAACGAAAAAATCCCCATTATTCGAAACAGACGATGAGTGGTTTCCTTAACGCGTCGGGGACTCCCCGACGTCTAGAATTTCACCGCTGTCTTTGTTTTGGTTAGTCGACGAGTGTTATAAATTACTCATTACGTCTATTATTATCGCAGTTCTCTGACGCTTTCCGACTTCGAATCTTCTATATATATATATACATATATGTATATATATATATATATATATATATATATATATATATATGTATATATATATATATATATATATATATATATATATATATATATATATGTATATATATATATATATATATATATATATATATATATATGTATATATGTATATATGTATATATATGTATATATATGTGTATATATATATATATATATATATATATATATATATATATATATATATATATAAATATATATATATATATATATATATATATATATATATATATATATATATATATATATATATATATATAATATATACATATATATATATATATATATATATATATATATATATATATATATATATATATATATATGTATACAGTACAATCCCCATTATCCGAATTGCGATTATCTGAAATCCGGCTTATCCGAAACAAACTGTTAAAAAGCAAATTGTATTCCCATTAAACGAAAAAATCCCCATTATTCGAAACAGACGATGAGTGGTTTCCTTAACGCGTCGGGGACTCCCCGACGTCTAGAATTTCACCGCTGTCTTTGTTTTGGTTAGTCGACGAGTGTTATAAATTACTCATTACGTCTATTATTATCGCAGAGGTAATAGTTTCATTTTGGTAGATATTTTACAAAATGGAGCGTCATAATAATAAGCGTAAACGTGTTGTTATTACCTTAAAAGAGAAACATGAAGCAATTCAACGTTTAGATAATGGTGAACTTCTTAAAAATATAGCAAAGGATTTAGTTGTTGCCGTGAGTACTGTTTCAGAGTGGAGAAAAAATCGCGAAAAACTTGAAAAATGGTGTAGTGTTTTTTTGTCATCGCCCACACAGGCACGTAAAGTATGAAAAGCGGTGAATACCAAAAAGTGGATGATTCTTTATTTTTATGGTTTACACAGAATCAAGAACGTGGAATACCAATTTCAGGAACAATTTTAAAACATAAGGCAGTGAGTTTAAGCGAAGAGTTGCCGGTTATTGAAGCGCCTGTAAATGTTTCTGCTAAGTGATGAATGGCTAGATAGGTGGAAAAAAGACATGGTGTACGTCAACTGAAAGTTTGTGGAGAAAGATTGTCGGCTGATGTATCTGCTGCAAAAAAAAAATTGCAGAGAATTTTGAGCAGCTTATGAAAGAACATGGTTTACAACCAGACCAAATCTATAATTGTGATGAAACAGGCTTGAAATACAAAATGTTGCCGTCAAATACCTTAGCTTCAAAAACGGAAGCTGGAGCACCTGGTTACAAACGTAGCAAAGAACGTATTACTGTTCTTGGATGCAGTAATGCTTCTGGAAGACACAAACTCCCATTATTCTGTGTTAGTAAGTCAGCAAATCCACGAACCTTTAAGAATATTCGTCGCAATGCTTTTCCTGTTTTGTATAAAAATCAAAACAATGCCTGGATAAACGCGACTCTATTTAAAGACTGGTTTTTTGGAGATTTTGTTCCCAAAGTGGAACCTTCTTTAAAAGAACATGGATATCCTAGAAAATGTATTCTGTTTCTATATAACGCCCCCACTCACCCAAGTGCGGAGTAACTCGAAAGTAGGGAAATAAAAGCAATGTTTTTGCTTCCTGCTGTAACTTCTCTCATTCAGCCTATGGATCAGGGTGTACTGGAAAATTTAAAACGCAATTACAGGCGTTTGTTATTGGAGCATGTTTTAGAAAAAGTAAATGAAGGTGGCAATCTTACTGATTGTCTAAAAAAGATAAATTTGAAAAATGTTATATATTGGATAGCTGCATCCTGGAATCAAGTAAAGAGTATTACTCTGGAAAAATCTTGGTCAAAATTGATTTCACAAGAGGAGAGACATTACTCAGAGGCAGAAACAGAAAATAATGAAAGTTTACATCAAATTATTACAAGAATATCAGGATGTGAAAGTGTTACGGAAACCGATGTTTGTGAATGGTTAAACAGTGATAGTGTGGAAGATGAAATGACTGACCAAGAATTAATTAAAAGTGTTTGCAAAAATGCTAATAAAATAGACAATGATTACGATGATGATAACGAAGTAGAAGCCACTGACAATATTCCAGTAAAAATGTCACATTCAGAAGGACTAGAGGCCCTAGCGTTAACTTATGTAGAACAACAAGAAAATGCAACCGCCGCGGACGTTTTGCTTATCAAACGTTGGAGAGATATTGCAGCCAAAAACAGAACTAACGCAAAACGAGTGCAGTTAAAAATTACCTCATTTTTAAGACATTAAAGTTGAGAATGTTCTATTTTTGATTTTCCGTACATATACATAAAATAAGTAAACTAATTGTTCTATTCTTTGTTTTAATAAATACCTATGTACGTAATAACATATCGTATAAATGCTTTTAAGTCAATCTGCAATGTTGTATTCATTCTAAACTTCTGTTTTGTAAAAAAATTCGGATCAACCGAAATTTCGATTAACTTAAATCACTTTGGTCTATATTATTTCAGATAATCGAGATTCTACTGTATATATATATATATATATATATATATATATATATATATATATATATATATATATATATATATATATTAAAGTTACCTTTAATTTACTATTGTGTTTAGTAATTTTGATTTTATTATAAAAACTATTTTAAAAACCAATAAAATATATATGACAACTTAAAGTAAAAAGTTTTTTTCAACATTTTAGGTTATTTCAAGTAAATGTGTTATATACAAGACAAACTTTCTCTCTCTCTCACACACACACACACACACGAAATAGCACCAAAAATGCATGGTGCCTCATTTTTTCATATGGGAATTTTGTTCCTGAACTCTTCTAACTTAAATGCTTCCTCTCATCACCATTCCGCTCAAAAATATTGAGGCATTAACTTTCTTGTTCACAGAGCTGTATTACTTTTTCAGCAACAATCTCTTTAATCGAGACATAAATATTCAATTTTTGTACCGATATAATAAACGTTCCGTTTAAAAACCTACGTCTCCCCCGGCATCTTTCAAGACGAAAAGTCAAGCAGATTAGTCTCTTCAGATTGTAGTCCTTTCATACATTAAGAACGTCACAGATCTCATTTTGAATATTTAATGGAAACAAATTGATAACATTATTTTCTACGTGCCCGAAACTCTCATAACATCTCATATCTGTCAAAGATAAGATGATTTTCCTTGAAAATTCAGTAGCTGACAAATTCCCGTGTATAATAAAACTTATATCGGGGAAACAAGTCGATAAACATGTACTATAATTAAAGAACATCATTGGTACCATTTCCACTTCAGCGGTTGCCGAAGACCAGCATAAAATAGGACACTCCATTTGTTTTGACTAATTAAAGATCTTTGTAACAAATTCCTTTTTCTATTCTAAAATAATTGAGGAGTCCTTCGAAATATCTAAATATCCTAACAACCTTATTCCTAAGTCTGGCCTTTACCTCTTACTAATCTGGGAACAGATTATCCATGACACGCCGCAACCCCCCAACCCCGCTAGTTCACTAATATAAAAACAGCATCTGCAAGCGTAATGAAACCAGTTTTGTGCTAGATTCCGAAGAAGTCAGTTTTCGGAACGAGCTCTGAAGAAGCCGACAGGATGATTGGCGAAATAGTAGTATTACGTATTTAATGGACGCAGGAGAAATCCGGAAGACTACTTATAAATTCTAGTATGCCTTATGTGTGTCTTTTTCAGACAATATCTCGAAATTAAATACCGATATAAAGAAAATATTTTTTTTGTTAAAAAAGTAGAATTTCTTTAAACTGTATTAAAAACACAGAACCGAAAAATATACATTTAAAATTTTAAATTGATTATATAAAAACTCCCTATTATAAAATTTTATCATAGACTCAGTTTTTTCCACACATGTAAAGTTCATGAGATTTATAATTTTTTCGTATATTAACACAGAAAGAGTTTTTTTTACAAGACTTAGAGTATTATTTCAGTCCTATAAAAGAATTCGTCGAATTAACGTGCAAACAAAAGTCTTACCTAGAGATAATAGATTGTTTACAAAGCAAAAGTTTTGTGGTTATTAAATCTAGAATATATTCCAAGAATTCTATAATTACCGTAAAAACAAAAGTCCTACCTATAGATGATATATTGTTTATGAAGCAAAGTTTTGTAGTTATTAAATCTAGACTATATTTCGTGTTTATTACGTATGTATATAATGTAAATTATAACTTTAACTTAGGTATATTTTTGTATTAAGATAGTACTGACACTGAATTATAGTGAAAAAAATATTTTTTTGATTATTTTTTCCCAATCCATGGATAACGTTTATAGTACCTAGTACAAACCTGCAATGTTTATCGGCTTATTGTCGTATATTAATTGCCATCCTTTGTAAGGTGTACACCAATTATTTCCATCAGTTACCCATCCAGAAAAACCACAATCTAAATAGAGTGCGTCATAGTTACTTAATATAATCGAATAATTTTTTTCCAAGAGAGTTTTAACTGTGTCACTAGTGTCATCAGTCCACACTTGAATTATATATCTGGTAGGGGGTAAAATGTCAGTCACATTGTCCAAAGCTGTTAAGTCACTACTCCATAAAATGACAGGAATCTCTTTACCAGCTTTTTTATAAAGCCTGCTTAAAGCTTCGTTTTGAAAATAAGGCCATAATTTACTGTAAAAATCTTCAGACGTAAGATTCCACTGCTTTTCTTTCACCATCCAGTCAGTAAGATTTTTTGTATTATTCCAGCAATTAACATTAACTTCATCACCTCCCATATGAAATACTTCTGTGCCAAATTGATTTAAGATATCACCATAAAGATCTATAAAATTACAATAATATAAGTAATATTTGAAAATTTCTGTTTTTAAATTTTCAACTAAAGATTTTTCAACAAATAAATTAAAATGCAAATTATTGTGAAAGAATTAAAAATAAATTGTAAATAATTATATACAGATTAATTCTCCAAAAAACTTTAAATTATCATGCTCTGAAAATATATCAGTTATCTATGAATATGATTATAGAAATTTTTCCTATATTGTTATTTTCTAGTAATTTTTTATGTGTTATAGAAATTATGTCATAAGTATTCATATTTACAGATAGAATTCCGTATCTTCGCAATGAGAATTCACGTGAAAATGTATGATTTTTTTTCTGACTTCCAAGTAGATGTCAACACAATTCCGTATCGGAAAAAATAGTGTTTCACTAGCTGAGAGTGGTCAGAATCGCACAGAATATTTACTTTTGTTTTTTATTATCTTCAAGCCACAACGTAAGAGATGTAAACCTTTCTCCAAAGGAAACAGTGGTGGGACACGTTGTTTTGCTACTCACGTAAGCTTGTCATAATGCACTCAGGCTTGACGCAAGAGTCAAAAACACTTACAGTGTGTCGGATTAAGCTTTTGTGGTAGTGTAGTAGAGGAGAAAATATTACGAAAAAAACACAGACATTGTATATTTATAAATAATTAAGTACAATTAAATTTAGAATAAATCACCAAACTAACAGTTTATCTGACTTTCTTTTTTTAACTATTAAGTAGTAAGTATTAAGTCAGAAAGTAACTTTGTCCAGGACTTGACTAGATATTAATAATTCTTGTTTTTGTAATTTTTTTTCTCTTTGATCAGCTATAATAGCCCACAGGGCCAGCCCATAATAAAATACATTTGGTGGCGCACATTTGATTGTGGCAAATTACTATTAGTGATAAAGTTTGGACCAAATTAGTCGGGAAAAACTAAAAGAATAAATTTACCCTGAGATGAGCTGGCAGAATATGGGACTACATGCCCCCTGCAGACTTTGGTTGTTTATAAGTGCTGATCAGTAGAATCTACCTGGATGAAGGGCTGAATACTATACTATTTTATCGAATGTTTTAAAAAAAAAAATGGATTCAGCTTGGAGAGCTTTCTTACATCACAGCATTGGCTTTGATTGATTTTATGTCTCTTGGGGGGACTCAACAGAAAGGAATATTCCTAACTGGGGTACATGGGGAGTCCAGAAAACTTCAGTCTTATAGAAACCAGTTATACTCAACAGTCTGTAGCAGTTTTTTGGCGAGCCTTAAACGAAAGAGCTTTAGATGCTAATAGCCAAAGGATTTAATAAAGAAAGATTAGTAGATTAGAACAGATTTTTTTTATTATTATTTCATTGTCTGTTTACTGTATATTTCAGTCATGCCAACATTATTTTATTTTATATTTTATTATTTCATATCTCTAATTCACCAAACTAGGACATGCATGTTTCGTTCCATATCAGAGCACGTCAGCCAGTCTGGATGAAAAGGCAAGGCATCCAGTATCAGCAGGAGAGATTTCAAAGGCATTCACCCAAAAGTGTCAGTAGCCAACGTTATTCAGTGTGAAACCACCAAAACTTTTAAATCAAAAGCTGAACCCATATCTATACCGGAGTCAGCAGTGTCCCCGTTTATATTGATCCTTATTTTTTTAAGTTAAGGCTAAACATCTAATAGTGGCATTACTACTCTATTTTTACAGTTACCGCTATTTATTTAATAAATGTATTAGTATCTTATTCGCTTATAACAACAAAGGAACTAAATCTTATTTGATCTATGCATTTTGCTTTGGTTTGTTGGCTACTGACACTTGGGTTGGGGTATGCCTTTTAAATCTCTTCTATTGATACTGAGTGTTTACGATTTGCTTCTTTACCCAGGCTTGCTGACGAGCTCTGATATGGAGCAAATCATACATGTTCTTCTAGTTTGGAGATTCAAAGAGAGCACGCTCAGGTACTCCCTGGCTTTTGACGATGGTTGTTTTGATGCAAGAGCAAAGAGCACGGTTTTTGTCCGCTAAAGCATTATATATTATATATATATGTATATATATATATATATATATATATATATATATATATATACATATGTATATATATATATATATATATATATATATATATATATATATATATATATATATATATACCTCCCTAGAGAGAGATGGTTGTTTTGATGCAAGAGCAAAGAGCACGGTTTTTGTCCGCTAAAGCATTATATATATATATATGTATATATATATATATATATATATTATATATATATATATATACATATGTATATATATATATATAGTATATATATATATATATATATATATATATATATATATATATACATATATATATACATATATATATATATATATATATATATATATATATATATATATATATATATTATATATATATATACATATGTATATATATATATATATATATATATATATATATATATATATATATATATATATATACCTCCCTAGAGACACCAAAAAAGCTTCTGGCGCTGACGGAATACCTCCATGGTTCTCAAAAACTGTGCGAGGGAACTAACACCAGTTTTCTGTAGACTTTTCAACCTATTCTATAGAAAGGGATTAGTTCCTTCTTGCTGGAAATGTGCCACAGTTCAGCTGATACCTAAAAAAGGCAAGAAGACCTTGCCAAATAACTACCGACCAGTCGCACTGCTTTCAATAATATTGAAAGTCATGGAAAGGGCTATCAATCAGCATCTTCCAAAATATTTTGAATGATTCAACATTATTAACGATGACCAATATGGCTTTCGTAAACATAATTCAACAGGAGATCTTCTGACTTATGTAACACATGTTTGGAACAACTCAAATGAACACTTTGGAGAGTCTCGAGCGGTTGCTCTTGACATATCCAAGGTATTCGACCGTGTTTGGCACGATGGACTGTTGACTAAGCTACGCTCTTGTGGTTTGTCTGAAGAGTTTTTGTTTGTGGCTCTCATGTTTCCTCAAAGACCGTTCTTTACAAGTGGCAGTCGACGGATTTCTTTCTAACACCTTCAATATCAATGCCGGTATGCCTCAAGGCTCCATACTGTCTCCTACTCTCTTTCTTATGTACATTAACGATCTGCTGAAAAAACTGGAAATCCAATCTACAGCTTTGCAGATGACAGTACGCTTATCTCTTCATTCACTTTGAACGCTCGAACATCGGCTACTCAGACGAATATTCGCAGACAGCAGGAAGTTATTCAACTTAACAAAGACCTGGAAGAAATTCTATCTTGGGGTGACAGTAACCAAGTGGAATTTAACGCTAAAAAACCCAGGCGGCAGTTTTTTCTAAAAAAGTTAACGTTGCTGAACCCGACATAGTTATGTCGGGGCACTCCATTCCTCTAGCATCCTCACCCAGTTTGTTGGGCATTAATTTGGTAGCAAATATGTCTTGACATGAACATGTTGCAGGCATAGCAAGGAGAGCTTTTCAAAAGTTGGGAATACTATTTCGAACCAGAAAGCTTTACACTCCACAACAACTGTTAATTCTTTACAAAGCTCGAATTCGACCAACTATGGGATACTGCTCCCATGTTTGGGGCTCCGCTCCCAAACATACACTGCATTTGTTGGATTTCTATTCAGAGAAGAGCTGTTCGTCTGATTGGAGACCCGGAACTGACCGGCGGACTTGATTCGCTGGAACATCGAAGAATGGTTGGCGACTTGAGCCTATTTTACAAGTATTTTCGCGGAAAAGTGTTCGAAGGATATAGCCCGCTCAATTCCTCCCAGAGCGGTGCATGTTAGAAATACACGTCGCACTAATACTTCACATACGTATGAGGTTCAGCTTGTTACTCCTCGTACAACGCTTTTCAAGCAGTCTTTTATGTGGAGAACATCATCCTTTGGAATAATTTGCCCAGGACTGTATTTCCCACCGAGTACAATTTACAGTGATTCAAGAACAACGTGAATCGCTTTTTCTGCACACGTGTTGCTCCTGTAGCGCTTTAGGGACTTCCCTGCAGCACGTGTGCCAGACCACCAGACTTATTTTGCAATAAAATTGTTTTGACTTTATCTAGCACTTTTGGTCTTAATTCAGGCGAGGTTAATGATATCATTAACCTCGCCTGAATTAAGACCAAAAGTGCTAGATAAAGTCAAAAACAATTTTATTGCAAAATAACTTTAAAATAAACGACATAATAAAAACGATAAAAGACAGAACACAGAAGTTCTATAACAACTATAATAATCAACAACAAAACAGTATACAAAAAATAATACTAACTTTCTACCTTTGCCATATACAAAAGAACTCTCAGAAAAACTAAAAAATGCTCTGAAGAGGTATGATATTGCAGTCTGTCATAAAGCCCACAACAAATTAAGATCTGTATTCACGAATCTAAAAAGCCAAACACCGACCATGAATCAATTAAATATAATATAATTGATACCATGTGCAGATAGTTCAAAGAGATATATAGGTATGGCAAGTCAACTGTTAAAAAACAGACTAAACGGACATAAGTACACCAAAAACGCCTCAACAGCTCTACACAAACATACGACAGAACTAGGTTATACCTTCAAATTTAATGAATATAACATAAATCAAGACCAGAATTATAGTGAATTATCAGTAAAAGAAATGATAGAAATAAAGCCAGAGAAAAACGCTGTGAACGATCGGGCCGACGTAGATGGTATCAGTCATATTTATACCAATTTACTTAGATAAAATTTTCATTCTCACCATGTATTAAACAGAAAAAACGTACTCTAACCTAATAAATAGAAAAAATCACAAAATAAACAACCAAATAAAAAATTAACAAGATAGCAAGCCTTCTTTTGTAGGGTTCAAGATACGTACAAAATAATAAAATATATAATTTTAATTCTACCGATTTTAATTTGTATGTGCATATGTGTTCATAATTTAGACTGTAATATAAAAAAAAATTATTATGTTTAAACTCAATCATGTAGAGCTACATAATTTTATATTTTTAGAAATGTAAGAACAAAAAATAAAGAAAAAAAAAGAATTTGAAAATGCCCCAAATTCGCGGCGAAACATTAAAACAAGTTGTTTAGATTATTCCATGAACCTAAAACCTAAAAAAACTTTAATTTCAATATTATAAATGGTTCAAGAAAACAAATACATACACATATATATATATATATATATATATATATATATATATATATATATATATATATATATATATATATATTAAAGTTGATGTATTAACTAAAACTTACCTTCCAGTATATCGTATAGTTGCGGTTTCGACGGATCGAACTGTCCACAAGGTGGTTCCACACAGTAATCTTGCCAGGGATGCCAATTAAAACATGTTACCACTCCAGTATTTTGCCAGCCTTCTCCAACATGAGCTGGCGCATCAACTTCTGGTACAATTTCGTATTCCTCTTACTCGAGCATACTCTATTATATCTCTAATAATAACATCATTATAAACCTTGTGCGAACCGTAAGCTCCATACTCAGAAAGTTCTGGTCTTGATTTTGAAACATAAGGAAAACTTGCGGTATCAGTCATATGCCAGTGAAATGTATTGAGCTTGGAAGTTGCCATTGCATTAAGTGTCTTTTTTATTGCTCTTGGAGTTATATAATTCCTGTAGTAAAATAAAAGGTATTTTAAAGAAAATAAAAATTATTTGTTTATTTCTTTTAACATATAGGACAAAAAATAGGGAAAAAATATTTACAAAACTATAAAAATCGGTTTACTTTAGGTTAATCAGAAACAAACACGTTTTAAATTCATTGATTTGTAATAGTTGAGAATTGAAGTTGTTAAAATATTTGAATTTGTAAAAAATGTGGTTTTTAGAATAGCCTTTCTAATCAGTAATCAGGAAAATTAATTGAGGAGTATTTTTCCATAGGATGTTTGTTATATAAAAAAAAATAAAAAACGTTTACAAGGACAGGCATTTCGAATTTTTTAACCTGTTGATTACCTAGGCCACCAATTGTATCAATCCCGACTTGAACACGTGGACAGTCATCCGAAGAAATAGCAACCTGTAGGGCTTGCAGGATTTTCTGTTCAACAACACTGGACCAATTGTAACAATACAAAAATGCATAAGATCTGTACTACTTGGTAAATTTTTCAAAATTATATTGCATGTTTGTCTAGTGTGAGTTAGCACGCAGCTTTTAATACAGCAACACGGATTTATGAGGGACCGTTTGACTGTTTACACAGAATCTCGTTGAAATACATCATGCCGGCGAACAAACCGATCTAATTTACATCGATTGTTCCAAAGCTTTCTATCGGCTGGATCATGGAATTTATTTAAAACACACTGCTCAGACTTGACTTTTCAAATAAATAACTGTCATTTCTCTAAATGTATTCAGTAAAAACCCCGTGCAGTTTGTTCAGTGTCATAGTCATAAATCTCGAAAAGTTTATTGTTAAATTGGGGATATCTTTGGGATCACATTTGGGGTCTTTACTTTTCAATTTATTTCTCAAAGATATTGTCGTCACGGTGGTTGTTGAGTACCTGCTCTATGCGGATGATGACGTAAAGTTCTACCGAAGAATCAAGGACCTAAATGACTGGGCGACCCTTCAACATAGTTTTAACCGTATGAATGATTGGTGTGCCAACTGTATGTAAATATCCAGGTTTTAAAGTGATGTGAGTCAGTGTACAGTTTGGGTGTTGTGCTGGACTCTACATTATTTTTTTGGGATCATAGTGCAAAGGTTACGGCGGATACGTTTAAATTATCGGGTTTTATGGTACGTATTGTAGCAGACTTGGCAGAGCTTGATACTCTGAAATTGTTTATTAGTAGTTTTATACAAAAGTACAAAATTTTGTCCCCTTTTCATCAGATGCATATTTAAAGTATTGAGGAAATTCAAGGACTCTTTATTAAAGTAGACCAGTTACAAACCTAATGGAGTATATTTTAAAGTAGGTTATTCCTCTTCCAATTCTATTTTTACATAAAACACTATCTAACAAAATTGATGCAAAGAAAATTTTACAGTATCTGTCCTTTCATGTTCATAGACCTAACCTATTGACGTTTACTCTACAAACTTTAAGAACCGATATTCTGAAATTTTCACCTCTCTTTAACATATATCAGAATTACAACATAATTCATAACGAACTAGATATATTTAACTGCAGCGTGGCTTCGATAAAACAAATCCAGTTTTAAAATAAATCGGTATTTTATATTTTTATATGTCCTAAATATATCTTATATTTTTTTAATCGATCTGAATCAAATTTTAACCTTAAAATACAATATTTTGACTTAGACTTCAGATTAGACTTAATTTTTGACCCAATTTAAATCGTAGAACCAAAAATAGTTTAAAAAGTTGGTGTTGATATTACTACAATTAAAATCCTTATATGTAGAGAGGTAGGTCTTTACTGTGAACAGCTTTAAACTATAAATATAGTTATATAGATAAAAAAGACAGTTGTCAGAATTATACATATAATACATGCATTAATGCTGTTATGGTCTTAAAATAGTTCATTCGTGACAATCGGAGCCAAAAGTATAGTCCGACAGTAAATACAAAAATTTTAAAATATTCAGTGGCAGAGTATTTTAGTTTTGTCGTATTCGATGCATGGAAACTTTCATATGCGTGCATAAATGTGGCGACGCTGCCAATGCGTAATGCTCTATAGAAGTAACGTTTATATAGGTTATATTTATTATATTTTGTGCATGTTTACTCTTTAGACCAGATTACTTCTGTTTTAAAATAAAAAAAAATATAATTAAATAAAATGACTTTTGATTATAATTAGTTTGCGACATAAAGGCAAATTTGCATGGGAAAAATGTATTTCGGCAATGAATGACGCGAGAAAATCGAAAACTGAAGAGCCTAACCTGTCTAGTGGATCGTTGAGTTAGATGAGTTAAGAAAAAATTTAAAGTGTTGTCTGTGTAAAAAAGTCCTTTAACTAGAAAAAAATTCATGAGAAACGTTTAGGGAAGTAATTACAAATTACCTATCGTATAAAGAGTGCCTCATGAAAAAAAACTAATATTTATCATTAGTATCGTTAATTATTTATTTAATTTTATAGAGAAAATTTATGAAACCATTTTTTAAAAATATATATAATATTGTTATCAATTGATCTACAACAATGTTGATAAACATAATATTAATTTAAAATATTACTGAAAAATTATTGAACCTACAAATATATATTTTGAAACAATTAATAGTACTAACCTTGATGTATCAAGTGATATTCCTCTCCAAGGAAAAACTGGCCCATCGGTTATTCTCATCTCAGTTGGTAACAAAATACGGTTTCTAATATCATCGTATATAATCAGTTGACCTAACGTTTCCAATGCATGTCTAGCACCAAAAAATGTGACTGCTTCAATACTAACGTTAACAGTTTCTTCAGTTCTTTCAATTGTTAGATGATAATTTTCATCAGTATCAAATGATAATTGGGAAATATTCTGATCAGATATAGTAATATTTACGTATACAGAGTTTTTAATAGATTTGTTTAAACGTAAAAAATGTTCTACATGGCATCGCTTTTTTAACTTGAAAAATAAAAATATCAAATGCTTTTAAAACTAATTTTGTAATGTTTGCATATTGTAAAGTGCTTATAAAGATTTTTTATCCAAATTTATCTCTGTTAGGTTTTGTACTAACGAAATTTTATGCGGTTTTGGCCAAACCGCCGCCGATTCCAAAAACATAGTATATTGCATTCTGCCAAACTTAGTTGATCTGTGTTATTTGTTAATTGTTTCTTTACACAGTATCCCTGATTACACTCATATTGCCACCCGAAGAACAACTAAAAATAAGTAACATAAACATCAAAATTGAACATCTATACAATGTGCCCTGAATCAGAAAGATAGAAATAAATAATACAAATAAATTCCTTCCAAATATCACCTAGGTTGAAGTTTATATGTAGTTGCCTTAACGTCTTGTTTTAATTTTATCTTCTCAGAAGTGTTAAAATGATAGTTTGTTTTAAAAAAGAGTTTTAGTTTCGTCTGGAATTATCGATATTTTTGAAAATTTTTAATATACCAAATTTCTCTAAGAAGAACTTAATCTAAAACAGGCAAAATGTATTTACGTTTTATATCATCCTTAGTAGGAAAGAATACCACATAGAATAGTCCCTTTATTTTAATTCCACGAAGTTTCCGTAATATACCTCGAACTTCCGTGAGCTCTCGCAAACTTCCGGCTGATTTTTCCTTAGCTTTCTGCGGATTTCCATGTGATTTTTCAGTCGAATT
>CM032453.1:86097567-86198132 GCA_019049505.1 Pachyrhynchus sulphureomaculatus | reverse complement strand
ATTAAATAAATTAAATAAATTAAATAAATTAAATAAATTAGATAAATTAAATAAATTAAATAAAATTAAATAAATTAAATAAATTAAATAAATTAAATAAATTAATTAAATTAAAATTTAAATAAATTAAATAAATTAAATAAATTAAATAAATTAAATAAATTAAATAAATTAAATAAATTAAATAAATTAACACTCGACGCGCGTTTCGCTAACCATTTTAGCTTCATCAGGAACGATTGTTGACTAAAGCTAAACTACAAATCTACCCTATTTATACTTAGCCTAACCCTTGAATTACTCAGGCGGAACTAATGGGATAGGTAAGGTCATCGGTTCCGGTCAAGTAACCACTAGAGGGGACTATAAGGAATAGGCCCTCTGTCTTTATTTAAACTACTTTTATACTTTTACCTTTTATAATTTCCATACTTTCGTATGCGTTCAACCATCTCATATCAGATACATTTTTAATTATAGATATTATCTAATGTTACAATATGATCAGCTTTAAGGGTATGTTGGGCAATGCTAGACTTTTCTGTTCTACTGTATTTTAAGTGTGCTAAATGTTCTTTAAATCGTGTTTTAATTGACCTTTTACTTTGCCCAACATACTTTTTGTCACAATCATTACAACTAATTTCATAAATTCCACTTTTCTCACAATTCGGAATCTTATCTTTGGGATTTCCTAAGATATTCCTCAGATTGTCTGATGACTTATAGGCTAAGGTGAAGCCTACCTTATTAAATACTTTATTGAATTCCTTGCTATATTTCGGATTATATGGTATGGAGACATACTTGGTGTTATTTTCTTCGCGTGTAAAAAAGGTGGAATTCTGAATATTTAACCTGAACTTATGTCTATTTATTAACTTGTTTACGAAGTCATCGTCATAACCATTAACTCTAGTTATATTTCTAATACGATTCCTTTCGTTATTAAAGTTGGCTCTATTCAGAGGAAAAAGGACAATAGCCTTTTCTAGATATTTTAATTATCAAAAATAATAATATATTAGAAATTGATATCTATAGAAAAGACAGTAGCGGATAGATATATTCCTAATGATTCATTTCATTGCAAACAACACAAATTAGCATCATTACATTTTTTAGTTCATCGTTCGATCACAATTAAATTTCATTTAATTTATTTAATTTATTTAATTTATTTAATTTATTTAATTTATTTAATTTATTTAATTTATTTAATTTATTTAATTTATTTAATTTATTTAATTTATTTAATTTATTTAATTTATTTAATTTTTAATTTTAATTTATTTAATTTATTTAATTTATTTAATTTATTTAATTTATTTAATTTATTTAATTTATTTAATTTATTTAATTTATTTAATTTATTTAATTTATTTAATTTATTTAATTTATTTAATTTATTTAATTTATTTAATTTATTTAATTTATTTAATTTATTTAATTTATTTAATTTATTTAATTTATTTAATTTATTTAATTTATTTAATTTATTTAATTTATTTAATTTATTTAATTTATTTAATTTATTTAATTTATTTAATTTATTTAATTTATTTAATTTATTTAATTTATTTAATTTATTTAATTTATTTAATTTATTTAATTTATTTAATTTATTTAATTTATTTAATTTATTTATTTAATTTATTTAATTTATTTAATTTATTTAATTTATTTAATTTATTTAATTTATTTAATTTATTTAATTTATTTAATTTATTTAATTTATTTAATTTATTTAATTTATTTAATTTATTTAATTTATTTAATTTATTTAATTTATTTAATTTATTTAATTTATTTAATTTATTTAATTTATTTAATTTATTTAATTTATTTAATTTATTTAATTTATTTAATTTATTTAATTTATTTAATTTATTTAATTTATTTAATTTATTTAATTTATTTAATTTATTTAATTTATTTAATTTATTTAATTTATTTAATTTATTTAATTTATTTAATTTATTTAATTTATTTAATTTATTTAATTTATTTAATTTATTTAATTTATTTAAATTTATTTAATTTATTTAATTTATTTAATTTATTTAATTTATTTTAATTTATTTAATTTATTTAATTTATTTAATTTATTTTTAATTTATTTAATTTATTTAATTTATTTAATTTATTTAATTTATTTAATTTATTTAATTTATTTAATTTATTTAATTTATTTAATTTATTTAATTTATTTAATTTATTTAATTTATTTAATTTATTTAATTTATTTAATTTATTTAATTTATTTAATTTTATTTAATTTATTTAATTTATTTAATTTATTTAATTTATTTAATTTATTTAATTTATTTAATTTATTTAATTTATTTAATTTATTTAATTTATTTAATTTATTTAATTTATTTAATTTATTTAATTTATTTAATTTATTTAATTTATTTAATTTATTTAATTTATTTAATTTATTTAATTTATTTAATTTATTTAATTTATTTAATTTATTTAATTTATTTAATTTATTTAATTTATTTAATTTATTTAATTTATTTAATTTTTTAATTTATTTAATTTATTTAATTTATTTAATTTATTTAATTTTTTAATTTATTTAATTATTTAATTTATTTAATTTATTTAATTTATTTAATTTATTTAATTTATTTAATTTATTTAATTTATTTAATTTATTTAATTTATTTAATTTATTTAATTTATTTAATTTATTTAATTTATTTAATTTATTTAATTTATTTAATTTATTTAATTTATTTAATTTATTTAATTTATTTAATTTATTTAATTTATTTAATTTATTTAATTTATTTAATTTATTTAATTTATTTAATTTATTTAATTTATTTAATTTATTTAATTTATTTATTTATTATTTAATTTATTTAATTTATTTAATTTATTTAATTTATTTAATTTATTTAATTTATTTAATTTATTTAATTTATTTAATTTATTTAATTTATTTAATTTATTTAATTTATTTAATTTATTTAATTTATTTAATTTATTTAATTTATTTAATTTATTTAATTTATTTAATTTATTTAATTTATTTAATTTATTTAATTTATTTAATTTATTTAATTTATTTATTTAATTTAATTTAATTTATTTAATTTATTTAATTTATTTAATTTATTTAATTTATTTAATTTATTTAATTTATTTATCTTTTTATTTAATTCTTTAATTTATTTAATTTATTTAATTTATTTAATTATTTAATCTATTTAATCTATTTAATCTATTTAATTTATTTAATTTATTTAATATATTTAATTTATTTAATTTATTTAATTTAATTTATTTAATTTATTTAATTTATTTAATTTATTTATTTAATTTATTTAATTTATTTATTTATTTAATTTATTTAATTTATTTAATTTATTTAATTTATTTAATTTATTTAATTTATTTAATTTATTTAATTTTATTTAATTTATTTAATTTATTTAATTTATTTAATTTATTTAATTTATTTAATTTATTTAATTTTATTTAATTTATTTAATTTATTTAATTTATTTAATTTATTTAATTTATTTAATTTATTTAATTAATTTATTTATTTAATTTATTTAATTTATTTAATTTATTTAATTTTTATTTAATTTATTTAATTTATTTAATTTATTTAATTTATTTAATTTATTTAATTTATTTAATTATTTAATTTATTTAATTTATTTAATTTATTTAATTTATTTAATTTATTTAATTTATTTAATTTATTTAATTTATTTAATTTATTTAATTTATTTAATTTATTTAATTTATTTAATTTATTTAATTTATTTAATTTATTTAATTTATTTAATTTATTTAATTTATTTAATTTATTTAATTTATTTAATTTATTTAATTTATTTAATTTATTTAATTTATTTAATTTATTTATTTAATTTAATTTATTTAATTTATTTAATTTATTTAATTTATTTAATTTATTTAATTTATTTAATTTATTTAATTTATTTAATTTATTTAATTTATTTAATTATTTATTTATTTAATTTATTTAATTTATTTAATTTATTTAATTTATTTAATTTATTTAATTTATTTAATTTATTTAATTTATTTAATTTATTTAATTTATTTAATTTATTTAATTTATTTAATTTATTTAATTTATTTAATTTATTTAATTTATTTAATTTATTTAATTTATTTAATTTATTTAATTTATTTAATTTATTTAATTTATTTAATTTATTTAATTTATTTAATTTATTTAATTTATTTAATTTATTTAATTTATTTAATTTATTTAATTTATTTAATTTATTTAATTTATTTAATTTATTTAATTTATTTAATTTATTTAATTTATTTAATTTATTTAATTTATTTAATTTATTTAATTTATTTAATTTATTTAATTTATTTAATTTATTTAATTTATTTATTTAATTTATTTAATTTAATTTATTTAATTTATTTAATTTATTTAATTTATTTAATTTATTTAATTTATTTAATTTATTTAATTTATTTAATTTATTTAATTTATTTAATTTATTTAATTTATTTAATTTATTTAATTTATTTAATTTATTTAATTTATTTAATTTATTTAATTTATTTAATTTATTTAATTTATTTAATTTATTTAATTTATTTAATTTATTTAATTTATTTAATTTATTTAATTTATTTAATTTATTTAATTTTATTTAATTTATTTAATTTATTTAATTTATTTAATTTATTTAATTTATTTAATTTATTTAATTTATTTAATTTATTTAATTTATTTAATTTATTTAATTTATATTCCTAATGATTTATTTCATTGCAAACAACACAAATTAGCATCATTACATTTTTTAGTTCATCGTTCGATCACAATTAAATTTCATTTAATTTATTTAATTTATTTAATTTATTTAATTTATTTAATTTATTTAATTTATTTAATTTATTTAATTTATTTAATTTATTTAATTTATTTAATTTATTTAATTTATTTAATTTATTTAATTTATTTAATTTATTTAATTTATTTAATTTATTTAATTTATTTAATTTATTTAATTTATTTAATTTATTTAATTTATTTAATTTATTTAATTTATTTAATTTATTTAATTTATTTAATTTATTTAATTTATTTAATTTATTTAATTTATTTAATTTATTTAATTTATTTAATTTATTTAATTTATTTAATTTATTTAATTTATTTAATTTATTTAATTTATTTAATTTATTTAATTTATTTAATTTATTTAATTTATTTAATTTATTTAATTTATTTAATTTATTTAATTTATTTAATTTATTTAATTTATTTAATTTATTTAATTTATTTAATTAATTTTAATTTATTTAATTTATTTAATTTATTTAATTTATTTAATTTATTTAATTTATTTAATTTATTTAATTTATTTAATTTATTTAATTTATTTAATTTATTTAATTTATTTAATTTATTTAATTTATTTAATTTATTTAATTTATTTAATTTATTTAATTTATTTAATTTATTTAATTTATTTAATTTATTTAATTTATTTTATTTATTTAATTTATTTTAATTTATTTAATTTATTTAATTTATTTAATTTTTTAAATTTATTTAACCAACCTAACTGGGGTAAGCTAAACCGAAAAATAAAACACATTCGTTTTTATATTTTTTTAATTAAAATAGTTTATGGCAACCTTTATTTAGAATTAACAATATCATCATGCAATAACTGAGCCGAAAATATTTAAAAAGAAAACAGATATGTATTTATTTTAAAATAAATAAGACGTATAATATATGGTGACATTTATTTAGATTTAATAATAGGTTTGTTTTATTTATCATCATTCATATCTGGGCAAGCTGCCACCAAGCCTAGCCGAAAAATAAATTTAAATACAAAAAGATAAATCCAGATTGTGTGTATATGTAAGTTTATTTTTAATCTCTTATTTCGTGTTTTTAATCTATAATCTTTCTACCACGTTAGTATAATGCCAATATAATCTTTTTTATATAACAAGAATTGACGGACATTGAATCATGAATTATATTTTTACGAAATGCAAAACCGTTTTTAAAGAACAAAAACTCGAATACAAAAATGTGTGTTTATTACGAGCTTGGTTCTATACAACTGACAACTATTTCTAATCTTAGCCTATTTATATGAGAGGTGTCTTAATCTTAGAAAGTAAACACATTAAGGGTCCATTAGCATCAAGGGTGATGAAAGTCTGGTGATTACCTCTAATGTGGCCTGTCATGATCACATAATTCCTTCCTCCTTAAGCTTGAAGTTCCGTCTTCAAGCATGGATAAAGTCGTACCTCGGAGACTGGTTATAGGGGTATGGCTTGTCCATTTTCTTCTTCTATTGGCCTGTTTTTCTGGAGAATATTTCTCATCCACTTTCTGTTATAGTATATTAGTACAATTATTATTATTACAATAATTATTGAAATTGCTAACCAAGAGATATAATTTTTCCATTCAATTTGGTCCAGTCTCTCTAATATTAACCATAGTAGAATTACTTAAAACTCTAAGATTACATGAGTTACTTATAATTTCGTAACATAGGTATAATTTATTTAATCTAATACAAGAAGTTTTCGAGAAATACATTTGTTTGTTTTATAAACATATTGGCTAGGTAGTATTACATAATTATTTTGGCTGAAAATTACAGGGCAAATCTTTTGATAGTTGTAATTTGTTGAATACAATATTGGTACTCTTAATACGAAGACTATTTCTTCTGGAGAAATAATAGTGTTTAATTACATATTAAAATACATATTTAATATATTAAAATAGAATAGATCGGAGAAAGGTAATGATTCTTCCTTTGAAAATAAAGTCTTAAGAGTGTTATGAAGATAAATGATATCTCGTTGTGTTATAATGTGTAGATTAATTTCGTCACGTGTGCGTGTACTTAGTGTAATTGTGTTAAGTATGTTCGAAAGAAATTTTTCTAATCAGTTTACTGTAAATATTTCCAATAGCAAAGCTTATATATTTACTTCACTGTAATGTTCTTTAATTGGTTATTAATTTTCTTGAAATTTTCAGATATTATTAAACTACTTGTTTTAAATTTCTCTTCAAGCTTAAATAAGACCGATAAGGTGCGAGTACTTTGTTGGTTTAATGAGCCTTCGTTTTGTTCATATTGTTTATAATGTCATTTAAATCGTTTTGAACTAAATTTCCTTTAACATACTTAACTGCAGTACCTAAGCCTTTAAAATTAGCTCATTTGCTTCTAGTATGTTTGGTTAGTATTAATTTGTCTTGCACGTTTTCTATTTTGCTTTTTAAATATTTTAGAAGGTGAAAATCATTTTTGAATCGATTTTTAAAGATAAGGAGTAGCAATTATTTACTGCGGTTTGAACGCTGATAGCTAAATTAGATATATTAATGCGAAAATAACTATTATGATAAAAATTAACTAATTTTCCTATTCCTAGATTTTCTTCTATATAAGGAGTTTGATTGTTAACTGCTTGCATTTGAAGGTCCTGGCCGTTGACCATCGATGTCAGGAGCGTTATCAAAATCCTGTAAAGAAATTTGTTTTTGTAGTCGTTTAAGATTCTTTGAATTTTGAATGGGTTGCAAAATTCTTTGAATGTTTCGTTATTTTTGAAGGTATATTATGGTGTGAAAAGTAGGGACGAAGTCTATTAATAACTGTAATTACGTCTTTTGATTTAATATCAGAAGCTTGTGCGTATTTGCTAAATAAATCTACATTAGTTAGGTAGATTGATTTTTCTACTGAGAATATATCGATAAAAAAATGTTGGAATGGTCTTTTAGCAATTAGGGGACCGAATAAAGGGATTTTATATGGGTGTCTTTCATATTTTACTCCAAGACAAGTGTCACACTGATTAATATAATTAGTGCTAAAATTTTGTCTGTCCATAAATTTATTTTAAAATGTTCATAAGTCTCGTTGATACCGTTATGTATTCTGTCATGATATTCTTTTAACTTTTCCTTAACATCTGTTTGTGATACTTTTTTGGAACGAAATAAGTTTTTACAAATTTTAAATTGTCATTGAAATGGGTTTGTAATATAGAAACAAAGATTAATTCATTCGAGGGGTCATAAAAATATTTTCCATAATTATTGGGTTGTATATATTCCTTTAAGAATAAAGTGATTTCTTTTTTTTCTGAACCGATCCTTACGGTTAAATTAAATTTATTTCTTTCGACAATATCTAAGTTGTACTTATCTCCGTTTTTAATAATAGCGTGAGATTTGAAACAGTGCATATTTTTATCCGAAATGGGCTGAGTGGATAGTAATATCCTCATCTTCGTTCGAGGCTTGGTTATCTTTACCATTTAATATTTCATCTGCATCTTCTGGTGCTAGTTCTACGTCGGAGTCAACGTTAGGTATTAAGGATAATAGTTCATCTTCTTGAAAGTCAATAATAACTTTTTTTGATTGGCTTCGGGTAATTGCATTTATTTCTATGCGGCTAAGAGCATCTGCTACATAATTTTCTTTTCCTTTCTTATGTTTAATTTCTAAATTATATTCTTCTAACCTTAATTTCCATTTAACTAACCTTTGATTTGGTTCTTTAAGAGAAAATAGCCAAACGAGAGGTTTGTGTTCTGTTCCTATAATAAATTTTTGTCCAAGTAAGTATGGTCTGAAATGTTTGCAAGAGTCAACAATCGCCAATAATTCTTTCTCGTTAGTCGAGTAGTTTATTTCGGCTGTATTTAATATACGTGAGTGAAATGAAATTGGGTGACCTTTTTGGGAAAGAACTGAACCAGTGGCTACGTTGTTAGCATCGGTTGTTAAAAAGTATTGGTAAAGTCTGGATAAGCTAATATAGGAGCGTTACAATAATTTGTTTACATAATTCAAAAGCTTCTTTATATGAGTTATCGTTAATATTAATTTTTTCTCCTTTTCGAAGGCACTTGGTGAAAGGTGTAGTTATATGCACGAAATTTTTTATAAATTTATGATAATAACCCAAAAGGTCTAAAAACGACTTGATTTCTTTTTGATTTTTAGGTATAGGGAATTTTAAAATGTTTTTGATTTTGTCTTCATTAGGTTTGATACCTTTAGGGATCTGTCCTAAAAGAGAACTTTTTTTCGCAAAAATTCTGATTTACCTATTTAAATTTTTAGGTTATGTTCATGCAGTTTAGGAAATATTAATTTTAAATGTAAAATATGTTCATCCAAAGATTTGGAATATACTACAACATCATCCATCTATACAAAACAAAATTTATGCAAAAATTTCATTAAAAAACATGGTCCATCATTTTCTAGAAGGTTGCTGAAGCATTTCTCAATCCAAAGGGTATAAATATATATCCCCAATGACCTTTTTCTACAGTAAAAGCAGCTTTTTAAATAGACTTGTCGTCCATGGGAATTTCGTAAAAACCTTGTGCTAGGTCTAATGTAGTAAAATATTGGCATTTTCCCAAATTTTCTAGGATTTCTTCTGTATGTGGCAACGGGTATTTGTCGTCTATTGTTCTTTCATTTAATTTGTGGAAATCTATGACCACAGGCCATTTCTTTTGACCTGAATCGTCAGGTTTTTTTCGGGACTATCCATACGGGACTTGAATAAGGAGATATAGAAGGTCGTATTATGTCATTATCTAATAATTTTTTAACTTGATTTTGAATTTTTTGTCTCGAATGGTAAGGGTTTCTAAAATTCTTTATGTAGATAGGTTCGTCATCTTTAGTTCTAATATGATTGGTAATTACCCTACATGGGGTTAGTTTTTGATTAGGATTATAAAATACATTCTTAAATTTAAAGTTTTAAAATTTTGGATTTTTCTTCCTTGTTCATATGCATAGTTCTAATTATTTCGCTAATTTTTATAAGATTAGTTTCCGGTTCTTCAATTTGTTGTACCTCTAGGTAATCATCTAAGGGAATAACTGGCAAAGTTTCGTTCATCTCCATATTATTTGCCTGTATTGGTATATACACTTTAGAATTTTTGGATTAACAAATACTTTTGGGTAGCATGCAATTTTCACTTATTTTTTATCGGAGGTACTACTACATTTTCTTCTTTGACGTTTACGTTTATTGAAAAAGCGTTAATATCTTTGTAATAATTTATGTTTGCCTTTGAGGTTTTTAAAATTTTGTTCTTTAAATCAATCGTGACTTGTAAAGAGGTTAAGTCCTTAAAACTGAGTAAAAAAGTATGCCATGATAAAATTAAAAGTTCGACTAGCGTGTATGTTCCAAACTCTTGAAAAATGGGAAGTTTTAAAGCGTGGTAACCTTTAATTGTTTTATTACAAGTTGTAGTTTTAAAGTCTAAAGGTTATAAATATTAAGGAGAATTTTTAAATGCAAATTCAGGATTCATTAAACCAGAGAAATCACCTGTGTCAATTAAGATTTTTAAATTGAAATTTTTACTAAAAATAAAAGGTTAGTGAACTATAATTGTTTAAGTCTAAGTTAAACGTTCATACTCTGGGGGTAACTGAAAATTTTCTTGTTCTTGCTTATCATGAATCGTACGTAAATTTTCTTCCGGCGGTTCTCCATCAATATCATTTGTATGTATCTCTTCGACTATAACATTAGGGTTAGCTCTACCTCGATTAGCAAAATGACTGTAGTTGTTGTAACTACGCTTATTACTGTGATTGAAGTTTTGCTGAGGTCTCTGTGTATTTCGAGATGTTGTAGACATGGGCGTGAGATTGAGTAAATTCTGAATATTATTACGCGGTTTAAATACATTGGTGGGAGTACCAAAGTCTTGTGGGAAACTAGATTGAGAGTTGTTAAAATTATTGTTAGGAAAAGGTTTAGGTGGTATTTGTTGAAAAGTATTGTTAGTTTTTGTATTATTATAATTCATAGGTTTAGAATTTCGCCTTAAAAAATTTAAATAATTATTTTGCTGTTGCAAATTGTCATATACTTTACAGTGATTTAAACATTCATCTAAGTTGAAGGGTTGAGATGTAAAATATAGTTATGATATGGTTCGCGTAATCCTGCAATAAATGTACAACGAGCTTGTTCGTCAAACATCGACGTTTTAACTTGTGTTATGGTTTGATTACCCCCATTTAACTGAATATTTTCTTTCAATCTCTGGAGTCTTATTTTAAGTTCATTAGCGTAATGTTCAAAGTCTTGGTTTAGTAAGTAATAGCATGTTGTTAATAGGTTTAAGAGTAATTGTTCGCTTCGTGAGTCTCTATATTTAGATGTTAAAAGCGTTTTTAGTTCGTTAAAATCTTTTGGATTATTTAAAATTACTAAATCTCTATCTTCTCCTTTAATTTGTGAAAAAAAAAACATAGTCAAGAAAATAATTATTTATTATATATATTATATATTATAATAGTTATTAATTATTTATTTATATATATATATATATATATATATATATATATATATATATATATATATATATATATTATATCCGTAAAAGTAAAGCTTTGAATGAATTGTCCTGCTTTCTTTAAAAATAGCATATTTCTTTTGAGCCTCCATAATATTCGGTAACCATACATTTTGCGAAATTAAAAGGCGTCTGAATTTCATTATACGATAAAGTAGTGGTAGTCATTTCAGGTTCTGATTTGTCAGAGGATGATAATAATCACCAGGTAGCAAATGTTGTGATTGGCTTTCCTTAGCTGCAAAGATTTCCACAGTGAATCTTCTTGGACTTTCAAGAAAGTTCTTGAATGCTTCTAAAAGACTGAAGTCTGCCTGAGCACAATAATCTTCGATATATTACTAAAAGCCAGTGAAGCGGATCTTGTTCCCTTCTTAAGAATTAAAATTCACTTGACCGCAACAATAACGATAAAGAGCCAATGAAGTGGTCCTGTTCGCAGCGTCAATTATATTTTTACTAGTTGTAAAACCGTTTTTATAAAAACAAAAACTCAAATACAAAAATGTGTATTTATTACGACTATTTCTAATCTTAGCCTATTTATATGAGAAGTTTTTTTTTTGTTTTTATGGGTCTAGCACACGTGCTGCAGGGAAGTCCCTAAAGTGCTCCAGGAGCGGCATGTGTGCGGAAAAAGCGATTTACGTTATTCTTGAATCGCTGTAAATTGTATTCGGTGGGAAACACAGCGCTGGGCAAATTATTCCAAAGGGATGACGTTCTCCATATAAAAGCGTTGTACGAGGAGTAACAAGCTGAACCTCATACGGACGTAAAGCACCAGCGCGACGTGTATTTCTAACATGCACCGCTTTGAGAGGAATTAAGCGGGCTACATCCTTCGAACACTTTCCATGAAAATACTTGTAGAACAGACTCAAGTCGATGTTTCCAGCGAATCAAGGCCGCCGGTCAATTCCGGGTCTCCAATCAGACGGACCGCTCTTCTCTAAACAGAATTCAACAATTGCAGTGTATGTTTGGGAGCGGAGCCCCAAACGTGGGAGCAGTATTTCATAGTTGGTCGAATTTGAGCTTTGTAAAGAATTAACAGTTGTGGGGTGTAAAGCTTTCTGGTTCGAAATAATATTCCCAACTTTTGAAAAGCTCTCCTTGCTATGCCTGCAACATAATCATGCCAGGATATATTTGCTCCCAAACTAACGCCCGACAAATTGAGCGACGATGCTAGGGGAATGGAGTGCCCCGACATAACTATGTCGGGTTCAGCAACGTTAACTTTTTTAGAAAAAACTGCCGCTTGGGTTTTTGTAGCGTTAAATTCCACTTGGTTACTGTCACCCCAAGATAGAATTTCTTCCAGGTCTTTGTTAAGTTGAACGACCTCCTGCTGTCTGCGGATATTCGCCTGAGCAGCCGATGTCCGAGCGTTCAAGGTGAATGAAGAGACAAGCGTACTGTCATCTGCAAAGCTATAGATTGGATTCCCGGTCTTTTCCAGCAGATCGTTATGTAACATATGTTTGGAACAACGCAATTGAACACTTTGGAGAATTTCGAGCGGTTGCTCCTGACATATCCAAGGCATTCGACCGTGTTTGGCACGATGGACTGTTGGCTAAGTTACGCTCTTATGATAGTAGTGTAGTAACCCATGAACTGCGACCGAGGATGGCCACTGTTTATGTGTCACACCAAAGATTGGGCGTGGCCGCAGTTCTTGCAGCCCGAATTGACCTTGAGCGGTGAAGACTGACCTTGGGGAGCTGAAGAAGTGACGTACTAGCGGCAATTGACCAGTGGTTGTTGACCCTAGGGGCCTTAATTGTTACCTGAGTAGGTTGACACCTGAATTACCTTGTTTGGTGAAGAAGTAAGGTGAGCTGAAGACGCAAGAGGTCCAGTGGTTGTTGAAACAGTGTCCTTTTGGCAATAGATTAGGGTTTGGGATCGTGTTTTATCGTAACGGTAAATGTGTTTACGGTAACGTTATAGGGGTGTTTGGCAATAGAGTCGATTAGCAGGGTATCTTAACTTCATTAAAACTTGTTTAGACTTTCATTAGAGGAGAAGTTGTGAAGGGTAATAAGGAGTAAAAGTGGATCATGAGGTAATATTTGGGTGTTAAAAGGTGGTCAAAAAGGCGTTATTTGTGTGTATTTTAGGTGTTAAAATTGGTAAATGTTCCCCTATTTCGTTGTATGGTGCCGTAAAGTCGGTAAAAATGTTTCGTTTTTAGTTGTTTGGTGCCTAAAAGTCGGTAAAAATGTGTAAGATAAGGTAAAATGTAAACAAAATGTGTGATTTATGCTAGTTTCCTTGAATTGAAAACAAGTAAACATGTGCCTCGATAGGTCATAATATGATAAGAGAGGTTAAAAATAGCTGATAAGGAGTTGATTTGACTGCATTGAAGTGTTGTAAAATTGGTTATATTTGGTAAAATAGTAAATAAAACACAAGTATGAGCACACACAGATATAAGAAAATATATTAATAAAATTTAAAATAGTACAAAAAAAAAAATGTTAAATAAATTAAGGCTTTTTTATAATGTTATAAATTCTATTAATATGTTCAACCTTTTCTTGAACATCATAGCAGATACATTTATCGGGTCCTTCACGAGTCCCTGGAAGTGTCCAAACACATGACACGAAATGTGTTTCTACCCTTTGTTCCCCATAATAGTCTATGGTTAGAGTAACTTGTTCTTGGTTGATATATGGTTCTAAAATTTTTTTTTAATATCAAGCCAATCTTCAATAAATATTTGTGGATAAACACCAAAATATTTCGGTAATTCTTCTATAATAAAATTAATTTTTATACAAGCTTCTTGACCATTATTATTACTTATCGAAGTCATGATTAATACTAACTATTTAGAGAAAGGGTGCTACAAGCTTATATAAATTAGATATGATCACACATTTTTTTTTTCTGTAGATCCAAATCCGTTTTTTCATTTCTTTCTGTCTTTGTTAGAGATGTAACTTCTTCCAGACGGGGATGGAAATTTTTTTGACATATTAATTGCGCTATTCGGTCTCCAGATTTGACGTGGAAATCTTTGGTTGAATGGTTGAATAGTAACACAAAAAGTTCTCCTCTGTAGTATTCATCAATTACACCAGCTATATGAAAATAAAAAAAAAATTTTAGTGTAAGATAATAAAAAAAATATTTTTAATCTTTACCTCCTACATCGATGAAGTGATTATAAGCCAATCCAGATCTGGGAGCTATACGACCATAACAATTTTTAGGCAATTCAAACTTTAGACCTGTAGAAATTTTAACTCTTCCCATAGCTGGGACAGTTATATCATTAAGACTCTTGATATCAAATCCTGCTGCTTTTGGACTACTTTTACTTGGTGTATAAGCATGAGTAACAATTTTGAGAAATTTTAAACTGTGATCTTCTTCTTGTTCATGAAGCATATTTTGAAACTGTAAGACAATTAAGTCGAAAAGGACTAGATTAAGTAGCTAATATTTTTTAAATTTGATAACCCCAAGGCAGTGTATCAGTTGACAAATAATTTACTATTCTTTTATCGTCATAGGGTGTAAGTGCACACTTTCTTTGAGATATTGTGTATACCTCATCTTTTTGACTACGAATTAAATGTTCAGTACTATAAATTTCGTTTTTATTAAAAAGGCAATTGTAATAATCCATAAATTGAATCGATCTTAAAGAGGTGCTAGTAATACCTTTTGCTTTTTTAATAACGGGGCAATTTGAGTATAATTTAAAAGAGTACATTTTAGATTTTAGGCCTACAAATTCAACCATAATTTTACCATTATTTTCATCTTTCATAAGGCCTAAAACTTTTTTATTCCTTAAAGGTATATTGTATGGATTATTAAGAGGATAATCAGAGGTATCAAACCTATGAATATCATTTTTAATATGTTCATAGATATCCTCTACATAAAATTGGTAAATCAATGAGTCAGTATCTGTGTATAATAATTTCACATTATTATTAAATTTTGGCTTAATATAATTATAATGAAAGTCATATAAATATGTTTTTGAAATATCTAAAATACTAAAACCTACATATATAGGTTTATTAAATTTAATATTTAGTCTTTTCATTTCAATAATAGCTATATCTTCATCAAAAACGATTGCGTTATGAAAGTTTGGTTTTGAAATATAATTTTTTGCTCCATACCGTCCTGACCAAGTTGTTACTACTTTAACGTCTTTGTATTTACGTACGTTTTCCATTGTTTTTCCGAATACAGCGTTATTCATTAATTTAAAAAAAAAAAATTTCCAAATTCATTTTTACTTAGTTGCCTTAACTTCGTATTTAAATCAATATAAGATTTTAACCAATATGATTGTTAAATTTTAAAATTTTGTGAACTTTTGAAATACGTAAACCTAATTTAAGAGCTTATTTAAGATTTTTATAATGAATTACATAATTTTTTTTATGATATAACGTTGTAAGTAATTTTGATTGTTTGGAAGATGATATAGGTGGGATCAGACGCTCTGGACATAGAGGTAAATCTTTATGTAAATCATGAAGTTCTGGAGGATACTCTAAATCTACTTCAAGAATATATCCCACGTCTGAATCATCAGGTGTATTTATAATATTTTCAGAATAAAATTCTATACTATCAATCCACCTAAATTCACCTGTGGGAAGTTGCTGACTCATTGCAGTACCATATAAATTGTTGACATCATAATATATTAAATAAGATGAAGGTATATTAGGATCGTACTCATTTCCCATGTATTTATTATTTGCTTTCCCATATCGATTACTACATTGTGAAACCCCACCTCTAATTCCTTTTTCAATCATCATTAGTTGTTCCACATCTGTAATTAACTCTAACTTAACACTTGATTTCAGCAAACATGCGTTATATGCTAATCCTGGGGCTGTAAATGATTTTAAACATTCCAAACCGTATGTTTCCCAGCAAAGATCTTGAAAATTTTTAAAAAACATCAGCCAATAACAGTACATCCGTTTTTAAATAGATTTCCATATATTGGCACAAATTTTGAATTTTAAAATGATTCCAAACATTAACAGCATGTTGGTAATCTTCTTGAGATATATTAGATTTAGTAAGTTTGTTGTAAAAATGCTCGATTGTAGGTAATCGATTCTCCTTTAATTTTTCCCAACTGTCTAGATAATCATAGGGGAATATTCCTTTTTTAGATAATAAAATAAAATCTTCATTGTTTGGATAAAAACTTTTCATAATCTGTTTTTTGCTGTTATCTAAATATGAACTTAATTTATTTAAACTACTAGACATAAATCGAAAGGAATCTAAAAATCGGAACTGAATTGAAGTATTTTCTATGTATTTAGTAAATGAAATATATTTTTCTTTATTTATAGGTAATAAAGTTGTTTTACCACGAATTTCTGAAACTAATTTTTTAATAATAAAATGACCATCATAACCAGATAGATTATGAAATAATATAGGTATCATATGTTCATCACGACAGTTGAGATTGTATGTGGAATGAGCACTACCTCGATATTTCCCCGTAAAATGACAATGATCTCTAACTTTTTTTTGATCAGGTGTATATGATTGTTGACATAAATAACAAATGGTAGATGTAGTAAAGGATTCTTGTTCTTCAGGTGTTAATGGTAACATTGGAACTATATTATTAAATATGGGATTTAATTGTAAAGCTAAATTTTGTAATTCATTACAAAACCAACTTATACAATTTTCGCCGGTATATAAATTAAATTTTGAAAAACTGTTATTATAACTACAAAACAAGTAGTAAGCAATACTACATGGTATATGTTTTTGTTGTTTTTTTATATGTTTCCTACTTCGATCCTCATATTTTTCTAATATACTTTCAATGTCGTAAATAATAAACGGTACTTTTGCTTTATGACTATAATTTTTAAATGATACATATTTATCGTCTTCATTTGGTAAAGTTATTTTAGATTTGTTCATTTTTCTGCAAGTAAATATGTGTTTATTTAAATTCTCTTGTGAATAAAAATGATTGAAACACCTGTCACAATAATATTTTTTGCTATTGATGTCACCAGTTTGTTTTCTGAGTAATCGTGATAAATCTTTAATTAATGTAAAATGGTAAATTGGTTTAAAATTTAGATATAGAATTAATAAAAGAATCATCCTCATCATCACTGTCTTCCTCATTATGCTTAAAGCCTGTTTCTAACATTAATAGATTAATAGTGGTTAAATATTCATAATTACTTAAATAAATTGGTACAATTTCTTTTTTATCTATAGAATAAACGTTAATTGAGATATTATTCAATGGCCCAAATTTTTTAATGTATTTTAAAGTTATAGGGAAATTAATACCATCGTAATTCAAAATTTCACTAAAATGAGTATATGATGACGTTCTGGATTGATTTTGATTTGGACGACAAGGATGTAAAGCAGCCACAATAGACCAAAGAAAGCAATATTCATCATTATTTTTAATATTCAGAACTCCTTTAGTATTTGTAATAAATTTTGGAACTGGAACAAAAGTTGAAATACCACCATTAATGGGTGTATAATAATTAAAATTAATTTTTAATTGTAAAATTTTGTAAAGTGACCAACCTGAATCACGTAGTTGAAAATCTTCAAGTTTTGTCAAAATGTTATTTTTAATGTGATCGTTAAAAAATTCTTTTAAGTTAGTATTTCGATCTACTACACGATTTTTGGTTGTAAAATTTTTTATATCAGTTTCATTACTTCCAGGTTTTAAGAATTTTGCCAGAAATATAACATTAATTTTCAATAGTGATTTTTCAAGTTCTTTTTTGACCTTACATACAAAAGATTTATATGCTTTATTGAAGAAAATTATCGGATCCTGAATACTTAAATTAACAATTGCACCTGTTCTAATACGATTATTAAAACAAGATTCTAAATCAACCCAAATCAAATTTTTATTTTTATTTTTATTCAAATTTTTTTTATATTTAAACTGCTCTCGATATTTTTTTAATAAACTTAAATTTCATTCTATTTTTGAAAGAGATTTTTTATTATAAGATACACTTCTTCCTTTTAAATATTTTTTTAAAATAAAAATATTTTTATTTAAAAATTTTATCCACTTAACATATTCACGTTTCGATTTAATTAACTTACCAACTTCCTGAATGCTTAATAACATACGATCACTTAACTGTGAAATTTCGAAAGACATGATGTGTATTCAATAAAACTCTGGTAAATAATATTGATAGATAAACTATTAGAATTTATATATTTTTTCCAAAACTAATTATTTCGTTATTTTCAATATTGCAAAATCATTAATTAGCATAAATTTCTATTTGAAAATTAAAATGCGTAATAAGATAAAATGGTATTTTCCAAAATAATTATTTAGTTATCGTTATCAATATTTTAAATAATGCAAAATCATTATATATTTCTAATTAGATAAACTGGTTATTTTCCAATTAATTATTTTTGTTATTATTAATAGTTTAAAGTAGTTAATCAGCATGAATGTTATTAAAAAATGCATAATCAACTTATAAACAGATGATATAATATTTATTTTTTTCTTAAATGTATTTATATATAAGTAGCAAATTTCCTACTTAAGTCAGATTACATCTTTGTGTAATTATAAACTTTAATTCTTTAATTCTTTAATTCTTAAAAATGTCAACATTTATTATCGAGTCAACTGATTTTCGAAAACTTTCAAATAAAATGCTGTACATGTTGGTACGCAATTTATTCAAGTAAGTATTCTTATATATTAGACTTAAGAATTTTTTTGTGTTAATCAAATAATTTTTCGTTTACTGTTTTAATAGTAATATTAACTGGAAATTTTTTTTTTTTTTGGTATTAATCAAATAATTTTCGTTTACTGTTTTAATAGTAATATTAATCAAATAACTTTTCTTTTACTGTTTTAATAGTAATATTAAGAGTACTATTTAAATTAGATAGAATAAATAGAAAATTAATTTAAATTTATTTTCAGACATGGGGTAAAAGAAGTGAAACATTTAAAAACTCAAATACATTTATACCTTCAATATCACCCGAAAAATTCTACAATGGATGAGAAACTTGGTATGCTGCCCGTAAAGTATTTGCGTATTCAAGCGGACACATGAAGAAGAATTGCAACTTTTTTTAGAGCGCTGCAGGAATATCCAGAGGTGAAAAGATATTTGATGGAAAAAAAAAGATGATAGTGGAGAAGAACAACAACAACAACAACAAAAGCAATAGGAGAAAACAAAAAAATAAAAATATTGGAGAATCGGCTGTTAAAACCGGCAGATTCCAGTGAGGAGGAGGAAAAATGAACCTAAAAGAAAAAAGAAAAAAAATGACCAAGTTGCCAGCACATCAACAAGACATTTTTTAAATTCATTTAATCCTGATGATGACGATGATTTTGAAAGCCAAATTACAAAAATTAATGATTTAGATGAATTAATATGTATCAATGATTAATTTTGTAAATATTATATTTATAAAAATAAAACTGAAAAAAATATTTAATATTGTTTTATTTATCACTAATCTATAGAACATAGTAAAACTTATTTTAGGAATGCTAAATTACACATATATATATATATATATATATATATATATATATATATATATATATATATATATATATATATATATATATATATATATATATATATTACCAATCTGAATCTAATATATCAAACTTATACATATACCAATTTCTTAATAAATATACATTTTGTAGGGCACAATGAAATTTATTTTTAATTGTATCAACATGATTATTACAACAAATAGCATAATTTTCTAGCGTTTAAATTGCCTAAACTTTTACATCCTAATTGAAATAAATCTTTAATATCATTAGATATTAAATCACTTAACCAAATTTTCTTTTGGTTTCCTTTCACAAAAACTTGTTCGTTTTTCACTACACTTTGTAGAAAACTGGTAATACTTTCAAATGGTAAATTACTAAAATTAAATTGATCCCAATCTAATCAGTTAAATTGTTGGTGGTCCATTCAACATGTTGACGAATGCTCCCTTCTAACCATTCTTTTTTGAAAGAAAAAAATTTATAATATGATGATGGCATTCAGTATTAATATTAATCACAGCTATTTCTTTTACATATAAAATCACTATTTTTGTATTGAAATCCTTGAACATCTACTATGAACATTGTTCAAACTTAAATAGGACTTTATTGAATATTATTATATTACTATTGAAATGAAGGTTTTTATATGTTTTCTCTTCTTACGTCACAATTCACATTTCACATTATTGTGCAATATTTTTGTTTGATTTCTATATATATATATATATATATATATATATATATATATATATATATATATATATATATATACCAATTAAAATGACTTTAGACTTGTTAGTTAAATATTAGTAACTGGTATTAAAACAAAAATGAAATTTTCTGAAATAAAGGTGATTTGTTTTCGTGTTTGAACAATAATGATGTTGACGACTGGGCATTAGCCCATTGTGTATCTCAGGACTTACGAATGGGAGCTGGAATAGCTGTTAAATTTAAAAATATTTTTGGTAACGTGCCATCTCTGAAAAAACAAAAGAAAAAAATTGGACAAGTTGCTGTATTATGGAATGAAATTAAACGACAGGCACCTATATATTATTTAATAACAAAATTAAAACTATTGGAACAAGCCGACAATTTCAAGTCTACGATCCAGTTTGGAAAATATGAAAAAACACATGATTGCATATAATATAAAAAAACTTGCTATGCCCAAAATTGGTTGTGGACTCGATCGATTGAATTGGCTCACCGTAAAAGAACTTATTAAAGAAATATTTAAAAAATACTGACATCGACATAATAATTTATTATATTTAAATATACATGGTTATTTTATTAGGAAAAATATATAACGTTAATAAAGTAATTGTTGTTTTTATCAGCGTCTTTTATTGGCTTCTCTCTCATTTCCTCGTTGTTCTTTACTAGTAATATACCTTGATGGCCTATGTTTTGCACCATCCATTAATTTGAAAACTTTTTTAGCATCACATGCTAAACATCTTTCATTATACAGATATGTTTTCCTTTACATTTGGGACATTTTATTCGTACAATAACTGGCATTTTTAATGGTAGTTTTCTCGCAATATTAAAATACACTTTATATATATATATATATATATATATATATATATATATATATATATATATATAATCCTCATTTCATTCTTTCTCTCCCCACCAGTTGGGTGATATGATTTAACAAAGACACCTCTAAGTTTTGATATGCGCACACGATCACCAACATTATATTTTGTTTTTTTTTAAATGTAATCATTTTCTTGTTACTATATACTGTGTTGAGTAAAAATTTCTCATGTTTTTTCGTTACTTCACTAGGTTTTAGACCTATCGTTCTATGTTTTTTATTATTATAAATATTGACAATATTTGGTAGTAATATAACCCATTTATAAGATCCTTGGATACTAAACTCTTTCCACATCATACTCTTAAGAGTTCTGTTTACACGTTCAACAATTGATGCTTTCTTTTCACTATAAACAACATAGTGTTTAATATTATATTTTTTAATTAAGGTCTGTACTTCCTTTCCCATAAACTCTCCACCACAGTCTGTAGCTAGATGAATAGGAGTTTGTTGTTTAAAATACGTTGTCAAGAGCATGTGCAACTTCCTTTGAAGTTTTTGATTTTAATGGATAGGTCCATACATACTTTGAAAAACAATTAATTACAACTAATATGTATTTAAATCCCTTATTTTCTTTTTCATATTCTCCCATATCTACCAAATCTGCTTGCATTAAATCTAAAAAGTGATTTTAAAAATACTCTTCTACGTTTAAAATTTTTTTTCCTTGCAGGCCTATGGATTTCTTCAACAATTTGTTTCTTTACTTTAGTTGCATAGTTGGACATTATTCAATAATATTAGCTTCACGTAATTCTTCGACAATTGAATTGATCTCGTTTGTATGACTTGTATTACCAGCTGTCTCAGAGGTAACTAATAATTGTAGCCTTTCGACAAGCTCATTTGGATCATCCCAGTATACATAATCGATTGGATTATTTTGTAACCTTCATAAACATACCATGTCCTATTCTCTCTGAATTGTCTGATTCTTCTTCCGAATCTATGTTTATTTTACTTAAATTTGGTTTAATAATTTTCTTAAATTTGCTACTTTGCATAGTTTTAATATCTTTTATTACACTTGAATCAGAAAGAATTTCAGCATAGTGTTTAGCATCATTTTTGGTATATTTTAGTTGGTGGATTTCTATTAAAAAATAGACCCATACAAACCACTCGTATCTTTAAATTTTTTAGTTCCAATTAAGGTTCCCATCGAAATTAATAGTTTGATTACCTATGGAAAACCGTTCAATGTCTTTATCAAATTTTAATCTAAATTTTCCCTCAGAATCACCTTTCGGATTTTTAAGATACATTTTAATATATTTTGCAGGTAAAGGATGATATTGTTCATAATAATCTGATAAGGATTTCTCTTCTATGGTTTTATTTAATTGATCTTCGTAATTTTTTTGTCTTTTGGCTTCCTCATCGAAATGTTCCTTTTGAATATCTTTGACGATAAATTTTCTTAAACTGTATGGCTTAGATATCTTCCTTCATCAATTTTGTTGTCCTTAAGAACTGATAAAAATCTGAATGTTTTTCTCCAACGAAAAGAACAGATTTCTTTAAAACGTTCAAATAACATATCGGTACCAACATGGTCGGAATATACATGTCGTAAATTTAAATCATCCTGTTTGAACAAAATAAGTACATTGGCATTGTCTCGTATTAAATGTTTCGGGATTTTTGCATAGGTTTGACATAAATAAAAACAGTCAATATTGTTATGACGACCCATACTAAAATATTCTCGTATTACATCTTGTTTGTCACAGGCTACATCATCAAATATAAATACAGAATTACGTTTTGCTTCTGACGGTGTTATTATTTGATCACTATTATCGAATGCAAAATAACCTATTCCTTTGACAGGTTTTAACAATTGTTCCAAATAAATATATTTAGGTTGATATAATGACTTAAAATACAGGTAAACATTCTCAAATTTTAAACCATTCGGATGTTCAAGAAGACTTAACATTAGTGGAAGTTTTTCAAACAGTTACTAGGTCCTGAAATAATACATCGCATCGTAGAGGGTAACAATACACTATGTTTAACATTGTTTTTAGTTTCTTGTAAATCGTGATTCTCAACTTTTAATCTAGTTTTCTGTTGAACAATTCTCTTCATCTTACACAACACATTCAAAGTTAGAATAGAAATAAGTATAAAAAGAAGGTATATTAAATTTATAGTTAGTATATATTTTGTTTTTGAAAATGAAATACTATTCAAATGTAGAAAACAGTACATTTCAAGGGAGTGGACTTTTAAATACTATTATAATAAGCTTCCATTTGAAGTACATTTACCTGGTTATCAATTTTGTGGACCTGGTACAAAACTACAGGAACGTATAGCCCGTGGCGATAAAGGCATTAATCCTCTCGATGAAGCTTGTAGAGAGCATGATATAGCCTATTCAAATCATACCGCCTTACCTGATCGTCATCAAGCTGATAAAATATTACTTAAAAATGCTTTAAGTCGAATTAATGCAGGGGATGCATCTTGGAAAGAAAAAATTGCAGCTATAGGTGTATCTGCTGCCATGGACAGCAAGCTTAAGTTAGGTATGGGTTATAGTAGAAAAAGAAGGGATAGTAAACAAGATAAAATGAATGAGAATGATAAAACTAATCAGTATATTATGAAGGAAACCAAGAAGAACATTAAACAAACCACAGGGATTATTAAACAAAGTGTAAAATCAATGCAAAATTATTTAACAAAAATGGAAACGTTGTTAGAAAAATCAATACCTTAAAAACAAATGCTGAGAAAAAAATAAAAGCTCAAAAAATAAATCAACTACTAATACTAAAAAAACTATTAAGAAGAAAAACTATTAAGAATAAGAAACCTCAAATAGATAGTAGTGACGATGAGGAGGAATATGATGAAAAAGAAAAACCTATTTATAACTATCATGAAAAAAAATTAAGGAAAAGATATAGCAGCAAATAAATTATCTCAAACCGCAGAAATACCACGTAGTAACAGAAAAAGGAAACTTGATAATATTCAAGAATCAGAAGTAAAATTGTTAGAAAAAAGATTTAAGCGAGATATTCAACAGCAACGACGTCAACAAAAACAAAAGCAAAGTCGGAAACGTAAATTAAATATTACAGAAGAACCAGCTACTACTAATACCCCTACATTTAACATGGATATGGATACTAGTACTAGTCAAAAGCGAAAACGTGATAGTATTAGCAGTGAAGAAGAAATTGATGAGGATTATAGTAAAAAATTTAAATTATAAATCCTGTTATATATATATATATATATATATATATATATATATATATATATATATATATAGTAAAGTCTTATTAAATATTGTTTTAGTTCATTACAAACCTTTCAACAAAAGGAAACACAAATCTTATTATTATGGCTATCAGTAGTCGTCGTAATCGTCAAAAAAGAAAAGAGATTAAATCTAAGAAACAAAATCGACAAAGGGGAGGAAAACGTTAAACAACAAATAAAAAGTAAAAATATGAAAAAATTAAGTTTTCAATCTATAGCAAAGAAAATAAAGACAAATATTTTTAAAAGCCTACAAGTATAAACAGTGCGCTTAATATTGCAATTAAAATGGTTAGAAATGAAAAAGGAAATATCAAAACACCTCGGGTTATTAAAATTCCTAAAACTGGAGGAATTCTACCCTTACTACCGATATTTGCAGGTCTAAGTGCTTTAGGCAGTTTGAGTGGGGGCGTGGCAGGTATTGCAAAGGCTGTGAACGATGCTCGATCGGCTAAGCAACAATTGTATGAAAATCAACGTCATAATAAAAAAATGGAAGCAATTGCAATGGGTAAAGGTCTCTATTTAAAACCATACAAAACTGGTATGGGTCTTTTTTTACACCAGCGTCCCCCCAAAATGCGAAATTACCGATAGTGTTACCCAATCATCCCCTAACAAACCTAGAGATGGAAATGTATGCAAAAAAATTGAAAATTCCCTATTTTCGAGGAGTCTATATGAAAGATAGGTTACCGAGGAAAATTCGTAAATATGAATTAGGAGTTATTAATTTGGATAACGATTCTGGTCCTGGTACACATTGGACTGCTTACAAAAAATATGGATCAATCATTTATTATTTTGATAGTTTTGGAAATTTGTTACCACCAATCGAAACACAACTGTATTTTCAATCTAAGGAACCAAGTACTATATATTATAATCATGATTCTTATCAGTCTTATAATTCTATTATTTGCGGTCATTTATGTTTACACTTTTTGTATAATCCTGCATGTTTAAAATAAAAAGTAAATCCCACTTCAATATTATGTTATTTATTTATGTTACCTTGAGCAGATCAGAACTTCAACAAAAAATGTCCTACACATTTACATTGTCAGGAAATGAATCTATATTGACAACAAATATTTATCCTCCTATTGTATTAAAAACGAAAACGAAGAGTTTGTTTTGGGGTTGATTAATTTTTGCCAGTTACTATTCAATTCGAAAATGTTGACAAAACCAATAATACCTTTCACTATGGAAAAGACAACAATAAGATTGTTTTACCAGAAGGGTCGTACGAACTTAGAGATATATACAAATATTTACTCGAACAAATAAGCCTACAGTCAAAGGAAGAAATTAAACCGAAATTATTTCTTAGTGCAAATTTGAATACTCTAAAGTGTGAAATTAAATGTACAGTAAAAATTGATTTTAGGAAAGAAAATTCTATAGGAACACTATTGGGATTTGGTAAAATTGTCCTAGAACCGGATACACGATACATATCTGAAAATCCTGTAGATATTTTCAGAGTTAATTCCATCTGTATCGAATGTAATTTAGTAAACAATTCGTATAATAATGAAGCGCATGTGCATATAATTCACATGTTTTATCCTAATGTAGAACCTGGATATAAAATATTGGAGAACCCATCAAATGTCATATATTTACCAATCAATACACGTTATATAGATGAAATTCAGCTTAAAATTACTGACCAACATGGTAATTTAGTTAATTTTAGAAAAGAGTTGGTCACAGCACGTTTACACTTAAAAAGAGTTTAAATATGGTATTTATATATAACCATAATTCATTTGACATACCATTCTGGGACTATCAACAACAACAAACTGAATATAAAACCTGTAGGAAGAAGGATAAAAAATAAACGTATCAGTTTACAACGACCATTGAAAGAATTAACTTCTGAGAATAAAGCTGTTTTACTTTCCTTGGGATTTAAATTGACAAATTAATAAACAACATTGCAAACAAAATAAGATTATTTTGGTTTAGATTTAAGTTACAGATTAGTACAAGTATCGAAAGAATTTTCTTAATAATTAGGTGTAAGTGTAAATATAAAGTCAAAGAAGAAGAAAATGAGTTATAACATATTAAAAGTTGGAGAAAGTGTGTTACATGATGATGCAATTGTTAGTTATCAATATCATACTCATCAACCTTATTCGTCAACAACTCTAAGTAACAACGATGAAATTAGAATACCCATTCAAACACAGGATCTTTATACATTGCCTAGTCAAAGTTTTTTGTATATTGAAGGAAAACTGCTGAAAAATGATAATACCTATAGTAAAAATGTACATTTTATCAACAATGGCATACTATATCTATTTGAAGAAATTCGTTATGAACTAGGAGGAGTGGTAATTGATCGTGTTAGAAATCCAGGCATAACTTCAACCTTAAAAGGTCTCGTATCATTTACTCCAACTGATAGTAATAGATTACAAAATGCAAGATGGTGTGAAAAAGAGACTCCTGCCCTAGTGGATGGAAGTGGAAATTTCAGTGTTTGCATTCCACTAAAAATTATGATGGGTTTTGCTGAAGATTTTCATAAAATTGTAATGAATTGTCAAGAATTGATATTAATCAGAAGCAGTACAGATTTAAATGGCATTCAACAAATTGGGGATAAAAAGGAAAACTATAAAGTGACTTTGAACAAAGTGCTTTGGAAAATGCCACACATTTCGGTGAGCGATCATCAAAAATTACGATTACTCAAACAATTCGAGAGCAACAAGGATTTAAATATGGCTTTTCGTAGTTGGGAATTGCATGAATATTCACAGTTGCAACAAACAAAAAATCATACTTGGACAGTAAAATCTTCCAATTAATTGGAAAAACCACGTTTTATTATCATTGGTTTTCAAACAGCTATGAAAACTAAAATTGACAAAGATATGAGTACTTTTAATCACATCAATTTAACTAATTTAAAAGTCTACTTAAATTCTGAGGTGTTTCCCTACGATAATTTAAACGTCGATTTTGATTCTAACAAATATTCAATTCTCTATGAAATGTATGCACAATTTCAAAAATCCTACTATTATACATATCTCAACGATCCATGTGTCTACCCTCTAAAATTTAAATCACATACACCTCTAGTAGTAATTGATTGTTCTCGACATGGTGAAGATATATTGAAAGGAGGAGCTGTCGATATACGCATCGAATTTGAAACCAGTAAAAATGTACCCAAAGATACAGCTGCCTATTGTTTAATCCTACATGATCGATTAGTTAGATATAATCCTCTAACTAGTACGGTTAAAGTTTTTTGATTAATTTCCTTTAACAAATTTATTTAACAGTCAGGACCAGTGGTTTCCAATAAAAAGAAGCCAACGAACGAAATGAAAACAGATGACTTGAATGAATGAATTATTTTTAACAATATAAAATTTTAATATTTTGTAACATTTTTGTATAATTTTAAATTTAATTAATATATTTTTTTTAATGTGCTCATACTTGTGTTTTATTTACTATTTTACCAAATATAACCAATTTTACAACACTTCAATGCAGTCAAATCATCTCTTTATCAGCTATTTTTAACCTCTCTTATCATATTATGACCTATCGAGGCACATGTTGACTTGTTTTCAATTCAAGGAAACTAGCATAAATTACACATTTTGTTTACATTTTACCTTATCTTACACATTTTTACCGACTTTTAGGCACCAAACAACTAAATACGAAACATTTTTACCGACTTTACGGCACCATACAACGAAATAGGGGAACATTTACCAATTTTAACACCTAAAATACACACACATAACGCTTTTTTGACCACCTTTTAACACCCAAATATTACCTCATGATCCACTTTTACCCCTTATTACCCTTCACAACTTCTCCTCTAATGAAAGTCTAAACAAGTTTTAATGAAGTTAAGATACCCTGCTAATCGACTCTATTTCCAAACACCCCTATAACGTTACTGTAAACACATTTACCGTTACGATAAAACACGATCCCAAACCCTAATCTATTGCCAAAAGGACACTGTTTCAACAACCACTGGACCTCTTGCGTCTTCAGCTCACCTTACTACCGCTAGTACGTCACTTCTTCAGCTCCCCAAGGTCAGTCTTCACCGTTCAAGGTCAATTCGGGCTGCAAGAACTGCGGCCACGCCCAATCTTTGGTGTGACGCATGAACAGTGGCCATCCTCGGTCGCAGTTCATGGGTTACTACACTACTATCATAAGAGCGTAACTTAGCCAACAGTCCATCGTGCCAAACACGGTCGAATGCCTTGGATATGTCAGGAGCAACCGCTCGAAATTCTCCAAAGTGTTCAATTGCGTTGTTCCAAACATATGTTACATAATTCAGAAGATCTCCTGTTGATCTATGTTTACGAAAACCATATTGGTGATCGCTAATAATATTAAATCGTTCAAGATATTTTACTAGATGCTTATTGATAACCTTTTCCACGACTTTCGATATTATTGAAAGCAGTGCGACTGGTCGGTAGTTATTTGGCAAGAAGAATAATAGTTATTTGGCAAGGTCTTCTTGCCAAATAACTACCGATATCGGCTGAACCGAGGCACATTTCCAGCAGGACGGAAATATTCCCTTTCTGTAGGATAGGTTAAAAAGTCTACAGAAAACTGGTGTTAGTTCTCTTGCACAGTTTTTGAGAACTATGGCAGGTATTCCGTCAGCGCCAGAAGCCTTCTTGATGTCTAGCTTCATTAAAATACGCTTTATGATGCGCTGTTTGAAGACAACATCGGGTACCCTTGACTGCACTATGGGAATAGTAGGTGGTGCTTTTCCTTGGAAATCGACAGTAGAATGTGAAGCAAAGAGTTCAGCCAACAAGTTCGCTCTCTCAACAGGTGTGGTTGCAATGGAATTATCTGGTCGTGCGAGTGGTGGTATGGTAGATTTGGTAAAATTTTGACTAACTGCCTTAGCGACTGATCAAAAGGACCTGGAATTGTTGGGACCAGCGAGAAGCTTGTTTCTAATTCGTTGATTGTGTGCCTCCTTGGTTTCGTAGATAATTCCCTTGCATCTGTTCCGGGCACGAACAAAGGTGTTACGATTTATGGTGTTAGGATTTTCACGCCATTGTTGGTAGGCAATATGTTTAGAAACAACAGCTTCTTTGCATTTTAGGTCAAACCAAGGCTTGCCGTTGGAGGAGCATTTCTTCGAAAAAGGGATGTAAGCTTCCATACCAGCCAAAATAACATCGGAGACCTCCCTGGCGCAGTCAGATGGGTTATCAGATCGAAAACAAAGGTCCATCCAAGGAAAAGTTCGAAAATATTCCTTGAGATCTTCCCATTTAGCAGATTTGTAGTGCCAAATCTTGCGCAGCCTAGGCGCCTCTCTGTCACTGATTGGCAGGATACTCGATGTTGAAAGCAGTTTATGGTCGGATGAACCTAACGGCGGATTTACGGTGACCGTGTAAATCTCCGGATTGGTGGTTAAAAACAGATCAAGAAAACTGGCAAACCCTCCGTCTCGATCAGGGATCCGTGTTGGTTCGTCAATAAGCTGAGTTAAGCCACAACTGATTGAGAATGATGTGTGTCTTAATCTTACAAAGTAAACACATTAACAGTCCATTAGCATCAAGAGTGACGAAAGTCTGGTGATTATCTCTAATGTGGCCTATCATGATCATATAATTCATTTCTCCAACATGCACGGACGGCCGTGCATCTCCTCTGTAAATATCGGCAATTTACGCGGATATACGTATAATAATGTATAGTAAAAATTAGTGCACAGTGAACATAAGCGAATAATATAGAGCGTAAAATACTTTTCATGACCTTAATGTAATTAATATAGTTAAAAAACTGGTGGACTCAGTATAAAAGTACGGAATAACAAAGTCCCGCCCATCAAAAAACAATAACAAAAAAATAAAGTTTTTATTTTAATTTAAAGTAAGCATTAATAAAACAAAATAGCATGCCGAGTATGTCAAGTGAAAACAGTGATGAGGGAGAATCGGATAGCCCAGAAACCACGATCACGATCTTATATAAAACATTATAAAGATACTACCTATACTTTATTAAAGAACTACATCGAACGGGAAAGATTGCATCATATACTCTTAAAAGAGAAAACAAATTATGTAATGACACACTAATGAAGCATGTCTAATTACAAAGTATACTAAAAAGAGAAGCACGTACAAGTGTTAAAAACAGGACAGAAATAATGAGAAAGGAAAACGAGGAAAGAAAAGAAGATAAACTTTCAACTTCTTCGAGCATCGAATCCTCAAACACCACAATTAAACAGAGAAAACAACAATTAATTGTTGTTTTCTCGTAAGTGGAAAATATCTTTAAAGATATTTTCCACTTACGAACAAAAAACAAACTCTCATGTAAGACATGCCAAACTGAGACAAAAAAATAGAGGGAAAAAAAAGAAAATGGAGGAAAACACACAGAACAAATTTTAAATCACTTACGAAAGATTCATGAATAAAAAGATGATCCCCACCAATCCCTAGAACATCAGAAGTTAATATAAAAAAACTAAGAGCCCTGAGCAATTACAAAATGATTTCCAACAATAAACGGTTGTGAAAGAATTATATAATACGTATGCACAAATACTAAATAAAAAGTATGAACAAGAATTTTAAGAATCATTGGAAACCTAACAAGGATTAATGAGCTGCATAGCATATAATAAGGGAAATGGACAATAGCCGACAGAATAATCATTAAATATATCCAAAAAGCTATACTAAATGTATTAAATGAGGAAGAAATTTCTCAATTAAAAGAATATGGCATAAATCGCTGTACTCACCAAGAAAACTGCGTCACAGAAAATGTTACCTGTGGAAACATCTAAAGCCAAACAAGTGGAGAACAACAAACAACCAGCAAAGGAAAAATGATTACCGAAAAATTCCACCCTTATGGATTTACCGGACTCAGACTTAACCAGTAGTGATGAGATGGTTATAGAAAATGTAAATTTTGCGAAAAAGTTTACATAATCAAAACAAGCCATAACAAAAGGGGATTCGCCTACAAAAAGAAACACAACAGGTAATAAAGGAAGTAGAAGTAAAACAACAATACCACCAACAATCCTTAGCTAGAAAATTGATGGGCCAGAGAGTTATAATAATCTTAAATGCGAATTGGAAATGATAACAGGAGAAAATAATAACTAAGGTTAAAATTTACCAAAAACATCATAATAATATCAGCCGAAACAACAAATACCTACCATAAATTAAAACAACACGTAGAAGAAGTCCCCAGATAGGCGTGTCTGAAAACTAAGAATCTAACTTAAGTTAGCATCTTGTAAATAAAAATAGAACTTACAGTAAATTCTTTGAATGCTCTTTTCCTGTATTAGTTATTATTAAAAAAATTACGTAATTAGAACAAGGGAAAAAATGTAAGGCAACGTCAAGAGAATTTTGTAAGACTTTAATATTGATTTAAGTAATTTAACCATAAAGGCGTAACAATCGGCCCTCCAGCAATTCCCCAGTTAAAACGGAACGAATACAACTCGATTTGTATTGTGATTTCTTCTCTAAAGAAAGCTGTCAGGTTATCTATAGTAAATTATAATAAATTAGAATAAATAAAAGGTTTTTGAAATTAAAATTGAGTAGCATTCTCTAAGGGGACTTTTTTTCATTTAAATAAAATGACACCCAAAAAAAGAGCGATGATCGAGCTAACATGGTTAGCGCTCCTAATGAAGCTAACATAGTTAGGAAACGCAGGTCGAATACAAAATAAAATTTTTGGTATAGTGGTTATATATACTGAGTAGTGTTCAAGGAGAAAGATATATTATATAATACATTTGGTAACTCCGTTCTAACTATTACTATGTTCCATTCCACCAACTCGATAGGTTTTTTTCTGAGTTATAACAACAGACTATCACCGTTTACATATTAACGATACAGGAAGCCCACAAAATTTCCCCTCGGCCTTCATTACTCCCCTCTCGAGTTACTATATAGGAATCGTTTATTTGAATTCTTGCCCCTTCTCCTCCATAACATACAGTAAGGCCAAGATGACTCCTTTTTTAGTATTAATATTACTCTTAACTTTTAATAATTAATCATATATATATATATATATTATATATATATATATATATATATATATATTATATATATATATATATATATATATATATATATATATATATATATATATATATATATATATATATATATACACACACACATAGTGTAATTATTCTTGATAAAAAGTTGTGTATCACCTGTATATCCATAATCTAGCATCAAAAGTTAAAAATATTTGATGGTATACAGGGAAAATATTGATTACTAAAAAAAATAATGATCTATAATGAAGAGTAAAGTGTCTTTAAATTTAAACACAGAGCAAAATATTAATTGAAAATGTTAACAGGAACTAAGTTTATTGACAGTTGTTAGGTATTTCCAAAGATACATTCATTTATTTTCAGCCTAAAATTTGTAGTGATTTCGTTTTCTTTTATTCAATAAATATTCCAACAATTACTGACGTGTTTACTGGAGTTTTTTTGAATTTTTAACTAGGAAGGCTACAAATCTAAACGTGAGCATAATTTTTTAATTCCTATTAAGTCATCAATCAATTTATCGAGTGCCACAACTACAAATTTCCGTATTCTAAAATTTTAGTTATTGTTACGTATTCCTGAATAACTCTGATGTTAATCAGAATTCAAAATATAGCTAATTGTGCTAAGCCTGTTGGAAAAAAAAACATTTGTGCAAGTATCGTGAGTAAAAACATTTTAGTTAGCTAACTTTGACTTGACTGTACCAAGCTAGCCTGGTCAGTTATTTTAAAAAAATTGCTAATTTTATTGTTTTATTTTAGAAAAAAAGATATTGGTGTTTTAGTGCAAAAGGTTCATTGTGTAATTATTCAGTTCGTTAAGATTTCGAATGAAAACAGCTGTTAAATTTAAGTGATAGTTATATTTTTTAAATTAAATAAAATATTAACTTCGACCAGATCGAATGCAAGCGTGGCATCTTCTGAAAAAAAAATCTTCTTCTTGCACTTACTGTGGCATTGATTTTTTGTACGGCTTCATTAATGCGTTAGTAGTATAGCTGGGGCGCTTCTGGGTTTAGAGAGCTGTTGCAACATGCGGTAGTCAGATCAAGTTTTTGTCAGTAAATTCAGGCAAAATGTGCGAATTGTATATTTCTCCTGGAAGTTAAAGTAAAATTTGTGCTTAGCGTCCGCATAAGTTGGTGTTCTTGATGGCAATTGAGATTTAACGTAACGGTAAATATTTAACGTAACGCTAACGCATTATGTTATTTTTTGTTACAACAGACCCTATTTTGGCAGTGTGCGTTAACTCCTCCCGAAAAGTCTTTTTCTTTCGGGCAAGAGAAGTTGGGTAAAGCTGTTGAAAATGGGGTGAAAAGGCCTTATATAATGGTCAAAAAGGCCTTATTGCTGAAGAATTCCTGGAAAAATGTTGGCAAACGTCCTTATTGGTGAAGAAGTGCTGAAAAAATGTGGTCAAAAAGGCCTGATTGACAAAAAATTCCTGAAAAATCTTGTCAAATAGATGCATTGGAGAATGTAATAATTTATACGTACAATTAATAACTTTTTCTATAAATAAATAAATAAATATGAATTTCGAGAGGGAGCTCAGCAAAGCTGATAAGAAAGGTCAAATTTAAGGTGATAAGCTGTTCAATAGATGGATTGGAGAATGTAATAATTTATATGTATAATATTAATAACAATCCAGTGGGGATTTTAATAACTTTTTATATACCAAAAATTAGGGATCTGGTGTAACAAATATAACGTATATCGTTGTCGTTACGTTAAAAATTTACGTCGTTGTATAGGTAAATAAATATACAAAATGAAAAAAAATTCTACTTTTTTTAAGAACTTTTATTAAATAAAATATGACTAAATTAAAACTTAAATTACTATTTAATCCTAAGATATAGCTGTAAATATGTATATATTAAACAATTTTTTTTTCTAAAAGAAATAACTTTTTATATAAATATGAATTTAATAGTACTAAATTACACCTATGCCATAAAAAAAAAATATATGCAAATTAAATAAATAATAAAAGAAATTATATTTAAAAGTTCATACCCCCTAACAGTCTTTTTTAAAGAGACTTAAGTTACTATTTAATCCTAAGATATAGACCTATGTCATAAAAAATATATGTAAATAAAATAAATAATGAAAGAAATTGTTTTTAAAAGTTCATACTCCCTAACAGTCTTTTATAAATAGACTTAAGTTACTATTTAATCCTAAGATATAGCTGCAAATATGTATATATTAAACAATTTTTTTCTAAAAGAAAATAATTATTTCAATAACTTTTTATATAAATATGAATTTAATAGTACAGTTATAATCGTGGGAGCGACTATAATGTTTTTAAAAAACAACTTTTGATTGAATTCTAAAAACTTTTATTTTTGTTGGTTCTTGAACAGATACTTTCTTAGACTAGATTTTTCAACACACTCGTCCTGCACTGGCTCGGTTACATGTATTTATAAACTTCTAAATGATTACCATGCAGAACGGTATCAGACAAAGGAAATCTGTATTTCAGCATATTGTTAGATTATACTCGTAACTCCTCCCGACCTAGTTAAAAAGGTAACCTTTGGGGTTATTTTTTTATAAAATCTAATTCCATTTCATCGGAATTAATATTATTATTTTTAATTATTTTTTTAGATTTCCTCAATCTTCTTACAATATATTTGGAAATGATTATAATTAAAATCGATACAATGAATATATAGGTAATGGTTATCCATACACTATTATATTTTATAGCTACATCAGAAGATATATTTTCTAAATGTCTTTTTTGATTCATCAATTCTTCCTTGATTTCATCATTCACTTTTAGGTTTATATTATTCAAGTCTATATCGTGGGGGTTAAAATAGAGTTGATGTGTCGCTTCTTGGTTCCATTGGATCTTCGGTAGAGGGATCTCTTCATAATTCAGTTTTCCTTCATTGTAGGATTTTAAAATTATATTATTTATTTGAATTTGGCAGTTTATAGGTAATTCAATTAAATAAGAACCGTTTATTGGTTTATTCTTTTCTAGTTTTTGACAATTTATTCTAATAAGTTCTTCTTTAGCAGTAGTTACTAGTTATTTGAAATTTGAGTTATTTGATTTTTAATTATTTTAATTTGAAAGGGGTGACACTGCGTTATATTGTCTTTATATCTTAAAAGTTGTAGGGTACAGGGTGGCTTGACTTTCGCTTTTTTCACAGAGGTATTCATTTGGTTGCATTTCTGCATGTTAATCATGTAAGTGTGATTGATAGGGATTGGTACTGGATATAAATGAAAATATTGATACATTTCATCATCTACCAGTGGTATCTCTAATAAAAATATTATTTTATTTTTGTTAGCGTAACTCTTTATTTTTATAATTTTTTCAAAAAATAAAATATTTTGGATAGAGTTTTCGAAAGGTAATTTCTCAGTTGTTAATTGAGTTTTTAAATTAATTATCTCTATTAGTAACTCATTGGGGTCTACTATAGAGTTATGTAAGGTATTCAATTTTGAAAACGTAATAGCAATCTCTATCTTATTGAGAATGTCATAAATTACTTGAAAGAGTGTGAACAATTGATTTAAACAAGTAATTATTCTGTTATACTGTCGATCATTAATTTTCTCAAGTGACATTTCCTTTAATGTTTGCTCTACCTGTATTATGCGTGATCTCAATATTAATTGAATATGCGTTAGATTTGATATCATTTTTTGAAAGTTATCGATCGCTTTATCTAAGATAGGTATTCGATTTATCGCATCCATTTTAAGTTCATTACCTTGTACCTGTAAGGTTTCAATTTTTTTATTTATTAATTCGGCATCATACTGATCCATGTTACCGGTTATGCTTTTTATAAATATACCGAGGGGGTTGAAAATTCCTCGTTTGACTTTTTGAACTCTGCTGTAGGGTAATATTTGAGTTATTAATTTTCTAATTTGGTTCTCAATAACATTTACTGTAACTAGGGAATTATGATATTCCTTTTGATATTATTCACTTCTGTTCTTCAGTGTTGTCAGCATATATTAAGATTGTTCTTGAAGAGATTCAAACTCTGTAATTAACGGTTTTATGTTGTATTCCTGTACAAAGGTCCAATAATTTGTCTTTATTTTGGCTGTTCCCATTTTATATGGTAAGATTCCTGGGTAGTTATTTAATTCATAAAGTTTTACATCATTGGCTCTGGTGTAGAAGGTTGTGAGGGTGTACCAATATCTGCAACAATGGGTTTCATTTTAGTTTCGTTGGGTTTTCTATTTCTAGTTTATTCCTTTCTAAAATTTTGGTTATTATATATGGTCCTGAAAATTTGTTTTTTACTTTACTAGACCGTTGGTATGTCTTTTTGTAATTTTGCATTCCATTTCTTGGTTTTATCTCAGTTTTCTTATCGTTCTGCTTTGTAATTGCTTTCTCTTTCTTTGCTTGAGATTTTTCTTTTATTTTTTCAAATAATATCTGGGTGTTATTTTTATGATTGTGCAAATATTCCATATATACATAAGAGTGTATTAAATTCATTGGGTCTCTTGAATTTGTATGTCCTAATACCAATTCTTGCGGGGTAAAGTTCGTATCTGAATGGATGGTATTGTTATACGCCACTATAGCATATGGCATTAAATTTGTAATGTCTGTTTGAGCATCTTTCTCTCTTAAGATTCTAATAGGTTCGATTAGAGTGCTATGCATGCGTTCTACGGGTGAATTGGATTCGTGATAATAGGGGGTTGTAAAATGTATATCGATGTCGTGCGTCTTAAGTAAGCTTTCTACGACTTCGTTTTTAAATTCGGTCCCGTTGTCTGCTATTATTTTTTTAGAGATTCCCATAAATGAAAAGAATCGTACTAATTGGTCACTGCACGATATTGCGTCTCCTAAATAGGGTAAAGCTTGTCCAAATTTTGAAAATTTGTCTATGATTGTTAAAAATTTGTCGTTTCCAATCTTTAAGGTATCAATATGAATAATTTCAAATGGTTTGCTCGGTGTTTCCGTTATTATAAGAGGTTGTTTGATTGGTCTCCTATTATATTTTGTTCGTTGACAGGTTTCGCAATTATTGATGTATTCGGTGACATTTTTGAGTGATTTCCAATAATAATTGGTTTTTAGGAATTTCATAGTTTCTTCTATACTTCGATGATTTGTTTTTCCTTCGTGCTTATATACATTATTAATGAGTTTTGTGCACTCTATCAGTTTGTAGTTTTGAAAGTTGTTAATCATAGCCTTATTGATTAAGGGTCTTCACTCTTTTGATAGGAAATATATATAAGTTGTTTTGTCACTTAGATACTCTTTTAAAAATTGAATTATTTTTTCTAGAGACATCGGTAATATTGCTCGTATAATTTTATTGCCATCAAATATTTCTCTGTCAATTTTACTATAGTCTGTATATGGTGATTTGTTAAAAATTATTTGATTTTTTTTGTTATTGATTATTTCGTCTAAGAGTGTTAAACCATTATCGTTATTTTCCGCGTTTGTGGTATGAACTGTAATAATAGGTTTTCGATCTTTATACGTTGGTAAAATTTGTATATCCGAAATTATATTTATTTTTCTTTTTCCTTTCGGTTTTGCTTCAATTATAATCGTGTCTTTTGGTTTTGCGCCAGTCATAATTTTAACTTCTTTTGGATTCTCAAGTTCTGCGATTACTTTTTGCAATTCTTCTTCAGAAATTTTAGTTGGGTCGTAATTATCGGATAAGAATTCTGAAATCTCCTGGTCTATGTTTCCTGGATAATTGATTAAAGATTCGTTTTCTATGGCAATTACTGGAATTCTTGACAATGCGTCGGCGTTAGTATTTTGTTTTCCTTTCTTATAAATAATCTCATAGTCATACTCTTCTAGTTTTAATCTCCATCTCATTAACTTGCTGTTTGGCTCTTTCAAATTGAATAACCACACTAAGGGTCTGTGATCTGTATAAATCTTAAATTTCCTTCCGTATAGGTATGGCCTAAAATATTTACATGCCCCTAGTATACTTAAAAGTTCTTTTTCTCTGGTTGAATATTTTTGTTCTGTGTCATTTAATGTCCTAGAAGCATAAGCTATAGGATTATCATTTGGAGGTTTACCTTGTGATAAAACTGCTCCAAGGGCTATATTTGATGCGTCCGTTGTTAATACGAATGGCTTTTCGAAATCGGGGTATTTTAATATTGGCGAGTTTACTAATAACTTTTTCAAATGTTCGAATGCTTTAATAAACTCTGGAGAGTGGTTTACTTTAGATCCTTTCTTTAAACATTTCGTAAGGCTAAAAATGATTTTATCTCTTTTTGAGTTCTTGGAATTGGGAATTTTTTAACCGCCTCTATTTTCTCTGGTTTCGGTTTTATGCCTTTATTCGTAACTTGATGTCCTAAATATGCGATCTCTCTATGTAGAAATTCACTCTTATCTAGTTGTACCTTTAAATTTGCTTCTTTTAGTCTCTCAAATATTTTTTTCAGTCTATTTGTATGTTCTTGCAAAGATGTCGAAAATATAATTATATCGTCAAGATAAACAAAACATATTTCATTCTGCAATCCTCGTAATACACTGTTCATAATTTTTTGGAATGTTGCGGGGGCATTTTTGCGTCCAAAGGGCATTCACTTAAACTCGTAATGTCCTATATCTGCAGAAAATGCTGTTTTTGGTGTATCATTAGGATCCATTTCTACTTGGTGATATCCATTAGCCAAGTCCAATGTACTGAAATATTGTGCTTTTCCAAGTTTATCCAATATGTCATTGATCTGGGGAATGCAAAATTGTTGATTTATGGTCTTATCGTTCAATTTTCTGTAATCCATCACAACTCTCCATTTGCGTTCGCCTGATGCATCCATTTTCTTCGGCACTATCCATATTGGGCTACTCCAAGGTGAAGTTGACTCTTGGATGATTCCGTTTCTTAGCATTTCAGAGATTTGTCTTTTTACTTCTGCTTTATGTATATGGGGATATCTATATGTCTTAGTGAAAAGAGGTGTTTCATCTTTCAACTTGATTTGATGTTTAACTTTCTTGGTAAAGGTTAAGGGTGTATTTTTGCAATAAAATATATCTCTATACTCGTAACATAATTTTTTCATTGCGTCGTACTCTTCCTGATTGCAATGGTCCAATCTTAAATTTTTCAAATTTTGTTTTCTCAAAATATCAATTTTTTGATCTTCCTCGCAGTTTTCTTCTACAAAATTTAATTCTGTTTCCTCAAATTTTTCTATCTCAAAGGGTTCGAATATTGTGATCTTCGTAGGATTTTCGCTAGAGTTAATAATTGTTGTTAGAGCATGATGGTTCTCTATTTTTACGATACCTTCAGGTATTTCTGCTTTTCCTAATTTTTCGTAATTTAAAATTCCTATTCCATTCTTTTTATTTACTGGAATTTTTACAATTTCTTGTGTTCTCGGGGGAATAATAAATTCACATGGTTTCGTTCTTTTTGGATTTTTATTAAAATACAAGGGTAGATTTGCATTTATAGATTCTAATCTGGATTCTCTTAAATTTATTCGTGCATTTATATGGGTTAAAAAGTCTATGCCTAATAATCCATCATAATTTGGGGAAAAATCGAATAAGTAAAATTTGTGATAATCTGGACAATTAAAAGAGGGAAATATTGGAATATTCATGATTTCATTATGGCTAGAAATTGCGTGGGCCGTCTTTACAGTAAAAAATTCATTTTCAATAAAATGGGGAAATATTTCGTAAGCTAATTCGGGTTTAATGAAACTTTTGCCACTACCGGTATCTATTAAATGCATTCATTTCGGGTAAATATATCACTGGTAATTGGTTATCCGAGTTTGTGTTTAGTATTATCATCTCGTCTGTATTGATTCCTGGCTTAAAGAAAAATTTCCATCAGACTGGGCATTAAGAAATTCGTTCTCATACTGAGTTCTCCAATCTATATCATTTTGTTGCATTTCGGGGTAATAATCGTCATTATATTCGTTCAGGTCGAAATCGATAGGTTCCGTATTATTTAGGTTAAAATCTATAGGTTCCGTACTATTTGGGTCAAAATTTATGGGTTTCGTATTATTTGTACGTTCAGTCATTTGATTGTGCAATTCCTCTGCAAGGAATTTTCTTTGGGGTTGATTTCGATGTAAGACTATGTTTCCTGATGACATATCCATTGGTTGGGGTTGATTTGATCTAACTATGGAAGTTGTTGCTTGTCTTTTTATTCCATAGTAGGATGGTTGTTGAAAATTGTTATTTCTCTGCGAGAAATTATTTTGTCTCGGCGGATATAAAGGTAAATTCGGCCTTATCATGCGATTTCGTGGATTTTGGAATTCTTGTGGTCTTTAAATATTTGGGTTTTGAACATTTCTCTAAGGGTTATATCGGAATTGACCGTATCCTAAAAATTGGTAAAGGTTGTTATTATTTGGTCTGTTCATATGTGGAAAGTTTTGGGGTCTTAGATTGTAGTTTGTCGGTGGATTACTCATTTGGGTATTTTGACTCATTGAGGTATTTTGATTGATTTTAGTTATTAAGTTACCTCGATTTTTATATTGTATAAAGTTTTCTTCTTCTTGAGCAAAGCTCATTGCTTGTTCAAGTGATAATGGATTTTTTAATCTTACTACTAACTGCATATTATATGGTAGGTTATTTATATAAGCTTTCAAAATTAAGTTGCTGTCTTCTTGAATTTTTAAGATTTTAATATTACGCGCTATGTTTTCCATGTTGATTTTTGCAAATAGTAAGCTACGTGCGTCTTGTAAACGGATTCTAAACTGCTTAATGGATTCATTTGTTTCCATTTTAAACATTATGATATCCTTTATTAGACAATCAATCGAACGTCTAGCTGAGAATGTTTCGATTATCGCGTTCTTTACTAAATCCCAATTATTTAATTCGACACGGGAAGCAATCAAATCTACTGCTCTTCCGCTTAATTTTGACAAAATGGTATCACTCTCACTGCGTGAGTTTGTAAAGTTGATCTCACTGCGTGAGTGTCTCTGAAAAGAAAAGAAAATTTGGTCTGCTGTTCTCACTGCGTGAGCTTGTAAATGCTTGGAAAGAGAAAAATTTGCTTTTTTCCACTGCGTGAATTCACTGGTTGATTTCTGAAAAATGTCAATTGAATTTTCACTTACAGAAGGAGAATCTGCTTGTTTATGCCTGGCTGTTGTGATTTCTTGTTTCTTTCTTCTTTGTTTCTTTGTGACTTTGTGACTTCTTTGTTTCTTTGTGACTTCTTTGTTTCTTCTTCCAAAAGGACGAACTTCTTTGTTCTTCCCTGGATACCGACTATGACTCTTGAGCGATGCTTGTCTCGTTGAGCCTCACCAATAGGAGTTTTGTTACCCTGATTTGAGTCTTTTGAGCGATTTTGTCTCGCAAAACTGAATCAATAGGAACGTGTTTTCCCTGGCCTGGAGGGCTGATATCTGTCTAATTTTGTTTCCGTTCTTTTTCCGTGAATCGTTGAAACGAACCAGAATCTGTTTTGCGCGATGCAACTTGTTGACTCTGTCGAAAATTCACACTGCGCGATTGACTCTGACGAAATTTTCCTTCCGCACTGCGCCAGTTATAATCGTGGGAGCGACTATAACGTTTTTAAAAAACAACTTTTCATTGAATTCTAAAAACTTTTATTTTTGTTGGTTCTTGAACAGATACTTTCTTAGACTAGATTTTTCAACACACTCGTCCTGTACTGGCTCGGTTACATATATTTATAAACTTCTAAATGATTACCATGCAGAACGGTATCAGACAAAGGAAATCTTTATTAAGTGCATTTCAGCATATTGTTAGAATATAACTGTACTAAATTACACCTATGCGCCATAAAAAATATATGCAAAATAAATAAATAATGAAAGAAATTATTTTTAAAAGTTCATACTGCCTAACAGTTTTTTTAAATAGACTTAAGTTACTATTTAATCCAAAGAAATAGCTGTAAATATGTATACATTAAACAATTTTTTTCTAAAAGAAAATAATTTTAATAATTTTTTATATAAATATGAATTTAATAGTACTAAATTACACCTACTACCTAACAGTTTTTTAAATAGACTTATTTAATCCTAAGATATCTAACCAATGATTTTTTTATTTCCAACAATTTCTATAATTATATAGTAATTTTACATTAGCTAATGCACAATGATTAACGACATGGATTAACATTTTTTTATGAAAATAACACTCTGGAATATTCTTAAAATTACAAGTTATCTATATATGACCTATTAAGCTTATATATATTTTGATTAACTACTTCAAAATAATTAGTTTGAATAAGTAAACGAATTGCAGCAGTTTGTCATATCAAATAGCATTCATCAAAGTGTGTGCGATATTGCTCGCTTTAAAATAAATTTACAGTCTCCAGTGTGTGGTTTGGAAACTACAGAATGGCGTGATTGGAAATTAAATTATATTGTACCTAAAGAACAATTTAAACGGTGTAAAAGGTGTTTCCAATTGGTACCACACTTACAATCTGCCCAAAAACATTGTAAATGGGCTAATAGTGCTACTGGAGAACATCTTGGATGGCATCAATGTATCCTCTTCGGATCTCCCGAATATAAATGGTCAGATGGTGATGATGATAATGAAGAAAGTATAATTATTCGTCATATATCTAATAGAAACAATGTGAGAAACCGAAATGGAGCATCTACAATTGGTGTGTGGTTTTCAAAGCCCAAGAAGCATCATCAACACCGTTCATAATAAAATAATTTCTTTTAGTTATGTGTTATCCTATAAAAATGTATTTTTTTTATAAGTTGAATAAAGATACGTACGTTTTAATAATAATTTTCTTTGCTATAAAGGTAGTTCTTTTAGGAACTAAAATAAAAAACTTAGTAGTAATTATAACATATTGTTATAAGTGAATGACGCAAATAGCATGTGATAAAAAATAATTATCTTCATAAAATGTCAAAAAATATTTATGTTAGGAGGCAATTAAAAAAATAAGTAGCTTTGACAAAGTTATTTACAATAATAAGTAAATGTCTCAAGTAGGATGTAAAACAAATAATTTATAAATTGAAAAAAGTAGAGAGTAGATTGTCCCTAAAGTATGATTTGAATATTATAAACTTACATATCTATAAAGATGCATCGTAATATATATTTAATTATTTTTAAATGAGCAGCTACCTTTGGCTGAGCTTCTGATTCAGCTTCTCCTTCTTCTTCTGGGGTAGCGTCTCCATCAGTAGTTGTTATGGTGGGGTTCTGGGCCCTCTGCGCCTTCACTAAAATATAATTTCTGTAAAATTGTTGTCATCCTTTTTGGCATTGAATTCAGGAAAAAATGCGAATCGTGGAAGTTGCCTGGCATTTGTAAAATGGTGTTTAGCGTCCGCATAAGTTGTCTCTGGCGTCATTATACGGGATGTGTGAGTGTGATCGTTGGGTTTACCGTACCGTTATTTTGTTTACGTAACGTTATTTGTTGTTTTTGTAGCAGTAGAGCTGATTTTGGCAGGGTATTTAAACTTCGTAAAACTTTCTGAAACTTCCATTTGAGGAAAAGTTGCACAAGCTTAGATGAGATTTGATTGGTGTAGCCTGTAAGTCATGTGATGATAGGAGGCGTAACTAGATAAGAAAATTGTGTATTGGATTGGTTGAGATAAGGTAGTTGTATTTGATTGGTTTGTTGTCTATAACTTGACAAGAAAAGCTGTAATTTGATTGGTTGAAGGGGTAAAATGGATGTTAGCTAGTCGAAAATGCATGTGTTTGATAGGTTGAAGTGTAAACGCTATGGTGTAATGGTTTAAAAATAGAAATGAAGCAATGTGAAATCTTGTTATTTGAGCGAAAACAGTAAACAAGAGGAGCCGTTTAGTCTATAAAAATGGTGAAAAAAGTAAACAAAATGGTGATAAGGTTGAAAAACAGCTTAATTAGTCTAATATTTGTAAGAACAACAACAAGTAGAGGTCATCAAAACTGATAAGAAAGGTCAAATTTTGGTGATAAGAAGTTGAGTAAAATGCATTGTAGAAGTTTAAACTTGTTATATTTCCAGTAAAGTATATTAATTAAATTCTCTTTCTCTAAAAAGAGAAATGAGGTGATGCAATTGGTGTTTGGGTAAATACACGAGTTTGGACTCGTTTAAAATGTTTGTAACTCGTTGGTTTTCTATATGCTGATGCTATTTAGAAACAACTAATTTAATAGTGACTTAATTATTTACGAACAGAAGAAGTAAAAATTCAAAAATGATAAGAAAATAACTGGATTCAATTAGTCTATAAAAATACAAAAAGATAAATAAAAATGTAAACTACTGATGTCAATTAGTCGATAAAAATCTAAAAGATAAGAACAAAACATGTTTTTAATAACAAATATCTGGTGATTGGAAAATTTTGTCTGATGTAATTGTCTTAAGAGTATCATAGTATCATAATTTGTAAATTTTGAATTAGTTACTTAAAATATATATAGAGGTCAATAGATACTTGTAATTTTCCAAATTAAATTGTTATGTTGCATTTATACTGATAAATGATTAATTATCATAAATATTTCTAAAATCAACTGCGTAGCAGAGAACCAATAAAAATAAATATTTTTGTTTTACTGTATTTACTATATAAACGGTTAAGTTCTTACTCCGAGTCAAATCTGTGTGTGTAAAATATTTATCCACTAGTTTTAAAACAAAAAAAAAGATCCTTTTTTTTTGTTTTAAATTGTTATTTATACTCAACACCTGTTGAGGCTTTTACTCCAAGAATTATTCAAGTGAGTTTGTTTGTTTTTACTATTCATATATACTTTTGTAGTGTGCAATAAGAAGAGTTTCACTTGTTTCATAATTTTTTTTTTTGTTGTAAAATAATTTTAAGTCGTCTAACAAAAAAGTGTATTACAATTTTCAGAGATATTCGTCCAATAAGAAGGATAAATAGACGAATATATGTATATTTAGAGACGGAACCGACCCAAGAAGAATGGGATGAACTGGATCGGCTTCATGTGATTTATGAAAAATATGTATTTAGTCTTTAATCGTATAAACATTGTTTTATTTTATATCCAAATTAGCAATTTACTAGGTTAAACTTACGAATACTAATAGGGATAGATTTTTAGCTAATCTGGAGTGAGAGAGAGAAAGATTCTTGCTGTACCACACAGGTAAATAAAAGACTTTGGTAACTAAAAATATAATTTATTCGGAATCAGAATCTGAAAAAACTGAATTTTTCGTACATCGTTTATAGTCATCAGTTTCAACATCGGTTTGAGGTTGTGCACAATATCTTCGAAAGAACTGTTCAACGGGAATTTTATAATTTCCCGAAGAATCAAAGTTGTTGGATTTTCGTATAAAACTATTTTTAAGACTTGCAATATTCCTTTCAATTAAAGCAGTTGTTAAAGGACATATAACTAATTGAGCAATTTTTCGATATTTTTCCAAAGTAATATTTTCATCCGAGATAAAATAAATAACCAGTTTTCCATTATAGGTTGCATCTACAATTCCTGTCCGTATAGTTCCTATAGCATTCGTAGAGGATCTTCCAACAATTTGTCCATAGAATCCTATAGGAATATTTACTTTTTCAATCAGTTTGATCTTTGTGGCTTTCCCTGCGGGACAAAATGTATACTTTTTAACACAAAGATCAAAACCTGCATGCGATGGGAAGGCTTTCCAACAAAAATTATTTCCAGAAATAATTATTTCTGCTTTCGAATTACCGTCGACTGTTTGAATTGCTCTTTCTATACGTAATTGGAAGTCGGAAAAATAAGCTTTAATATACATTTTTGGATAATATGGTAAAATATATATTCGTTAGAATAGTTGTATTGTGACAATAATGTGAAAAATTCAATTTGAGCTTTTACATATTTTTTTTCAGAAATTAAATCTATTTAGTTATTTTGTTGTTTCATTTTCATAACAATGCCCTTAAATCATTAGGGATAATAATTACAAATGAAAATCGTTCAAAAATATCTATAGGAGTTTCCTTTATTTTAGCGATTATATTCTTTTCATCAAAATTTTGAAACGATTCCGATATTATGGAAAAATATAACTCAGAAAGTGGTGAACGTTCAAAAATCGATTTATCTGTTTCTTTTTGTATTTTATTCATAAATGTTAAATTGTAAATATTTTGACTAAAAGAATTTTTTAAGAAAACTAGTTATTCCTATACATGTAACTCCATCCAGAAATATATTTTTGTAAAGTAGAAATTTTTCTTTGGTCTGTTGATGTATAGTAGTAGGAAGTTGTTCTTCATCCATGTAAATTAGCACACATTCAGTCTTACTCCTAGAGGGATTAGATTCGTTGAATTGTTTTTAGCAAGAGTGTGTTAGCAGCATGTAGTTAAGAATAATAAAAACTTGTACTGTTTAAGAACTTTTATTAAAATTACTACACAAGTATAAGCATAAAATATCTATCTTAAGATTCTAATGATGATGAGAAAGAGTTAACAACAAGTGAATTGCTCTTGTTGATCAACGTAGGGTTTCATTTCTTGCAAAAAGGCAGGACTGACTCGTTGAAACTTTTTAATTAATGTCCAATTAACATGTTCCCTATGCTGACGTACAAATTCTTCAGATAAGGTTTGATGTATACTAATTTCGTTCCAATCCAGCATTCCAGCAAATTCCTTCATAAATCGTTCGTTTAATTGCTGATATTGGGAGACGAGTTACCAACTGACTTTATTGATGCAAGTTCTTATTAGGTCTTCGTTTAAATGTTGTTTTCCTGATATAATATTTCAGTTGACAAAATCTTGAAAATAAATGTTAAATTTTTGGCGGTAGATCGGGAAAATTGGATATTTCATTCCACCAAGCCCTTACACACATACATACATACCTACATACACTACATTTTGTGTAGGTATGTATGTATATGTCAATAGCAACAGATACTAATACTATGATAACTGTTGTTAATATGTATGTCATATAGATCTATTCAATTTATCTGTTTCCTTGTCTTTCAGCTCTTTCTCTCTCGAGTCCTCGTCGTTCTTTACCAAAGGAAATAAATGCAGCAGGGACGTGTTTTGCTCCTTCTGTCTCTTTGATTCTATCTTTTACAACACATGACAAACATTTTTCATTTCGTATTTTACTTTCACCTTTAGATTGGTAACATTTTACTTTTACAATAACTGGCATAGTGTTTGTTGACAACGTATTTCTTGCTCTCATTAACTTTATTTCTATCTTATATATAAATACTCCCTACCTACACACATATCTACCATCTACTTGCTGATATATGTGTTGATAGGTCACATGTTCTATTTTTCACTAATAGTAGGAGTAGTAGTTAATAGACTCAGGGAATGTAGACACACGATCTCTATAGTAACTATTTATAAATTTTTTAACTTGACCGTCACACTTTAAACACATAAAGTTCAATTCTTCAATTTCCATTTTGCGTTACTTCTTAAGATTAGTTTTGTTGGACAGAAATGAATTAATAGAACTCCCCTCTCTCTATAAACCAGAAATATATTGGATGATCAATAAATTTTGTATCATTTTAATATATCACCTAACATTGTCAAAATGTTCTCTACATATCTATTATTATTGTTGTTGTTCAAAGTACAAACAACGACTCTTGTACCAAAATTATGAATATTTATTAGAAGATTACCATTCACTTTATAATACCAGTTTAAACTTGTATCAAGAATGTATTAAATCACTGGACAATTATATGGATTTATATGATAATGAACAAGCGGTTAATGATATTTGTATGGGAAAAATTCAAGAATATGAATACCTTGCTGCGAATTTAACTATGTCAGTAAATTATACGAAACATATTCTTCTTCTCAAGGAAAATATTAAATTGGAATTGGATTTATATTTATTGAGAACAAATCTAACAGAAACATTGCAAATTTGTCAAGAAAAAAACAATGTAGCATATGTATTAATTGCAGATTTTAAGGATGAAACTGCAAATTTTAAACGTAATTTGACTGATCTGACCAATGAAATCTAATAATTAGATAACGATTTATCAAAATGTCAAAAAGATTTACAACAACAAGTGAAAAATCAAACGAAAATTTTCGTAAATCTGAAAGACTGTTTAGAACGAGAAAAAGTATTTTTGGAAAATAATGACAAATATATTCGATTGTCAACATGTAGAAAAAATAATAGAAAATTAAAGGGAGAACAAACTGAAACTATTTAATAGTTGGAACTTGTCTACCAGTATCATGGAGACCTATACATTCATAGAAACAACTTTGTGCTGCTACTGCTGCTAACAAACATGAATTTTACTTATTTATGTAGTGGTTGTTGGAGAGAATCAAAAAGTAAATTTACCATTTACTTATTTATATGTTAACGATTTTAATTTTTACTTGTACATTTATTAATAGGGTTTTTCCGATAGTAAAGTTAACGCTTCCAACGCACCAATTGTTGTAGATAATGATGATGATGATGATCCATTTCGGTCTCTTACAGATATATATATATATATATATATATATATATATATATATATATATATATATATATATATATATATATATATATATATATATATATACTTTCTTTAGCAAATTTCTTCTTGTCCTCATTTTCCAATTTTTCCTTTTGTCTTTCTAATGTATCTTTTGGTATATAGCCTAGACTACTTACAGTCTGCCATGAAGCTTTTTTATAATATTGCGTACGACTGGAACAATAGTTATTCTTGGTATAAGGTTTGTGACCTATACATATTATTTTAGTCGGACATAATGGACATCTCCAACTCCTGGCATACGATGAGGAGGAATTCATTTTACTCGATCTCTCGCTCGCTCTCTCCCTCTCTCTCTCTCTCTCTCTCTCTCTCTCACTCTCTCTCACTCTCTCTCTCTCTCTCTCACTCTCTCTCTCTCTCTCTCTCTCTACTGAACAACACCTCTTATGGATATTGATTTACGAAACAAGTTTTTGTCAAGTTCAAACGCATATTTTACATTACACCTGCTGCCTATTTCATTTATATCTAACTGTGTTTTTTTGGAAAATACTTGCGCAAAGAACAAGGAAATATCAAATAAAACAAAGTTAAATGTTTCTCAGTTTATTAATTATAATGTATATTTATTATTAAATATATAGGTTATTAAGCCTGGCTATTTTTGCAAAGCTTATAAAAATGTTTGTTCTTCATCTGCACTCGAAGCCTCTCCTTATAGATATTTAACAGGTAAAATCCACGTAATCTCCTCTAATTTCGTTGTTGCTGCTTCCTCACCTTCCAAATAGAAATGAATCTGGTTATTAATTAATTGATTATTATTCACACCACATCTGTGAAAGAAATAGAAGATATAAGAAACAATATTTCTCTCTTAATTAACATACAAAAAAAAAATACCATAATTAACTAATTACTTATCACCAGAATATTAAACTAATTCCTCTTGAACATTATAAATGTTACATATATTTATACGAAACAACACTCACATGAATAAATTTTTTATTAAGACATATAACATATTGATAGCCATTATATCTTTTATATCTTCGGACTCGAATATTAACAACATTTTTTGATGAAAAAGTAAACACAAGTAAATATTAAGTTTTACACACACAGATGTAAATAATTGACTCAGAATAAGAAATTTACTGCTTATATAGTAAATACAGTAAAAAAATATAATAGATCACGCCACTGGATTTTTGGAAAATTTATGTGCAAATTCTATCGAATTTGATGTTTACTTGTTTTCTTATCTTTTTGGATTTTTATAGACTACTGGACTCGACTAATTGACTTCAGTTCTTTTTCTTATCAAAAATACTCATAACATGTGGTTTCTGCGTAAGTGTTTAAATCCCTATATAATATTTGTCTATAAAGGTATTAAAACCAATATATCCTCTACTTTTAATCTGAACACGTTTATAATAATATTACTAATACTAAATGATGATGAATGAAGAAGAATATATTAAGGATTTAAACAAAAGACACGATGAATTGTTAAAATTATTGGAAGATCGAGAAAAAGAAATGCTGGAAATGGAGCAGAAAAGCGAAGACGACGATTTACCGTTAAATATACCGAGAACGAGATTGTTAAAAGAACAACAAGAAGAAGCAGAAGAAAATGTATGTCTCGCAATATTACGAGAGAGATGGTTATTGGAGTAAGAACAACAACAAGCACAACAAAAAGATGATAAGATGGAAACGGATGCCAGAGGATGCAGACGACAACGACTATTACAATGATGATGATGAGGATTCTGATGAATATTTAAGTTGGAACGATATAGTTAAGTTAGGTTATATAATATTATAGCATATATCTTTGTAATAAAAGTCTAATAAATAGATTTATCCATCTAATCAATTTGCGTACTATTTTTAAAGTCTAGCTATCCTATTTTTTAGTCAATTCAATACAACTAAAAAACAAAAAGGTTATTTAGAAAATCAGGGAAGTAAATACAAGGATAACGATCGATCCTCACAAATGTATTTCTCCCTCTATAGGGTAAACCATAAATGCTAATAATTAATTGCTGCATCATCCACAACGTCATATATTAGTTTATATGTACTTTATATTGATAAAGTACATATAAATATTGATGTAATTGTAAAGTAACTGTGGCACGATGAAGTTGGCTGTTCTCGATATTCGGAGATTTAAGTTTTTAACGATACTTGTGATGATTATACGGAAGAATTCCATGCTAAAGAAATTACGATATCAAATGGTTTCCAGACAAGTCATTACTTGTTGAAACCGAAAATACCATTTACATTATCTCGACTCAATAAAAAGGAAGTTCGTAATGCTGAAAAGGAACATGGTTCTTCCGAGTATATAAATTATAATTTAATTGGAGAAATTTTGGATAGAACATTGACCGATTGTGATGTATTATATGTGTTTCGATTCGTTCAAGATAATATTGCTGCTACTACTAGTACTACTAAGCTCAATTTAAAATGGTAGATGTAGATACACTCATTGTATGGAAAATGCCATCATTCAAACCGACAAAACCTTCATGTTTCGATCATCATCATATAACCTGCAACGACAACAAAGTGCAGTGTAGTATAACAAATTATTTGGCACTATTGACAGGGCTCAGAATATTCATCCCGTAATGTCTATCAGCAGCATCAACCACCAAGAAGATACGATATTCAATCTTTCGTCTTATTCGTTGACGTCTTGGGAAGAACGAATAATTTGTACAAAAATCGATGTTGTTAAACAAAATATTACTTGTGCGTTTTCTTATTAGACAGAAGAAATCATCTCCTATAAAGGTTTTAATACGACAAAAAAACCTATAAAACGCTCTTAAAATACAAAAACATAGTAGTAATAACATATTTGTTCATCAGTTTAACAGAAATAACTAGAATTTTAAACTACAATGCTAACTTAAATCGAAAATTTTTTCAAACATCCTGTATATAAATATCGAATTGTTCAAATACTAACTATATAAAGGTAGTAAGGATATAAGGACTTTATTAAAATGTACAAAATTTAAAAATATACATAAATACCACTTAAAAACAAAACATCCTTATAAAGTTAGTAAGAATATAAGGCTTTATTAGGAAAAATGTACAAAAAACTAAAAATCTACCACTTAAAAACAAAACATTCTGTATATAAAGGTAAGAAGAATTAGGATAATCAAGGGTTTCTGCTGCTGTTTCTACTCTCTGGAACATCACTGATTTGATTTGTTGTTCTCGTTGTAATCGTTGTTGGTAATCTCGTTCACCAATGGGTCGTGGAAAATGTGTTTCAACACATTTATCTATAAGATCATGTGTCCCGGTCTTCCAGATATCACTACATTTCGAATGCATTCTTTGTTCCTCTTGCAACAGATCGTTATCACGAACACCACAGGCTATACATCCACCATTATGATATAAACCGACACCACCTAACAATTTACCAGGTGTTAATTCGATACAAGCCCGATCAATCCAAACTTTACTTCTTTTTGTTACTAGATAAACTTGTTGTCGTTCTTCAGTCATCGTTTATTTGGTGTTTTAAAACAATGTGTATATCAGTATTAGTAGTACTTTATCAGTAGCATTAGTAAGTGAGTGATGAAATCATAGGAGAATGTCAGTATAACATTTGAACACAAATAAAATTGATAATATTTACAATATTCCGAATTTCTATTTATAAAGAGAACTTACATTATTTAAAGTGTAACGATTTTCATCTTATTGCAAATACGACGAATTCATTCAGCCAAGGTGATATAGTAAATAAAACCGCCAGAAAAATCGATACTTTTGTTAAGAAATGATCATGTTGTTGTGAATCAAATGTTCGATTGATATCTTATCTAGAATATTTAACACCTTACATCCATCGCAAACAAACAACAACAAGGTTAGGAACACATTACGTCTCATGTGTATGGTCACATCCTGGAATTCAAGAAGGACCCGATACATGTGAATGTGTCCATGGTAATATGGTACTACGACGTGTCAACGAAGAATTGTTTGGAAATACACAATGTAGTATTCATTTCAATCATAATAATAATAAGTTAATGGTTCAATTATCGAAACTAGTTGTAAGTCTATTGTGCTGTTTTCAAAAATATTTTTTTCTGCAATACAATAAATCTTGCACTAACTGCAATTATTGGTACCCTTAATGAAACAAATCAGTCAAATTTTTGAAAAATCAAAAAATATTGGAACTCTCAGCCAAATTTTTCACCAGATGTTGTTATTAATAAAATATTTGTATATTGCAGTTTGTTTTTGAGAAATAAATCAAAATTTTCTAATCTCCAGATATTTGTTATTAAAAACATGTTTTCGGCGTTTATCTCTTATCATTTTTGGATTTTTATAGACTAACTGAATCCACTTGTTTACATGTTTTCTTATTTTTGGGATTTTCATAGACTATTCGACTCCATGCATCATTATTTTTGTATATATGTATTAAATCATTCAAAATAATTCGTTTAAAAAAAACAAAACAAATAGTTTGTCAATCTAACCATGTTATCAAAAAGCATTCATCGGCATCAAAGTATGTATGATATTGGTCGATTTAAAATTAATTTACAGTGTCCAGTGTGTGGTATGAAAACTACAGAATGGTATGATTGGACGGTAAATTATATTGTACCTATCCCGAATATAAATGTTTGTCATATGATTATGATAATAATAGAGAATTTTTTCCTTAAAGAAACCGAAATGGAGGTATATAGAGAGAGAGACGATTTTCACCCAAAAAAATGGTCATATTCAAGAAGTATTTTTACTTAAAAACTATTTAGAAAGTAGGGTATATTATTATTTAGGTATTTTAACAAATATTTTCTAGTATAATTGTTGTAAAATTATTCTTATTTTCTTTAAGTTTTGTCTATATCTTGTCATATATCTTAGTAAAAAACAACTAAGTGAATTTACGTAACGACAACGATATACGGTAAAATTTTTGGTGTTTATATTATTCCATGCATTTGAATCAACCCCTTATCAACTAATTTTGACCTTTCTTATCTGTTTTTGCTGAACTCTCTCGCTCCCGAATTTATATAGTTATTAGTAAGGAAATTATACATAGAAATTATTACTTTATCCAATATATTTTAAGTAACATCTTATCACATCTTATCACCAAAAATTTGATCTTTCTTATCAAATTTGCTGACCTCTCATTTAATTTTATAACAACTGTTTTTGTTGGTGGTGTCATTTCATATCATGCAAAATATTATCTTAGAATTAGCATTTAGTTATTAAAATATATTGTTTTATATACTTGAAAATTTTGTACTTTTAAGTACGTTTTCAAGTTTTTTAGTAAGTAAATTATTATTTAAGATATATTTATGGGATGAAAATTTTGTAACTACTAGGCTAGGCTCATTTCATCTATATAATATAGGCAAACAAAACGGTATTGTAAGGAAAATTTTTGTTGTGTTAATAGATTTCGTAAATCATACATGTGTATGTGTGTTTTATTTTTACAACCTCTCATCATCAACGTCCAACGAGTTCAAACTAGACTAGGCTAGGCTAGGCTCGTTCATTCTCATTCATACAGGCTCTCGTAGTCAAAACTCTAAGATTAAAACAACAAGAGCTATTAGGAATTATTATTTTTTGGTTTTTTGGCAGAACTTATTAACTCTAGCAGCTGCTCATACTTGTTGTATACATTTTTTGGGCAAATTTTGCGAGTAGAAATTTGTTGTAATGTTGGGAAAATTTTTGTTTTTAATATATTTCTTAAATCTCTCTCGCTCTGCTCATACTCGTGTTTTATTTACAACGCTCTCTCATCCTCACATAGCAAAAGCAACGAGTTACAAGAACATTTTCAACAAGTCCAAACTCGTGTTTTTTGAGACAAAGACCAGTTGTATCACGTCATTTCTATTTTTAGAATATTACGCAGTTAAACACTTTACTGGAAATATAACAAATTTTATACTCTACAATGCATTTTACTCAACTCTTTATCACCAAAATTTGACGTTTCTTATCAAATTTTATGACCTATACTCGTTGTCGTTTTTACAAATATTTAACTAATTAAGCTGTTTTCCCCCTTATCACCATTTTGTTTACTTTTTCACCATTTTTATAGACTAAACAGCTCCTCTTGTTTACTGTTTTCGCTCAAACTCCTCGATTTTACATTGTGTCATTTCTATTTTTAAACCATTACACCATAGCGTTTACTCTATCAAACACATGCATTTTCGACTAGCTAACGCCCATTCTACCCATTCAACCAATCAAATTACAGCTTTTCTTATCTTGTTTTACACAACAATCTATCAAATACATGCCTTTTCGACTAGGTAACACCCATTTTACACCTCTACCTATCCAAATACAGAGTTTCTTATCAAGTTTTACACAACAACAACCAATCAAATACACATACTTTATCTCAACCAATCAAAATATACAATTTTCTTATCAAAGTTTTACACAACAAACCAAACAAATACACATTCTTTATCTTAACTAATCAAAATACAGCATTTATTATCAAATTCCTCCCATTTTTGGTCACGTGAATTACAGGGTCAACCAATCAAAGCTCATCTAGCCTAGTGCAACTTCTCCTCAAATGAAAGTTTCACAAAGTTTTCCGAAGTTTAGGTACCCTGCCAAAATCAGGTCTATTGCAAAGTTTATACAAATAACGGTACCGTAAAACAAAATAACCGTAAGGTAAACCCAACAATAAACAGCGCTCTCACCATTTATTCGACTATATCACCGTATAAGGATCTTTTGGACATCTAATTTTCGCCCCTTTTTCAACTAAAACATCCCCATTTTTACGAATAAAGACCTTTTGGACGGCCTTTTTCACAACATTTTTATATAATAAGACCTTTTTAACACTCATTTAGGTCTTTTTGACACACCCCGTATACACCCTCTAGCACAGATTTCACCCCATTTCAACAATAAGGACTTTTTGATATACCCCTGTACACAAAGTTAGACTTTTTGAGCAATTATGACGTCATCGACTACCACTTATGCGAACGCTAAACAACATTTTAACAAATGCCAGGCAACTTACACGATTCGCATATTTTTGCCTGAATTCGATGCAAAAAGGATTCAACAATTTTGTAGATTTTTTCGGATTTGGATATTTTGGTGCAGGTGCCGAGAGCCCAGAACCCCGCCATAACAACTACTTCCATCCTCCAACATTGTTGTTGTTGTTGATGTTGTGGTAGCAGCAAATCTGCTAATCCTAAATCATACATTTCATCATCATCAGACCATGTATGATCGACAATATCAACCGGTTCCAAAGTAGGTGTATGCCCTGTATACGGTTCTGGAGTTACAGGCTCCCAATCACTATCATCATCATCAGTGTCATTCCACTGAAGTTCTTCATCTGAAATATCAGCCAAAATCCTCTCATGCAAATAATTGTTACGATTCATCTTTCAGGTAAAGTGTCAAAGCAATGTAAAATTATTTAACAACAATGGAAACTTTCTATGTAAATATTTTGAGATATATCTCTTGAGAAAATAAAACGTTGACTGTAGTAAGAGTCTGTTACTTTAATTCGTATCTTGCAAATAAAACCAAATAGCTTTTATAAAGTTATTTGTAAGTGAATGATGCAAATAGGATGTGATAAAAAATAATTATCTTAACAACATGTTGTCAAAAATATTTACGTTAGAAGATAATCAAAAAAAATAACTATTACATTAAACCACTTTTTGCAAGAAATATGTTATCTAAAAGATAGAAATGTGTACCACTAGATTACTTTGAAAGATGTAATATAAGTAATAAATAAATATGTTGCTTTACTATCGAAAACCTATTAAATGTACAAGTAATGTTTAAAAAGTAATTTAAGTAGAAAAAATCGTTAACATCTAAATAATTAAATGGTTAATTTTTTGTTAATATTTACAGTAAAAATGTATTTTTTATATAAGTTGAATAAAGATAATAGTACGTTTTTAATAATTTTATCTGCCATAAAGGTAATTAGAAACTAAAATAAAAAACATAGTATTAATTGTAACATATTGTTTTATTCACCAATTAATTCTTAGAAAAATACAGTCATGACATAGATTATATATATTTTATGAGAAAAAATGGAATTCTCTATACCAGTTTTTAGATTTTTTATATTATTTATTTTTATGAAAAAAACACACATCTTGATGTAATAAATATATGTTTTTATTTAAATCACATATTATAATTCTTATCAAAATAAATATTGTCTTTTTATCTCTGTTAAAATAATACTTCTATACCCTTTTTTATTCCTCTATTATATGTCAAATTGTATTACGTTGACACTTGGAACAATAATCCATTATTCTTTTTCGAGGTGTAATTTGATGAGTAGAATTATTACGTCTAATGACCAAATTCAGTTGAACTATACAAGGTTGAAATGGTATACATTTTGTTTCCCTCCAGCAACCACTACATAAATAACTAACATTCATGATGACGTTTGTTAACCAATAAGTAATGTTTCTATGACTGTATGTGTATTTATGATGATAATATACAAGTTTCAAATATTAAATAGTTGCATTTGAATTGATATTAAATTCTTCCCTTAATTTTCTATTATTTTTTCTACATGTTGACAATCGAATAACATATTTATCACTATTTTCCAAGAGTGTTTCTTCTCGTTCTAAACAGCCCTTCAGATTTACAAAAATTTTCGCTTGATCTTTTAATTGTTGCTGTAAATCTCTTTGACATTGTTTTAAATCGTTATCTAGTTGACAGAGTGCATGTGTAAGATCTGTGAAATTATTTTTAATATTGATAATTACTTTTTTATAATCTGCAATTAATAAATATGACACATCGTTTTTTTCTTGACCCATTTGCAGTGTTGGTGTTAGCTTGTTCTCAATAAATATAAATCTGATTCCAATTTAATATTTTCTTTGAGCAGACTAATATGTTTGGTATAATTTACGGAATTAGTTAAATTCTCAGCAATGTCTTCATATTCTTGAATTGTTTCCAGGCAAATATCATTAACAGCTTGTTCATAATCATATAATTCCATGTCAAGTGATTTAATACATTCCTGATACAAGTTTAAACTCGTGTTATAGAGTGAGTAATAGCCTTCTAATAAATATTCATAATTTTCTTTATATTGGTTACATGTGGTGGTAGATTTATTCGTACTTAGAACAACAGCAGCAGTCAAAAAATAGTTTAACAATAGATATTTATAGAACATTTTTTTTCCTAGACCTTATTTTATAGAATGATGTTAACTATTAAACTGCCAAGAAGTATATTTATCTAATGTTTTTATTATATGTCTCCGTTTCAGCTTATAGAGAGGGGGAATTTTTTTTTTCATTGTTTAGAGCCTTGGAAAACCTATAAAATCTTATAATAGTTTATAGTATATATACTAGTGAATAGAACCATATAGGGTCGTTGATTAGGTAAATAAATATAAAAAATAAAAAAATTTGTACTTTTTTTAAGAACTTTTATTAAATAAAATATAACTAAATTAGAACTTAAATTACTAATTAATTATTTTAATAACTTTTTATATAAATACGAATTTAATAGTACTAAATTACACCTATGCCATAAAAAATATATGCAAATTAAATATTTGTTAAAATAAATAAATAATGAAAGAAATTATATCTAAAAGTTCATACTCCTTAACAGTTTTTTTAAATAGACTTAAGTTACTATTTAATCCTAAGGTATAGCTGTAAATATGTATATAAAAAACAATTTTTTTCTAAAAGAAAGTAAATTTAATAACTTTTTATATAAATATGAGATATTATGTGTGTTACTTGGTTGATCCAAACACCCCTTCACCGCGTTCGGTTTCTGAAAGAGGTATTGTGGTTGTAACTTCTAAGAGACATAGATGGAAAATTTTTTCGCAAATTAATTGACCAACTCGATCGTCAGCCTTTACATGGAAATCTGTGAGAGCATGATTTAACAGAACTATTTGTACTTCTTCTCTATAATCCTCATCAATAACACCTGCTGTAAAAGAGAAAAAAAATAATTAGTACTATAAAACGCAACTCCTTTTTACATTCTTACCTCCAACAGTTATAAAGTGGTTTATGGCTAGACCAGATCTAGGTGCGAACATAACAATTCAATTTTCAGACCAGTAGAAACTTTAGCTCGCCCCATAGCAGGTATAATTTCCGCTTTAATACTTCGTAAATCAAATCCTGCTGCTCTCTTACTGCCCTTGCTAGGAGGATAGGCAACAGAAACAGAAATTTTAAACAACAAAAGCGATCGTGAGGTACAAAAAAATCTTATTAATAATAAAAAAAACTATTGCGTATAACTCCATGGTAATGTATCTGTGTATAAATAATTGGCTATACGCTTATCATCTGTTAGTTTTAAGGCAACCTTCTCTTGATCAATAGTGTAAACTTCATGTTTAATTGATTTAATTAATTTTGAGAACAATCAATAACTTGGTTATTAAAAAGACATTGATAATAATCCTCAAAAGGTAATATACTCAAAGCAGCTACCTATATAACTTTAGCCTTTTTATGATCATTTTCAATATAATTATTATTATTAGTCTTAATAACTCTATATGTGTACATTTTTTATCGCAATTCAATAAATTCCGTCATGATTTTTCCATTATTTTCATATTTCATCAAACTGATTACTTTTTTATTTTTTAAAGATATACCATAAAGATTTTCTTCATCATAGTCTGAAGTGTCGAATTTCTCAATATCCTCTTTAAAATGATTGTATATGTTATCAACCGTAAAATGGTAAATTAACGAATCAGTGTCGGTATAGAGTAATTTAGTACAATCATTATTTTTTTTTTAAATATAGTTATAATGGAAATCGTAGACTATTGTTTTTGAGATAACAAGAATTGAAAAACTTGCACAAATTGGTTTATTAAAAGTTACATTTAATTTCGTCATTTCAAATATCGTTATCAAAAATTGTAAGGCTATGAAAATTTGGATTTGATATGTAATAGTTGGCTCCGTATCGAACACCCCATCTTATAACTAGCTTTATATCTTTATATTTGCGCACATTTTTCATAGCTTTCCCATAATTTGCATTATTTATTAACTTATAGAAGTTTTTATATTGTTCATTGTTACTCTTCTTCCTTAAATCTGTATTTAATTCAATAATTTTTTTATAATATGATGACTGTTTAAATTTAAGCGTCCTATGGATCTTTATAATTTTTAAACCAAGATGAAGAGCTTGTTTTAAATTCCTATAATGAATGATATATCGTTTCTTATCAAATAAAGTAGTAAGTAACTTTGGCACCTTCGATTTAACCCACTGAAAGTTCGCTTCAGGTAATGGAATAGATATTGCGGCTCCATAGAGATTATTTACGTCATAATACATAAGATAAGACGTAGGTTCATTACAATTGTAATGTTCTCCCATAAATTTATTGTTTGCCCTTCCATATCGATTTGAGCATTGTGAAATGCCTCCTCTTATACCCCGTTCAATAAACAACAACATATCAGGATCTGTTAGTAATTCCAATTCGGTTATATTCATTTTTAAAAATGAAGCAAATGCCAATAAAGGGGTTGTGATATAATGTAAACAATCTAGTTCATAGGTTGACTTACAAGTTGCATGAAGATTTTCAAAAATATCTGCAAGTAAAAGAATATCTGTTTTTAAATATAGCTCCATATATTCTTGAAATTTTTTTATATTAAAATCGTTCCAAACATTGCATGCATGATTATAGTCAGCATCAGAGACCTCCTGATTGCTCAGAGAACTATAAAAATCACTTTATTCAGGTAAATGCGCTTGTTTTATTTTTTCCTAGTTATCTAAATAGTCATAAGGAAATATCCCTTTACGTGTTCATAATTTAAATTCAATGTTATCTGAACAAAAACTTTTAGTAATAATTTTCTGTTCATCAGTTAAATATGAGACCAATTTTTCAATACTAGAAGACATAAAGCAAAACGAATCAATGAATCGAAACGATATGTTTGTGTTTTCTATGTACTTTGTAAATGAAATGTATCATTCTTTATTAATAGGTAGCAGTGTAATTCTTCCCTTTAGGGTTCTACTTATACTTAGTTCGCTAATTAAAAAATGATTCATAACCAGATAGATTATGGAAAACTACAGGTATGTGATGGCTATCTTGATAATTTATATTACAATAAACATGACTAGCTCCACGAAAATTTGATGTCAAATGGCAGTGGTACGCGTTTCTCTCCTCAAAAAGGGTCTTTCACATACATGACAATGAGTTGCTTCTCGAAAGTTTTTTAGTTCCTCATCAGTGAGAATTTTCATAGGCAGAGGGTTTACAAATATAACGGAAACTTCATCAGAAACATTTTTAAGTTCACTTATAAACCAGGTAATACAATCTGGACCAGTGTAACTATTAAATCTTGACAATTGATTATTATAGGAGCGTTTGAAATCATATGCTATGCTACAAGGAATATGTTTCTAAATTTTTTCATTTTTAAATGCATAGTATTTGCAACATCTTTATATTGTTCTAAAATACACTCAAGATCTGCCTAAATTACAAACGGAACTTGTTCTTTGTTCTTAAAATTTTTAAATCTTAGAATTTTTTTCTTTTCTCTTGGCATTAATACCTTAGTTGTATCTAAATATTTACAGTCCACACTATGTTTTATTAAATTTTCTTCAAATTTAAAATGATTTAAGCAGCGTTTACATAACCATGATTTGTGATCTACGTTATCAATTTGAGAATTTACTAGCCTAGATAATTTTTTTATGTATGCAAAATGAAAAGATCTTGTAGTTAAAAAGTCATTACTTTCACTTAAATTAAATTCATTATCATCATCATCATCATCATCATTAACATTGCTAGAACAAGTAAATTAATTTTCCGTTGAAATTCTGTTTTCCTTAGGCTTACTGGAAAAATTTCTTTATTTTGAACCGTATAAATATTAATTGAAATATAATTTATTGTTTCAAATTTTAATATATGTTTTACTTTCATAGGAAAATTAATGCCCTCATAATTTAGTTCTTTTACTTGACTAAAATGGGGATAAGATTTGGTTTGACTTGAGTTCTTATTAGGAGCAGCAGGACATAATGCTGAACCACTGACCATAAGGAGCAATATACATCATTATTTTTTACATTAATAACTGCCCTAGTGTTTTTAATAAATTTCGATAAATCCACGTAAGTTGTCGACACACCACCTATACTAACGGGGTTATACTTAATTATGTTAATTTTTAAGTGAATAATTTTATATAAGGCCCAACCGCCTTCACGTTCCGCAAATTTCGTAAAAACTTCACAAAAACTTTATTTTCAATATTTTCTTTATATCAAGCCTTTGTGTGTAGTGTTATCAATAATTTGGTTTTTTGCAGAAAATGTTTTAATATCAGTTTCAGCATTGTGTGGTTTTATGAAATTGGCTGAAACTATACTGTTGACTTTAAGCAAAGAGTGTCTTAATTCTTTTTTAATTTTGAAAGAAAAACTCTTAAATGTATTTTTTAGGAAATTTTAGGGTCTGACGTTAATATTAGTTATAATGCCTGATTTTATTCTCCTATTAAAACATGACTCCACATCCTGCCAAACTAATTTACTAAATTTAATTCTCTTGGAAATGTTGTAACAATGCTAATCCAGCTTAAAAAAAGTGTGTGTTAGATTAAAGAAAGGAATAATAGACTTTCTTATAGAAAAAAAATTAAGGAAACTTACCAAAATTGTTTTAATGAAAAACACCACAGTTACAGTATTTTTATCAATAAAAAAAATTGGAAACTAAACTGAACAGTTTCACGTTGAATTACACTGTAATTCATAAAAATAGATTATTATTGAATTAAAATAAGTTAGAAGTATGTTTTAACATAATATTAATTATATCATTGTAGTTCCATATGAATAAAATTTATTTCATATAATCACTTACAATAGCTCTTTATTATTTTGTCTAGTTAATAAATTCAGTCGATAACTTGAAACATTTTTAAATTTATATCCCATTTTCTGTTTACTTGTTTCCTTATCATTATGATTTTATATAGACTGACTCCATTTAAATTTATATCTCTTATCATTATGATCTTTTCTAGACTAAGTGACTCCATGTGTGTGTAGTTTTCTAGGAGAACGTTGGGTAAATAATAAGCAATATTATGCGTACATTTTTGTGTGTAAAAGTTGAATTTTCCTGGAGTGTTACATTGGTTTCTTCTTTTGTTTTCAAACGCGTGATTCCTACGTAAGTGATTAATTCAATATAAAAATAATGTAATCCTTGTATTGAAATAGTTTATTTCTTAAAGTTAAAAGTTATAAGAAGAAAATAAATAAAAAATGGCTAATATTCCTTTAACCCTTATTAAGTTGGGAATGTGGAATCTTTGGCACAATGATACTACTCAGTAATATATCACCACTACACCAAACACTTTATTTTTGCGCTCGACGCGCGTTTCGCTAACCATGTTAGCTTCATCAGGAGCGATGATTGACTGTCAATCATCGCTCCTGATGAGGCTAACATGGTTAGCGAAACGCGCGTCAAGTGCAAAAATAAATTGTTTGGTGTAGTGGTGATATACACTGAGTAGTTTAACCCTTATTATTAAATTGTTGGACAAAGTTAATTTCCCAATTGATCAGACTGAAGTGGTAATGAAGGAAATGTTTAAGTAAGAAAAAAATTCTTAGTAATAATTTTTTCTGTTCATTAGTTACATCGGAAGCCAATATTTTTATATTTCTATTTTTCTTTCGTTTCAGTTTTGGTGTGAAAAAAATGGTGACCAAAGGAAGTCTTACGTACACTCCAAAGCATAAAAATTTAATATATAAATTTGGTAATTTACCAATTCAATATCTGCGAACAAAAATGGAGAATCTGGATAAGGATCTCAAATTATTTGAAATGGCTATGAAAAAATATAAATTTAACCTTAAAGCAGATGAGGAAGGGCATCCACAACAACAACAAATAGCAGGACCAAGTAAGAAAAAATAAAAAAATTTCAAAGCATCAACAGCAGTGTTGCCACTTTTGCCACCTACAGTGAATTCTTCTTCTTCTTCTGAATCGGATCAAGAAGGGAGCAAGCCTCCTGTAAACAAGAAGAAATAGCCTGCACCTGTAAGTCCTTCTGATGATGAAGATGATGAAAAATTATTGGATAGTCTACTATAGTAGTAATTTGATTTATATTATGACTAATGTAATGTCCTCTAATTTAGCAAATTATTGATTACTCTAATTAATTTTTTTTAGTTATATTTATCCATATCGAATTTATGCTAAAGGAAACTCAAAAGCGATTTATTTAAAGAAATTCTTAAATGAGGAATACATAAACAACATTTCAATTAAATTAGAACCTAAATTATGTCGATTTAAGAAGATTCCAGAGAATTATTTTCATAAAAATATTAATCCATGTGCATTAGCTAACGTAAAATTGCTATATAAATGTAGAAAAATTGTTGGAAATAAAAAAAATCATTGGTTAGATATCTTAGGATTAAATAAGTCTATTTAAAATAAACTGTTGGGTAGTAGGTGTAATTTAGTACTATTAAATTCATATTTATATAAAAATTATTAAAATAATTATTTTCTTTTAGAAAAAAATTGTTTAATATATACATATTTACAGCTATATCTTAGGATTAAATAGTAACTTAAGTCTATTTAAAAAAAACTGTTTGGGAGTATGAACTTTTAAAAATAATTTCTTTCATTATTTATTTAATTTACATATATTTTTTATGATACAAGGCTATATCTTAGGATTAAATAGTAACTTAAGTCTATTTAAAAAAAAATAAGCTGTTGGGGAGTATGAACTTTTAAAAAATAATTTCTTTCATTATTAATTTAATTTACATATATTTTTATGACATAGGATTAAATAGTAACTTAAGTCTCTTTAAAAAAACTGTTATATTTTATATGGCATAGGTGTAATTTAGTACTATTAAATTCATATTTATATAAGAAGTTAAGAAAATTAAATTTACTTTCTTTTAGAAAAAAAAATTGTTCAATATATACATATTTACAGCTATATCTTAGGATTAAATAGTAATTTAAGTTCTAATTTAGTCATATTTTATTTAATAAAAGTTCTTAAAAAAAGTACTTTTTTTTTTCTTATTTTGTATATTTATTTACCTAAACAACGACGTAAATTTTTAACGTAACGACAATGATGTACGTTATATTTGTGACACCAGATCCCTAATTTTTGGTATATAAAAAGTTATTAAAATCTCCATTAGTATGTACTTATTATTATACATATAAATTATTACATTCTCCAATGCATCTACTGAATAGCTTATCACCTTAAAATTGACTTTTCTTTTCAGCTTTGCTGACCTCTCTCTCGAAATTCATATTTATTTATAAAAAAAGTTATTAATTATACGTATAAATTATTAAATTCTCCAATGCATCTACTGAATAGCTTATCACATTAAATTTGACACTTCTTATCAGCTTTTGCTGACCTCTCTCTCGAATTTAAATATTATTTGCAAGTATTTTCCTTTATACTTTATATATATATATATATATATATATATACTATATATATATATATATTATATATATATATATATATATATATATTTATATATATATATATATATATATATATATATATATATATATATATATATGTATATATATATATATATATATATATATTTATATATATATATATATATATATATATATATATATTACGTATATATATATATATATATTATATATATATATACGAATATATATATATATTACGTCTTTCACGAAGAACTTTTCAACGTCACAAGAGTCCAGACTGGACTGGACTAGGCTTGGCTGGCTGGCTAATTGATACATACAGACAAAGCAGGCAGGAAAAGCTAGAAGAAAATGGCCACAAAAGATAACTAAAATTACTCTCACCTACACTAATAATGCCTTTTTTTGACCAAAAAAAACTCACATTCAGGCTAATTTTACCCAAATATCCCCTACCTATCTACCTACATACACACCTGTGCTAATTAATCCAGGTGTGTGAAGTTTACACCTACCTAGCTTTACTTTTACTGACTTACTAGATATGACTCACCTTTTTTCTTCCACAATAAGGCCTTTTTGGCAAGTTTTTTTCAGGAATTCTTCAACAATAAGGCCCTATTTGACAAGATTTTTCAGGAATTCTTTATCGATATGGCCTTTTTGACCACATTTTTTCAGCACTTCTTCAGCAATAAAGACTTTTTGCCAACATTTTTCCAGGAATTCCTCAGCAATAAGGCCTTTTTGACCATTATATAAGATCTTTTTTACCCTATTTTCAACATCCTCTGGTCAAAATATGTCATTGTCGACTATGACAACACCCCAATTTCAGTCATCTCAACCCACTTCTTGCTCTGTTTTCACCAATTGTCAGCCACGACAACTTCCACCAACTTCACCCAACTTCTCTTGCCCAAAAAAAAGGAGTTTTCAGGAAGAGTTAACACACACTTCCAAAATAGGGTCTGTTGTAACAAAAAATAACTTAATGTGTTAGCGTTACGTTAAATATTTACCGTTACGTTAAATCTCAATTGCCATCAAGAACACCAACTTATGCGGATGCTAAAAGTAAATTTTACTTTAACTTCCAGAAGAAATACACGATTCGCACATTTTGCCTGACTTCACTGACAAAAATTTGATCTGACGACAGCACGTTGCAATAGCTCTCTGAACTTAGAAGCGCCTCAGCTATACTACTTGCGTTCTCTCAATTCGTATTAGATTATTTATTGGTTTTGCATAGATTTTCTCCTTCATACAATCCCAATAGAAAAAGTCCAATGGATTTAAATCCAGTGTCCGGGGAGACCACAAAAAGTGACCTCTTTGTGGATAAGCATGGTCCAAATAATATCGAACACTTTGTGCGTAATGAGCTGGACAGCCATCATTTTGAGGCCACATTCTCCCGCGTAGACCAAAGGTACATCTTGCAAAAATTTGGCAATTCATTTCCTAAAAGGTTGAGATAAATTTCCCCGTTTACATTTTCAAGTAATTCAAATATGCCTAGTATTTGGTCTTTTAAGATGGCGGTCCAACGATTTACTTGAAGTAATACGTTTTTTCTCTGAGTTTTCAAGTGCGTAGCTATGTAGTTTATGCATGTTCATGAAGGCATCTTTTTTAAATGTGCATTCATCTGACCACAAAATTTTTTAAGGAATTCTTAATCTTCCCTATGCTTCTGCAGCATTCTTCGGCAAAATTTATACACATTTATATACATGATATGGATGATAACTATATCGTCTTCCAATATTATTCAGTATCCTTATACGTCGTTCGATTGCTTAAACTGGAGTTGTAGGATCACATAATATCCCTTGAAAAAATTCGTCATCATAATCCACACTTGGCTTGATAGACTTTAATAAATACGCAAAAGATCAGGATTTCTCAAAGCATTCGGGTATCCGTAACGATTAGCTACAGCAGCTCCATTGCCTCTACATTCCCCTTAAATAAAATGCATGTTAACATATTCTCATGGACTAGACCGATACAGCATATTGGGTGGTATTTAACTTCAAAGGCGTAAAACAACACAGAGTCCAGGCCAGTTAGTCATTATCTGAAGGACACTAAGTCCATGTCACTAGGGAACATAAGTTCAAATAAAAAAAGCAACAAGAACAATACGAATGCGAAAAGGTGCACAACAAGCGAAGCAGCGTAACATCCTGAGAGCAAACACAAAAGCAGACAGCTATGTAGCTCATGTCAAACCGTGTCACTGTCTATCTCATTCTAACTCATATCAAACGGTGATAACATCTATCTCACTCTGACTCATATAAAATGGTGTAATTATCTCACTCTAACTCACGTCGAATGGTGTCACCTTCTACTTTAGTCAATAAATAAATACCAGTCACATTAACTAATTAAGACCTCCGAAATCCTAACAAACTGAACACTATGTACTTTTTTGCACTAGCAATATCTTTTTTTCTAAAGTAAAATTTAAAGGTTTTTACTCATGATCATGCAAAAATGTTTTTCTCCACAGGCTTAGCACAATTAATTTTATTTTGAAATTTGTTCAACAGCAGGATTATTCAGGAATACGTAACAATAATTAGAATCTTAGAATACGGAAATTTATAGTTGCGACACTTGATAATAAACTGATCTTAGGTGTAGATTTTGACGAAATTCATAAAAGTGTCAATATCTCGAAATCTAAAGATTTTTCTGTGAAGTCGTATTTACATGTTCTGATGAGCTTATTAGCCCTCGAAAGGGATATATATATATATATATATATATATATATATATATATATATATATATATATATATATATATATATATATATATATATATAAGTAGTATAACTGAAGCGCTTCTGGGACCGGATGGCATCTGTCCATCCGAAGCATATCACTAGCCGAAGAATTCCTGAAATTTCCTGAAAGGTCTGCAAGAAGTGGTGAAATTTGCTGAAACCCGTCACAAGAAGTGCTGGGTGTTGTCGATAATGACGTCACACGTCCAGAGGTTGTTGAACAGTGCCCTTTTGTCACTTGTATGTGATATAGGCTAGATGTATTCGGTCAGTTGTTGTGCAAGCCGAAGAAGTCGTTGAGAGGTCCAGTGGTTGTTGAAACAGTGCCCTTTTGTCACGTTGTCTGAAGACTGGGTGAGCCTAGGTGAGAGCTGGTGAGAGTAGGTGAGAATAAGTGTAACTCTTAAGAGTCTGCAAGAAGTGGTCTTCACTGACGTCACACACACATACATACACATATATTTAGTTGTGGGTTATATGAATTTAAATAAAATGAAAAGAAGTGATCTCTAAAGTAGGATTCGAACTATCATCTGTTCGGTTTGGGTACTGCAAAGCTAGCGCCTTGACCACTGGGCCACCGAGGTATCGTATGAGAAAGTGTTGTAAAAAGAATGCCATAAAAAAAGCTGTGACTCGTCTTGCAAGAGAAGTGTTTGCTGAAACGTGTGCAAGAAGAAGCGCTGAAAAAGGTGCAAGAAGTGGTCGACAAAGACGTAACAAGTCCAGTTGCTGTTGAAACAGTGTCCTTTTGGCAAGAAATGAGGGTTTAACATCGTTGTTTATAGTAATGGTAAATGTTTTACCGTAACGTTATAAGGTGTTTGGCAATAGAGCTGATTTTAGCAGGATATCTTAACTTCATTAAAACTTCTTGAAACTTTCGTTGAACTTTAATGTAGGAGAAGTTGCGTAGAGGCAAATTGGGTAAAAGTGAAGCTTTAGGTAATATTTTAGTTGGAATTGTGTGTAAATAGGCCTTATTTGAGTGTTTTTTAGTTGTTAAAACTGGTAAATGTTCCCCTATTCTGTTGACTGGCGTCTAAAAGTCCATAAAAATGCTCGAAAAGTAAACAATTGGATCAGTAAAGTCTGTAAAAATGTTCAAGATAAGGTAAAATTTAAACAAAATGTGTGATTAATGTGTGATTCATGTTAAATTCTGGAAGTAAAAACCAGTAAACATGTGCCTCGATAGGTCACGAAGCAGATAAGAAAGGTCAAAAATTGTTGATAATGAGTTGAGTCGAATGCATTGAAGAGTTGTAAAGTTAGTAATATTGACGACAAATGTTAAATTGTGAAAATGAGATGAGCCTAGCCTAGCCTAGTATGAACTCGTTGAAATGTTTGTAACTCGTTGGTTTCTATAGGAGATGATGATGAGAGAATAAAAGACAAGTATGAACATAGATTTAAGAATATATTAATAAATTCATAAAACATTATAAAATAATACAAAATGTTACTACATAAATTTATATTGTTAAAATAATTCGTTCAAGTCGTCTTTTTCCATTTCGTTCGTTGGCTTCTCTTTCGAGTCCTTTTCTTTCTTTACTGGAAAAATAAAAAGAAGGTGAATGTTTTGAACCATCTTTTGTTTTAAACAGATCCTTAATTTCACATACCAAACATCTTTCATTATACAGATCTGTTTCTCCTTTACATTTGGGACATTTTACTCTTACAATAACTGGCATTTTTAATGGTGGTTTTCTCTCAGACACTTGTTATTGAATTAAGTTTAGTTAGATCAATCTCGATCTCATATAGAAAGAATTTTTTCCTACTACTATTACTTATTATTGAACATTAGTTTTATCTCTCCAACTATTATGTTTATTATCAAAACCTAACCATTTTACAAGTACTGTATTTCCTTATCGTTTTAACACTTTTTCAACTAAATAAATGTCTGGATATTTAACTGTTTGCAGTTGGAGTTCATAAAATCCACTTTTAATGTCTTGATTGTGTCCATCTTGAAGTAAATACGTAATGGGATTTGTATTTTTTTTTTTCAGAAGGTTTTGTACTTCCTTTCCCGTAAATTCTCCACCAGAATCCGTACACAAATGGATTGAAGTCTGTTGTTTAAAAACATTTTCAAGAGCACGTGCTACTTCTTTAGATGTTTTTGTCTTTAATGGATAGGCCCATACGTATTTGGAAAAACAATTAATTACAACTAATATGTATTTAAATCCCTTATTTTCTTTTTCGAACTCTCGCATTTCTGCCAAATCGGCTTGCATTAAATCTAAAAGTGATATTAAAATAACTCTTCTACGTATAAAATTTTTCCTTGCAGGCTTATGGATTTCTTCAACAATTTGTTTCTTTACTTTAGTTGCAAAGTTGGACATTATTCAATAATATTAGCTTCACGTAATTCTTCAATAATTGAGTTGATCTCGTTTGTGTGACTTGTATTACCAGCTGTTTCAGACGCAACTAATAAGTTTAATCGTTCGACCAACTCATTTGGATCATCCCACTATACATAATTAATTGGATTATTTGTAACTTTCATAAACATACCATGTCCTACTCCTTCTGAGTTTTTTGATTCTTCTTCTTCCGAATCTATGTCTAGTTTACTTAAATTTGGTTTAATAATTTTCTTAAATTTGCTATTTTGCATAGTTTTAATATCTCTTATTGCACTTAAATCAGATAGAATTTCAGCATAGTGCTTAGCATCATCTTTGGTATATCTAGTAGGTGGATTTCGATTAAAAAGTAGTCCATACAAACCACCGGTACCTTTAAATTTTTTCGTTCTAATTAAGAGATCGGGTCCATCAAAATTTATAGTTTGATTACCTGTGGAAAACCGTTCAATGTCTTTATCAAATTTTACTCTAAATTTTCCCTCGGACTCTCCTTTACCTTTCGGATTCCTAAGATACATTTTAATATATTTTGCAGGCAAAGGATGATATTATTCATAATAATCTGATAAGGATTTCTTTTCTATGGTTTTATTTAACTGATCTTCGTAATCCTTTTGTCTTTTAGCCTCGTCATCGAAATGTTCCTTTTGAATATCTTTGACGAGAAGTTTTCTTAAACTGTAGGGTTTGGGTGTTGTAGTAAAACGCAATTTTCTCTTTAGAGTTGCCTCTGACATAGGTGATTTAATTATCAACATTCCTTTAGGTGTATCGGTGTAAGTTGAGGTTGTAGGGATGGGTTCAGCAGCTATCGAATATTTATCAGTTTCAAAATCTTCCAGATCATCATTTTCATCTCCTTCATACTCATCATCATCATCATAATCAGATTCCTCACATTTCATATTTAACTCAGGAGGTAGTTCATGAGTTTTTGTTGTTTGGTATTTCATATTTTTTTGGGTCCAATTTATTTTCAATACTTTGTAGATGTTTGGTTATTGGTTAAAATAAACCATGTGCCATTTGATCATGTTTTAAAAGGTTTAATTTATTTTTGATATCTCTTCGTTTGTGGGTTAATTTTTTTAACACTCTTTTTACTTGAGCTTATTTTCTTCCTGGTAGCCATCTTGTCTGAGAGACGTTTAAGTGATTATTAACTGCATATAAACATTAATTTAAATATATATATATATATATATATATATATATATATATATATATATATATATATATATATATATAACTGTCTAAACCATAACGATTTCTCCCTTCATCAATTTTGTTGTCCTTCAAAACTGATAAGAATCCAAATGTTTTCTTCCAACAAAAAGAACTCTTTAAAACGGTCAAATGACATATCGGTACCGACATGATCGGAATATACATGTCGTAAATTTAAATCATCCTGTTTGAATAAAATAGGTACATTGGCATTGTCTCGTATTAAATGTTTTGGGATTTTTGCATAGGTTTGACACAGATAAAAACAATCAATGTTGTTGTGACGACCCATACTAAAATACTCTCGTATTACATCTTGTTTGTCACAAGCCACATCATCGAATATAAACACAGAATTACGTTTTGCTTCCGACGGTGTTATTATTTGTTCACTGTTATCGAAGGCAAAATATCCTATTCCTTTGACAGGTTTTAATAATTGTTCCAGAAAAATATATTTAGGTTGATATAATGACTTAGAATACAGGTAAACATTCTCAAATTTTAAACCATTAGGATTTTCAAGAAGAGTTAGCATAGTTGAAGTTTTTCCACAATACTAGAACCTGAAATAATACATCGCATCGTAGAGGGTAATAAGGCACTATGTTTAACATTGTTATTAAATTCTTGTAAATCGTGATTCTCAACCTTTAGTCTAGTTTTCTGTTGAACAATTTTCTTCATCTTACAAAACACATTCAATGTTAGAATAGAAATAAGTATAAAATAAGATGTTTGTTAAATTTATAGTTAGTATATATTTTGCTTTCGAAAATGAAATACTATTCTAATGTAGGAAACAGTACATTTCTAGGGAGTGAACTTTTAAATACTGTTTCAATAAGCTTCCATTTGAAGTACATTTACCGGGTTTCATTTTTGTGGACCTGGTAAAAAACTACAAGAACTTCTAGCCCGTGGTGATAAAGGCATTAATCCTCTCGATGAAGCTTGTAGAGAGCATATTCAAATCAAACTGCCTTACCTGATCGTCATCAGGCTGATAAAATTTTACTTAAAAATGCTTTAAATCGAATTAATGCACGGGATGCATCTTGGAAAGAAAAACTTGCAGCTATAGGTGTATCTGTGCCATGGACAGTAAGTTTAAGTTAGGTATGGGTTATAGTAGAAGAGGAAGGGATAGTAAACAAGATAAAATGAATGATAATGATAAAACTAATCAACATTATGAATGCAACGAAGAAGAACATTAAACAAACTCTAGGTATTATTAAGCAAAGTGTAAAATCAATGCAAAATTATCTAACAAAAATGGAAACGTTGTTAGGAAAAATCAATAGCTTACCAACACCGATCCCACAAAAGGTTAAAACAAATGCTGAGAAGAAAATAAAAGCTCCAAAAAAAAAAAAATCAGCTACTACTACTAGTACTAAGAAGAAGGCTATTAAGAAGAAGAAACCTCAAATAGATAGTAGTGACGATGAGGAGAAATATGATGAAGAAGAAAAGCCTATTGATAATTATCATGAAAGAAAACTTAAGGAAAAGATATCAGCAAATAAATTATCACAAACCAAGAAGTACCACATAGTAACAGAAAAAGGAAACTTGATAATAATAATATTCAAGAATCAGAAGTGAAATTGTTAGAAAAGAGATTTAAGCGAGATATTCAACAGCAACGACGACAAAAACAACAAAAGCAGAGTCGGAAACGTAAATTGAATATTACGGAAGAACCACCTACTACTAATACCCCTACATTTAACATGGATATGGATACTAGTACTAGTCAAAAGCGAAAACGTGATAGTAGTAGCAGCGAAGAAATTGATGAGGATTATAATAAGAAATTGAAATTATAAATCCTGTTATATAGTAAATTCTTATTAAATATTGTTTAGTTCATTACAAACCTTTCAACAAAAGGGAACATAATTCTTATTATGACAGTCAGTAGTCAGAAAAGAAAAGAGATTAAATCTAAGAAACGAAAGACTGTTCGACAAAGGGGGGAAAAACGTAAACAACAAATAAGAAGTAAAAATAAGAAAATATTAAGTTTTTAATCTATTGCAAAGAAAAGAGAGAGAGGAATATTTTAAAAGTGAAACCTACAAATATAAACAGTGCGCTTAATATTGCAATTAAAACAGTTAAAAATGAAAAAGGGAAAATCAAAACACCTCGGGTTATTAAAATTCCTAAAACTGGAGGAATTCTACCCTTAATACCTATATTTGCAGGTCTTAGTGCCTTGGGGGCTTTGAGTGGAGGAGCAGCAGAAATAGCAAAAGCTGTTAATGATGCTCGATCAGCTAAGCAACAATTACATGAAAGTCAACGTCACAATAAAACAATGGAAGCAATTGCTATGGGTAAAGGTCTCTATTTAAAACCCTATAAAACTGGAATGGGTCTGTTTTTTCATCATCATCGTCCTCCCAAGATACGAAATTACCAATGACATTACCCAATCATGCTTTAACGATTCTCGAGATGGAAATGTATGCAAAAAAGCTGAAAATTTCCTATTTTCGAGGAGTCTTTATGAAGGATAGGTTACCGAGGAAAATTCATAAATATGAATCAGGAGTTATATAACGATTCTGGCCCTGGCACACATTGGACTGCTTACAAGAAGTATGGATCAATCATTTATTATTTTGACAGACCAATCGAAACACAACTGTATTTTCAATCTAAGGAACCAAGTACTATTATATTATAATCATGATTCTTATCAGTCTTATAATTCTCTTATTTGTGGTCATTTATGTTTAAATTTTTGTATAATCCTGTATGGTTAAAATAAAAGCAATTTACAACTAGATATTGTGTTAGTTATTTATATTATTTTTAGCAGATCAGAACTATTCAAAAAATGTCCTACACATTTACATTGTCATGAATCTACACTAACAACAAAAATTTATCCTCCTATTGTATTAAACGAAAACGAGGAGTTCGTTTTAGGGTTGATTAATTTTGTCAGTTACAATTCAATACCAAACGTTGACAAAAACCAACAATACCTTTCACTATGGAGAAGACAATGAGATTGTTTTACCAGAAGGATCGTATAAAACTTAGAGATATATACAAATATTTACTCGAACAAATTAGCCTACAGTCAAAGGAAAAAGTTAAACCGCAATTGTATCTTAGTGCAAACTTGAATACTCTTAAGTGTAAAATTAAAAGTACAGTAAAAATTGATTTTAGCAAAGAAAATTCTATAGGAAAACTATTGGGATTTGGTAAAATTTTTCTAGAACCGAATAACCGGTACATATCTGAAAATCCTATAGATATTTTCAAGGTTAATTTTATCTGTATCGAATGTAATCTGGTAACCAATCCATGTAATTGTCAGTTACAATTCAATACCAAACGTTGACAAAAACCAACAATACCTTTCACTATGGAGAAGACAATGAGATTGTTTTACCAGAAGGATCGTATAAACTTAGAGATATATACAAATATTTACTCGAACAAATAAGCCTACAGTCCAAGGAAGAAGTTAAACCGAAATTATTTCTTAGTGCAAACTTGAATACTCTCAAGTGTGAAATTAAATGTACAATGAAAATTGATTTTACCCAAGAAAATTCTATAGGAAAACTATTGGGATTTGGTAAAATTGTCCTAGAACCGAATACACAGTATATATCTGAAAATCCTGTAGATATTTTCAAAGTGAATTCTATCTGTATCGAATGTAATTTAGTAAACAATTCGTATAATAATGAAGCGCATGTGCATATAATTCACATGTTTTATCCTAATGTAGAACCTGAATATAAAATATTGGAGAACCACTCAAATGTCATATATTTACCAATCAATACACGTTATATAGATGAAATTCAGCTTAAAATTACCGATCGACATGGAAATTTAGTTAATTTTAGAAAAGAGTTGATCTCAGCACGTTTACACTTAAAAAGAGTTTAAATATGGTATTTATATATAACCATAATTCATTTGACATACCATTCTGGGACCATCAACAACAACAAACTGTAGGAAGAAGGATAAACGTGTCAGTTTACAAAGACCATTGAAAGAATTAACTCCTGAGAATAAAGCCGTTCTACTTCCTTTGGGTTTGAAATTAAAAAATTAAGAAACATTGCAAACAAAATAAGACTATTTTGGTGTAGATTTAAGTTACAGATTAGTACAAGTATTGAGAGAATTTTACTAATAATTAGGTGTAAGTGTAAATACAAAATCAAAGAAGAAGAAGAAAATTAAAAGTTGGAGAAAGTGTGTTACATGACGATGCAATTGTTAGTTATCAATATCATACTCATCAACCTTATTCATCAACAACTTTAAGTAACAACGATAAAATTAGAATACCAATTCAAACACAGGATCTTTATAAGTTGCCGAGTCAAAGTTTTTTGTATATTGAAGGTAAACTTTTGAAAAATGATAATGCATAGAGTGAAAATGTACATTTTATCAACAATGGGATACTATATGTATTTGAAGAAATTCGTTATGAACTAGGAGGAGTGGTAATTGATTGTGTTAGAAATCCTCGAATAACTTCAACCTTAAAGGGTCTCGTATCATTTACTCCAACTGATAGTAATAGATTACAAAATGCAGGATGGTGTGAAAATGAGACTCCTGCTCTCGTCGATGGAAGTGGAAATTTCAGTGTTTGCATTCCACTAAAAATTATGATAGGTTTTGCTGAAGATTTTCATAAAATTGTAATGAATCTACATCAAGAATTGATATTAATCAGAAGCAGTTCAGAATTAAATGGCATTAAACAAATTCAGGATAAAAAGGGAATCTATAAAGTGACTTTGAACAAAGTGCTTTGGAAGATGCCACACATTTCAGTGAGGGATCATCAAAAGTTACGATTACTCAAACAATTCGAGAGCAACAAGGCTTTAAATATAACTTTTCGTAGTTGGGAACTGCATGAATATCCACAGTTGCAACAAGCTAAAAATCGTACTTGGACTGTAAAATCTTCCAATCAATTGGAAAAACCACGTTTTATTATTATTGGTTTTCAAACAGCTATGAAAACTAAAATTGACAAAGATATGAATACTTTTAACCATATTAATTTGACTAATTTGAAGGTCTACTTAAATTCAGAGGTGTTTCCTTATCACAATTTAAACTTTTGATTTTGACTCTAACAAATATTCAATTCTCTATGAAATATATGCACAATTTCAAAAATCCTTCTCTTATACATCTCTCAACAATACATGTGTCTATCCTCTAAGATTTAAATCACATATACCTCTACTGATAATTGATTGTTCTCGACAGAGTGAAGATATACTGAAAGGATGAGCTGTCGATATACGCATCGAATTTGAAACCAGTAAAAACGTACCCAAAGATACAGCTGCCTATTGTTTAATCCTACATGATCGATTAGTTAGATATAACCCTCTAACCAGTACTGTTAAAGTTTTTTGAAAGAATATTAACATAATAAATAAATAAAACAAACTATTATGTGATAGAAATACTTTATTATTAGTATTAAAAAATTGGTTTGTAAATAATAAATATTAAAGAAGAAACGTATTCTCTAGATTTTTACAAAAAATATCGTTTTCCTCCTGTTTCTCCTTATCGTTATCATCATCATCATTCTCATCATTATCACTTGACGAGTCAAAATATACTTCCTCAACAGTTTATTTTGGCTTTCTTCTTTCTTGTTCCAGATGATTCGTCTACTATTCCTTCCTCTTGGTAGGTTATAGAAGGATTCTTCAGCATTACTATTGATTGAGGTGTATCAACTTCTTCTTCATCGAGGAGATTGAATTTGTATCTCTTGACAATCTTCTCCAAAATCTTGAAATCTTCCTCATTATTTACCTGGTTTTTCGTTTATTGCAGTTGCAGTTAATTTTAGTACGCATATAACGTAACGGTAAGTTACCCAATTTTTGTTTCAACTTGAAAACTTTAAGACAATAGGATAGGTGGATGTAAACTTTATCCCCCCTGGACTTAATGGATTTCACTCCGTATCGGTAAAGAAAATAGCCAATAAATAATAATCCTTTAGTAGTTTAGTAAAAATAAAACGAAAATATAAAATTAAAAACAAAAAACTTACTGAAAAAGTTCTCTAACCACCACCTTAACGTAACGAAGTGGAAAATTAATTGGATCCACAGAGAAGAGGACAAGAAACATAGAGTATTAGCCATAATGTAAAACAACACTTTATTCACTGTACTGTTGTAGTAATAATGACACCAAAAACAAATTTCAATCGAGATTATATACTAGTTCAAACAGTTTCGTCAGAGTCACGTTGCAGTCAACGTACATGAAAATATAGTCGACAACAAAAATATATTCTTGAAATAAAATATTTTGTTATTAAAAACATGTTTTCGACATTTATCTCTTATCATTATATTTTTATAGACTAATTGACTAGTTTGTTTTTGTTTTGCAATAAATCAAACTAATTAAGTCATACAAAATTTTCCAATCACCAGATAATTGTTATTAGAAACATGTTTTCAACATAATAACAACTCAACAGATAATTCTTATCAAAGTCACGTTGCATCGAAATATACTGTTTATTAAAGTAATTATTATAAACATGACGTGTTTCAAATATATATATAGAACGATTTATCTAGTATAGTCATCAGTTCAAACGTTTTACTTGAATAAAATAATATACCGGGTATTACATTTGCAAAGACTAAGAAGAAAAGAAACGACAATAGTAACAACAGTTCCAAAGTGTTGGATTCCTATTCTACGGAAATAATACGGTCGACTGAATTGGTAAGTAGATTACTTAAAACAAAGGAAGAATATAAAAAACATATGAGTATCTTAAAGAAAAATATATGCTATTTTGAAAAATTGTTTAAAAAAACAAAGTCTGTGTGAACAGTTTAAGTAAAGTGGAATCAAATTTATGTATTTTGAAAAATTATTTGGAAAAATTTAAATTTCATCTTAAAACTAATAAATCTTTGGCTAAGAGAAAATTGATTTGGCAAAATGTAGATTCTTGTTTTCAGGCACGCATAAGAACCGGAATTATAACAAACTTTAAATATAAAGAGCCTAAGGAATTTTTACAAAAGCTTTTCGTGTATTTTTTCTCCGATTTAAGAAGGAACTCAAACAATTGACTATGCTTAAAGTAAATGTTAACTTTTGTAGTCTATTTATAAAAACTCAAACTATTGAAACCATTAAACATTTTTCGAATAAAAATCAAATAATTGATCAGAATATCAACTTGACTGAGTGGTATAAGATGAATGTATTAATAAAATTTTAGTTAATTTAGAAGATTTTCAGGAAAAAGACAGCGGTTGGGCTATATGTGAAATATGGCCCTTGAAAGTAAATTTAAACAAATATAATCCCATAGGTGGAGGTTTTTCCACATATGTAACAGTACCTAACTTCATTCAAAAAACTAAAAGTGTTGTGAATATTAAAAATAATGATCCTTATTGCTTTCTCTCGTCTGTTGTATGTGCTTTATATCCAGCTGAAAACAGTAAAAATGTTACACGTACTTCATCTTATCCACATTTCAGCCAAGTATTAAAATACGAAAGAATTTCATTTCCTATAGTATTAAAAGATATTCCTCGATTTGAATCTCTTAATAAATTGGCTATAAATATTTTTTGTGTAGCAAACCAGGAAGTTTTACCCTTAATATTGACTAGGACAAAATTTTCGACTAAAATCAATTTACTTATTTTAACTACTCTTGATGATGAAGATTCTGATGTTGATGATTCCTTTGAAATTGATTATTCCAACCCTAACAATAAAACAGTATTCCATTTTGTATATATTAAGAATTTAAGTCGCTTAGTAAACAAACAAGTCGGAAATATTCACTATAAAAAATGGTTTTGCGAGAGATATTTTAATCACTTTTTAAGCTAATCAAACCTGACTAAACATTTAATTGACTGTAAGATACTAAATAGATCTAAAATTACCTTACCCAAAGAAAATGAGAAAATTTTAACTTTTAAGAATTTTTCAAACAAATTGATGGTGGATTTGCAATTTATGCAGTTTTAGAAAGTATGCATAAATTACATTGATGAGCATACCATTAAGAAATCCAAAAAATATCAGAAACATGAACCTTTTAGTATTGCTTATTATTTAAAATGTTCCTTTCAAAATTTCAAGTCTATACTGGTGAAAATTATCAGGTATGTTTTGTTAGAGAACTGGAAAAAATTGCACAACAAGTACAGGCAATATATTCAAATCCTATTAAATTATCATTAACGAAACAACAAAATGAATTTTATCATGCGAAAACTTCTCACATTTGCTCTAAATTCTTTTTAGCAGATTCAAATGATTATAAAGTAAGAGATCACTGTCATTGAACTGGTGATTTTTAGAAGGGCAGCTCACAACTCTTGCAATATAAATTTTAAAAATAAAATGGTAATACCTGTTCTTTTTCACAACCTTTCCGGTTACGATAGTCGTTTTTTGATTAGAGCCCTTTGTACAGAAATGAAAGGATCAATAAGTTTACTTCCAATTAACAAAGAAAAATATATATCATTTACAAAATATGTGGAAAATTCAAAGCTTCAGTTCCGATTTTTAGATTCTTATCGGTTTATGGCAAGTAGTCTAGATAAATTCGCATCCTATCTAGATGATGATCAGAAAAGTATTACGAAAAGAGTTTATAAAGATGATAGTCAATTTAAATTAGCTACCAGGAAAGGAGTCTTTCCTTATGAATATATTGACTGTTGGGAAAAATTCCAAGGAAAGTCTCTGCCATCTATAGATAAATTTTTTAGTAAAATTACTAATTCTAATATAACCGTACAGCAGCATGAGCATGCTTGTAAAGTATGGAATCCTTTTAATATAAAAAATCTTCAAGAATATTCTGAACACTATTCGAAAACTGATGTCTTACTTCTGGCTGACGTTTTTGAAAATTTTCGCAAGCTCTGTTTAAATACTTATAAACTAGACAGCCTCCACTATTTTACAGCCCCCGGTTTGGCCTTTGACAGTATGCTCCGATGTAAAATTAGAACTATTAACTGACATCGATATGATTATGTTTATTGAAAAGGGTATTAGAGGAGGTATTTTACAATGTTCTAATAGATACGGTAAAGCAAATAATAAATACATGAATAACGAATATAATAACAATGAACCTTTCATTTTTCTTATGTATTTTCATGTAAATAATCTGTATGGCGCAGCCATGAGTTTTCCATTGCCTACAGGAGATTTTAAATGGGTAGATGATTTCTATCAAGAAGACAATATATTAAATATTCCTCGGCATAACGATTACGGTTATATTTTTGAAGTAGACCTTTATTATCCCAAAGAACTATTTAATCTTCATAAAGATCTGCCACTCTGGCCTGAACATTTAGTACCACCAATATCAGACTCTAATATTCCCAAGCTACTAACAACTCTTTATAATAAGAAAAGATATGTTAGTCACTATCTAGCTCTACAACAAGCTATGCAGTTGGGATTAAAAGTTACAAAATTTCATAGATGTTTAAAATTCAAACAATCTTCATGGTTAAAAAGATATATTGATGTAAATACTGAGCTTCGTAAATTAAGTAAAACGTTCGCAAATATAGAGATGTAAAATTGGTGAACAAATGATCAAGACGATATGGTGCAAATTATTATATTTCTCAGCCCAATTTTTATAGTTGTGAGGTTTTTGGCAAAGACCTGGTTCTAATTAAAATGAAAAGATTAAATGTAAAATTCACTAAAGCTATTTATCTTGGAATGTCAATTCTAGACATATCAAAAACTATTTTATATAAATTTCACTACAATTACATTAAACAAAAATTTGGTTCGAACTCAAAAATGTTATATACAAACATAGATAGTCTCATATACCAGTTCAACGTAGATGATATTTATACACATATTAAAGACGATATCCACATGTTTGATACTTCTGACTATCCTGAAAATAATATATATAATATACCGCTTAGAAATAAGAAAATCTATGGTCTCATGAAGGATGAAAATATTGGAAAAATCATGACTGAGTTTATTGGATTACATTCTAAAATGTATACTTTTAAAGTGCTTAATAACAATAATAACGTTATTGAACAACACAACTCAAAGATTATCTCAAATGTTGGAATACTCAAAAAGCCAAAGGTGTTCAATCTTCTGCTCTAAAATTAATTTCATTCAAAGATTATTATCAATGTTTATTTCAACTAAGTTGGGAATGTGGAATCTTTGGCACAATGATACTACTCAGTATATATCACCACTACACCAAACACTTTATTTTTGCACTCGACGCGCGTTTCGCTAACCATGTTAGCTTCATCAGGAGCGATGATCGCTAACCATGTTAGCTTCATCAGGAGCGATGATTGACGAGTCAATCATCGCTCCTGATGAAGCTAACATGGTTAGCGAAACGCGCGTCGAGTGCAAAAATAAAGTGTTTGGTGTAGTGGTGATATATACTGAGTAATGTTTATTTAACAACATCAAAATTGAAGTAACTCAAAATTCTATAGGTAATGAGAAACATAACGTTTATATAGTCGAACAACAGAAAACAGGTTTAAGTCCCTCTGATGACAAACGTATCGTTAATTATATTTACACAGACACTGTACTCTGGTGTTATAATGATGATCTTTCTTATTCGTCCTTTTAAGAAAGTAATCTATTTTGCTATCTATTCGGTTTAACCGGTTCGCTATATGATGCTCTGGGCTGAACTGAACAAATGTAATAAAAATATTTCCAAGCAATATCAGTCTATAATATTAATATGACACATATTTTCAGACTCAGCATCATCCTCATCCTTTTGAAAGGGAACAACAATTTATTAACTTAATGCCAAATGCCTATAATCGTCTTCATCGAAATGATAGCCAATTTTGCAATCTACAAAATTTTTCTGTTTTTGCTCAAATTTCTTGGCGCTTCATGGTATTATAGTTCCTAATACTATACAGGACTTGTACTGTTATGAGAAAATTCCGGATTCCTAATTTTACTTATAGCAACTCTTTGATGTCGACATTCCAGCAAAGGAACAATTGAAAAACATTGAAAACGAACTTGTTACCAATTTCCTCGAAGAGGTTTTTCTCATGTGTCAAAGCCAACCTGTGTACGATTGGGAATGGATTGAAATGCAACATCGTTTCCATTTAGCAGAATTATATGATTCTGTGACACATTCATATTGGAAGAGAGTGAAAAATAAACTCGATTACCAAGAATCAACATTTATTTATTATAACAAATATTTCAATAACTACTTAAATAAAAAGATAAAAAAGGACTCAACTGGGTTTTAACTGTTTACAAAATATAAAGAGAATCTTGTTTTGAAATTTTATTGTAAGAAATTGAGCCATACATATGTTACTTATTAATATTTTACTTTTCAGATATTTAAATGTATACTGTCAGATTGATACACTCGATTTTAAGGAATGTGCTCGTTGTGAAGGATTCCTAAGTATAATATGTGATAAATGCAGAAAGAAACCTATCCCACCGAATTCAAAATGCAAATACTGTGGGTTAACACCGTCATATTGTTACTTTTTCCGCTCTCCAATGAAACCTTTGAAACCAACAGAATAACATATGGATAGCTCAATTCTTTTATGTAGTAAATATTGTAAAGTCATACATTTAATATAGTTCTTATATCTGTTTAATTTAGTAACATTTTGTATTATTTTATAATGTTTCATGAATTTATTAATATATTTTCTTAAATCTGTGCTCATAGTCGTATTTTATTCTCTCATCATCATCTCCTATAGAAACCAACGAGTTACAAACATTTCAATGAGTTCAAACTAGGCTAGGCTAGGCCCATCTCATTTTAACAATTTAACATTTGCCGTCAATATTACAAACTTTACAACTCTTCAATGCATTCGACTAAACTCATTATCAACAATTTTTGACCTTTCTTATCTACTTCGTGACCTATCGATGCACATGTTTACTGGTTTTTACTTCCAGAATTTAATATGAATCACACATTTTGTTTACAATTTAACTTATCTTGAACATTTTTACACTCTTTACGGATCCAATTGTTTACTTTTCGAGCATTTTTATAGGCTTTTATACGCCAATTAACAAAATAGGGGAACATTTACCAATTTTAACACCTAAAAAACACTCAAATAAGGCATTTTTGAACACAATTCCAACTAAAATATTACCTAAAGCTTCACTTTTACCCAATTTGCCTCTTCGCAACTTCTCCTACATTAAAGTTCAACGAAAGTTTCAAAAAGTTTTAATGAAGTTAAGATACCCTGCTAAAATCAGCTCTAATGCCAAACACCTTATAACGTTCCGGTGAAATATTTACCGTTACGATAAACGACGATGTTAAACCCTCATTTCTTGTCAAAAGGACACTGTTTCAACAGACACTGGACTTGCTACGTCTTTATCGACCACTTCTTGCACCTTTTTCAGCGATTCTTCTTGCACACGTTTCAACAAACACTTCTCTTGCAAGACGAGTCACAGCTTTTTTTTTTATGGCATTCTTTTTACAACACTTTCTCAAAACGATACCTCGGTGGCTCAGTGGTCAAGGCGCTAGCTTTGCAGTACGCAAACCGAACAGATGATGGTTCGAATCCAACTCTAGACATCACTTTTTTTCATTTTATTTAAATTCATATAACCCATAACTAAGTATATATGTATGTATGTGTGTGTAACGTCAGTGAAGACCATTTCTTGCTGACTCTTAAGAGTTACACCTATTTTGACCTACTCTCACCTACTCTCACCTTGGCTCACCCAGTCTTCAGACAACGTGATAAAAGGGCACTGTTTCAACAACCACTGGACGGCTCAACGACTTCTTCGGCTTACACAACACCTCACCAAGTACACCTAGCCTATACCACATATAAGTGACAAAAGGACACTGTTCCACAGCCACTGGACGTGTGACGTCATTGTCGACAACTTTTAGCACTTCTTGTAACGGGTTTCAGCTAATTTCAACACTTCTTGCACAGCTTTCAGAAAATTTCAGGAATTCTTCGGCTACTGGTATGTGCAGGATGGACAGATGCCATCCGGTCCCAGAAGCGCGTCAGTTATACTACTCATATATATATTTTTATATATATACATACATATATATATATATATATATATATATATATATATATATATATATATATATATATATATATATATATATATATATATATATATATATATATATATATATATATATATATATATATATATATATATATATATATATATATATATATATATATATATATATATATATATATATATAAGTAGTAGTAGAACAAGTGGGGTTCTGGGACACCTCGATGGCCACATTTTTACCCGACCTTGACCACTAGCCGAAGAAGTGATTTCAGGAGCTGAAAGTCATTTGGGTGATGTCTTCTGGAAGTTGGGTCAAAGAAGGTCGTTCTTCGTCCGCATAAGTGTGTTAGTTACGTTTTCCTTGACCTTTGACCTTTCTACCTTTCTACCTGAAAATCCGAAGAGGTGATCGTCAATGACGTCACAGTCCAGTGGTTGTTGATCAGTGCCCTTTTGGCACATTTGACCTTGAAGAAGTGTTTACCTGTGTCACCTGTTTACCTGTACCTGTGTCACCTGTTTACCTGTTTACCTGTACCTGTTGACACCTAATTACCTGTAATTACCTAGCTGAAGAAGTCTTCAATGACGTCACAAGTCCAGTGGATGTTGCTCAGTGCCTTTTTGTCACTTTTGACCTTGAGGAATCTTGCAATTGGTATATCTGTGTGTTAAATGTTGTGTATTAAATTAAATGAGTTAAAAAAAGTGATGTCGGTAGTAGGATTAGAAGCTGCATATGTTGTGTGTAGAACTGCAAAACTGGGGACTTAACCTACTTAGCCAAATAGGATTCGTAATAGAGAATGCAATAACTGGGATGACATAAAAAAGGATTGGTGAATAATATGTGAAAAGTCTGCAAAGTTGAAATTCGTACAAGAAGTGGTCGTCAATGACGTAATATGTCCAGTGGATGTTGAATCAGTGTCTCTTTGGCAATATAAGTTGTCGAAAAGGTGTAAAACTAGAGGTAAATAGGTGTAAAATAGGTGTAAATAGATGTGAATAGGTGTAAGTGTGTATGAGAAGAAGTCTGCAAGAAGTAGTCGTCAATGAGGTAATATGTCCAGTGGTTGTTGAACAGTGCCTTTTTGTCAGGTTTAGATGTTGAAAATGTCTTCAGAATCGGTGTAAATAGGTGTAAAATAGGTGTAAATAGGTGTGAATAGATGTCTTAAGAGCCGAAGAAGTGGTCGTCAATGACGTAATTTGTCCAGTAGATGTGGAAACAGGGTATCTTAACTTCATTAAAACTTTAATAAACTTCTGTTAGAGGAGAAGTTGCATTGCTGTTATTGGTCTCGTTGTACGAAAGTAGGCGTAACCTGATAAGAAAGGTGTTATTTTGATAGGTTGAATGTGTATGTAGTGTAAAAGGAAGATAAGAAAATAGTTGTTGGTTGGTTGACTAGGTAAAATGGCTTCCATAAGGCATGTATTTGATTGGTTTGTAGTGTATAGGTGTGATAAGAAACTTGTAATTGGTTGGTTGAATAGGTAAAATGGCTTCCATAAGGCATGTATTTGATTGGTTTGTAGTGAGTAGGTGTGATAAGAAACTTGTAATTGGTTGGTTGATGAGATGAAATGTGTGTTGATAGCACTTGTTTGTTATTTTGACTAGTAAAAGCTATGGTGTAAAAGTGTATGAAAAAGTAAAATATTAGTTGGAAATTATGTGCAAAAAGGCTTTATTAGGTAGTATATTTGATGTAAAATTTGTTAAATGTTCCCCTATAATGTTGTTTGGCGTCTAAAAGTCGGTAAAAAAGCTTGAAAATGTAAACAAGTGGCGCCGTAAGTCTGTAAAAATGTGTGAGATAAGGCAAAATGTAAACAAAATGTATGAATAATGTGTGATTCATGGTACTTTTTGTAAGTAAAATTGAGTAAACAAGTGACTCGTTAGGTCATCAAAGTAGATAAGAAAGGTCAAAAATAGTTGATAAGAGATGAGTGAATGTATGTGAGAATGTAAGAAATAGCAAAAACTTGTATTAATAGGAAAATTCCACGCAAATAATTGAAAGAGCAAGAAATTTTAGTTGGTTGTAGTTGAATGTAAACGCAAAAGTTGTTGTTTGTCCTCAAGTTATGATATGAAATGAGCTTAATCTAGTTGGGGCTCGTTGAAATTTTGTGTGAACTCGTTGTGGAGATTTTGTTAGAAACCAAAAGTAAAACACATATTTGTCAAGAATAGTAAAATAATGAGCTTAAATGAGTCTCAAACGAGTTTGTCGGAATGTTTTTTGAATTAGTTTTGTCTTGTAATAATAGTAAAATTTTAAATGAGCCTAGCCTTTTACCGTATAAAAGTAAAAGTTGTTATTTGTTTCTCACAAAGAGTTAGTTTTGTTGAGCGCTTAGTTTTTTTGTATTGTAATAAAAGTAAAATAGAGCCTAGCCTAGCCTAGCCTGTACTCGTTGTTATTATTATGAGAGGAGAATAAAACACAAGTATGAGCACACAGATTTAATAAATATATTAATACCAATGAACAAAAGAGCCTCGTCTAATTTGATTAAAAATCTTTACAACTATTCTTATATACCTTGGAGAAAATTTGAAAAACTACTTACTAAAATACTTAAAAGTACAAAAATCTATAAAACAATAAAACTAACTAAAATGATGTAAATAATATTTTGCCTGGTACGAAATGATATAAAAAACCATTTGTATTAGTAAAAATAAGAAGTAGATTCGAATACATTGATTTCAATAAATTTACTCTACTAAAAAGCAAACAGCAGGAAAAATTGAAAACTATGAATTGTTATTGGCTTACTTAAATACTTAAAATACAAAATTTCTATAAAACAATAAAACTAATTAAAATCTTAAGATGTAAGTAATATGTTGCCTGGTACGAACTGATACCAACAAAAACCAGAAAATGAGAGTTCAACAAATTTGATAAGAAAGATCAAATATTTGTCGATAAGAGGATGTAAAATGTATTGGATAAAATATAAATTGTAATGTTATGCTTTACTAATAACTATATATATTTGATTAGAAATATTAAATAAATGCGAGAGAGTTCAACAAAAACAGATAAGAAAGGTTAAAATTAGTTTGATAAGAAGTAGATTCGAATACATTGAGAATGCAAAATAATTGAAAGACCAATAAATTTACGATATTTCGTTGTAGTTAAATGTAAACACGTAAAGGTTGTTTTGTTTGTTTTAAAGTTACTATCACTACTTAGCAATTCTGATATTTGCATAAAATCAAAATTTGTTTCCAAAAGAACAAAGATTTGACTAATAATAAACTAAGAAATAGGTTGTAAATATAATATCAATATTATTTGTCTACTAAAAAGCAAATTGGTTTAAATTATTGACTTACTTAAATACTTAAAAAATATAAAATCTCTATATAAAATTAACTAAAATCTTACTACAAAAATTATTATAATACATTAATCATCCTGGTGGGAACGTTTACGTATAGTGGAGCCTGCCATCTTCAGTTTAGCTGAATACGGGCCGCTCATTCCTGCTATTACATTAATTCGATTGGTATATCGAAGACGTTTGCGACCCATATGAAGTAGTGTGTCCCTGAGCCATTCATATTGTTCCTTGCCCATGATCAGATTTTCGTGTAATGGTCTGGCCAATGCACAAGGCTTGTTTTTATAATAAGTTTGCATAATTAAAGGTTGTAGACAATTTTTACACTTTGTTTTACTTAACTGAGTTAACATCAGGGACCAGCTCTTCATTTGTACTATTTCAGCACTCCAACAAAATTTTAACGTTGCACCACTTCGTGAACATTTTATTACTACACTATATAATGTACATTGAGAACTTGCCATCGTGTATGATTTGACAATTTTTAAATCTTAACTGAAAATATTTTTAAAATTTCCAAAGAGATTTTAATGACACTAAAATTGTAAATGACTCGACATAAAGACTTGGGTGTGTTTTATATATTAATTTGGAAAATTACCACTTAACTAAATAATGATGTATGGAGTCGACTAGTCGCTACCAACAAAAATAACAAAAACAAATGGATTAATTTGGTTTATAAATTGATAAGAGATAAATGTCGAAAACATGTTTATAATAACAAATATCTGGTGATTGGAAAATTTGGTATGACTTAATTAGCTCTATTACTTAAAAACAAATTGCAATATATAAAAATAATAATAACAAAATCTGGTGATTGGAAAAACAGTAAAAGTATCAGAGAAGTCAATTTTATATTAGTTTTATAAATATATATTTAGATGGCAATTTATCATTTATTTAACATTGTATTAAAATTTATTTTTTAAAACAACTCGATAGATTTACAACTAGTTTAGATAATTGTTCAATTAACTTATTATTCTTATTATGATTGCAATAAATACTACATTGGATGCATTTGTTTGATGTCGACAACGCTGACAATTCTTCATTGACACGTCTTAGTACCATACGCATGTGGAAACATTCACATGTATCGGGTCCTTCTCGAACTTCAGGATGTGCCCATACACATGATACGTAATGTGTTTCTAAATTATTCGTAACTTGTTTGCGATCGATAAAAGGTGTTAAATATTCTCGATAAGATATTAGTCGAATCTTTGTTTCACAACAACATGATCATTTCTTAACAAAATCATCAATTTTTCTACAAGTTTTATATACTAAATCATCTTGACTGAATAAATTCATTTTGCAAATAAGATGAAATCTTTGACAATTTAATAAATGTGTTATATGCTTCTATGATCAAACTGAGAAGGGATAGGTATATTTAAATTGATATGTTGTGTCTGGTGTTAGTAGTAGTAGTCAGTATTTGATAAACATAAAATCAAATAAACAATGAGTGAAGATCGTCAACGAGAACAAGTATATGTAGTAACAAAAAGAAATGGACTTTGGATTAATCGTAATGCTGTCGAATTAACACCTGGTAAATTGTAAAGTGGAGTCGGTTTATATCAAAATGGAGGATGTATAGCATGTGGTGTTCGTGATAACGATCTGTTTTCAGGGGGACAACAAGGAATGCATTCGAAATGTCAGGATATTTGGAAGACTGGTACACATGATCTTATAGATAAACATGTAAAATCAATAATTCCAAGACCGATTGGTGAACGAGAATACCAACAACAACAACGAGAACAAAGAGGCAACCATTAGAAACTCCTTGTTAATTCTTATTACCTTTTATATAATTTATTTTTTTAAGTAATAGATATATGTATATTTGTCTTAATAAAGTCCTTATATCCTTAAATATTTAATGTTTTGTTTTTCTAGTATAATAATAAAGTCCTCATATTCTTACTAAATAAAACACACAGGTTTGAATTGAAAATATTTATTAAACTCGCTCTTTCAATAATTTTTCTACAAATTATTCATTGTTTTTTACGAAAAATTCCAAAGTTTATTATGGGATGAATATTGATAGCCATGCCAATAGTGTCATACAATTTGTAGTACTACATTGAACTTTAGCATTGTATATTAGATTATGATCTAAACAGGAAGGTTTTGTAGGTTTAAATGTTGGCATGTTCCATACATTTAAAGTATCTATATCAATCATCTTGAAATTGGGATTAGTATGCAAATTAGTAGTAGAAGCAGCAATGTTGTCTTGAACGAATCGAAAAACATGTTTTCCTTTTACATAAAATACATCAATATTGTCCAGTACCCTATCTAAAATTTCTCCAACTTGATTGTAATTTACATAGCCGGAAGAATATCGTAATCCATGTTCTTTTTCAGCCTTACAAACAGCTCTTTTATTGAGTCGAGATAACTGAGCAAAGGGTATTTTCGGTTTCAATACATAATGACTTGTCTGTAAACCATTTGATATCGTAATTTCTTTAGCATGGAATTCTTCCACATACACATCATGATTATCATCATCGGCAGCAAATAAAAAGTTAAATACTTGAATATCGAGAACAGCCAACTTCATCGTGTCACAGTTACTTTACAACTAACACAACGTTTACAAAGTACACATAAATATTATAAAATGTGACTTTGTCTCTCCACAAAACACAAGTCAGAATTGACTCACTATAGAGAAAAATGTATTTGTTTACCTGAATTGATTTCAATCTTACTATTGTTTTTTAATAGTATTTGTAGTGAATAGAATAAGGTCTCTAGAGATTTTAATGTTAAAATATTAAACAAAAGTTTCATACGAGAGAAATATTTATTTTCTTCTTAAAAAAAAAAAACATTTATGTTAAAAAATATCTAAAATCTAAACTATAATATCTGATATCCTAATTTAATTATATCCTCCCAACTTAAATATTCATTATCATCATCCACATCCACATCCATTTCACTCTCTGATTGTTCAATCATCTCTTCCTCTTCCTCCTCATCCTTTGTCTCCTTTAACCATCTTTGTTTTAAGACACTCAGCGGGATTTCATCATCATCATTGTCATCATCATCATTTTCAACTTGAACAGTTTGTTGTAATTTTTCTTTTAATATGTTTAAAGGTAAATTTTCTTCTTCCTCTTCAGCAATTTCCATTTCCCTTAATTCCAATAGTCTTAGTAACTCTATATTTCGTTTAATAACGTTGTTTGCATAATCTTCTTCTTCTTCTTCATTAAAAAGCGACATTATTAAGTATTATTTTATCAAGTAAATATTAGACGAATGAATTTTGTATTGATTCTAATATCATTCTATACACCTATTATATAGAGGATTTAATCACATCATACATAGTCGTCATGAGAGTCAATTAGTCTATTAAAAATTCCAAAAGATAAGCAAATATGTAAACTAGTGGAGTCGTTTTGTCTGTAAAAAATGTTGTCTGATAAGGTTTTAAGTAAACAAGATATTATTAATAATTTATTGCTCAAACTAGTCACATAAATTTTCCAAATATCAAATGACGTGATTTATTTTTTTCCTGTATTTACTATATAAGCATTAACATTCTTACTCAGAGTTCAAATTATATCTCAGTGTGTGTAGTGAAATAAATAGTTACTTTCAAAAAAATGTTGTTGATATTTGAATCGGAAGATATTAAAGTGCTGCCTATCAAAACGTTATATATATTAATAAAAAACTTATTCGTGTGAGTATTTAGCTTTGATTTTAATGATTGACTTAATTAGTATATAGATTATTATATTCTGGTGTTAACTATTTAATAAAATCTCTTTTATTTCTTTCACAGACGTGGTGTGCATAAGATGGAAATAGTTAATAATACTAATCAGATTAATGTATACTTGGAAGGGGATGAAGCACCAACGACTAAATTAGAGGAAATTACGTGGATATTACCCATAAGATATCTACACGTAGAGGCAGAGAGTGCAGAGGAGGAAAAAACATTTTTGGATGCAATCCAAAAGTATCCAGGGATAAAATCGTATATATTAAATAATAAATATACTTTATAGTTAATAAACTGTGAACAAAACATTTACTTTGTTTTATTTGATATTTCCTTTTATATAGTTAGATATAGGATACATGTGAAAACAAGTATTTAGTTATTCATCTGATATTGGTTAGATCTCTTAGGACATCATTTTATGTAGATACTGAAAATGAATTAGTAAAATAATCTTGAATTGATTCGTTATATCAAAAAAGAGTGAATAATGTGTGTTTAGTAGAAAACGAGATAGAAATCGATAAAGAATGGATTCCTCATCATCAACAAGTTGTCCTTCATGTCAAAGTAAAATAACATATTTGGGTCATAAATCTTATAATCAGAATACTTATTGTTCCAATTGTACTCGATATTACAAAAAAGCTTCATGGCAAACTGTACGTAGTCTAGGCTATATACCAAAAGATACTTTGGAAAGACAAAAGAACAAATTGGAAAATGAAACCAAGAATCAAGAAGGATCATAAAATGTGATAGATGTGTTTTATTTATTTGTACTATTTAGTAAACTTAATAAAAAACATGTTATTACTTAAACATATCGTCTATTTTATAACTGAATACAATGTTAAATACACAAGTATTAACTAATTACATACTAAGAAATTTTTAGCCGAGTTTATTCTTCGATAAGATACCAATAATCTCGTAATCTGAGTCGAAGTCGAAGTTGTGTAACAGAATTGTTACGTCTAATGATTAAATTTACTTGAGCTATATGTGGTTGAAAAGGTATACTTTTCGATTCTCTCCAACAACCACTACATAAATAAGTAAAGTTCATGGTAGCAGCAGTTGTTGTTATTTCTATGACTATTTCCAAGATACTGATTTGTTAAATTATTCCTCCAAAAGATCCAACATAGTTATACGAGCACATTGATTACAATAAATCCGTATTCGAGTTCGAGTTCTTTGATGATTTGCATATGGAACTCTGGAATCTCCAACAACTACTACATAAATAAGCAAAAAATTCCATGCAGACTAGTAAGATGTCAATAGTATCACACAAAATGTTGTTTATATTACAAATGAAGATAAATTGTATTACTATGCAATGAGTAGTTCAAATGCATCAATATGATTTATGTGTGGTCTTTTTAATTTTCTCCTGCTCCTTCTCGCAATTTTCTATTATTTTTTTCTACATGTAGACAATCGAATAATATATTTGTCTTTCGATTCCAAAAGTACTTCTTCTCTTTCTAAACAGTCTTTTAGATTTACGAAAATTTTCGTTTCATCTTTCCTCTGTTGTTTTTAAATCCTTTTAACATTTGGACAAATCGTTATCTAACTGATAGATTTCACGAGTCAGATCGGTCAAATTACTTTTAAAATTTTCAATTTCCTCCTTTAAATCGGCAATTACGATATATGCTACTTTGCTTTTTTCTTGACAAATTTGCAATGTTTCCGTTAGATTGGTTCTCAATAAATACAAATCCGATTCCAATTTGATATTTTCCTTGAGCAGAGCAATATGTTTCGTATAATTTAACGACATTGTTAAATTCACAGCCAGGTATTCGTATTCTAGAATTTTTCCCCATACAAATATCATTAACAGCTTGTTCATTATCGTATAAATCCATATAATTGTCCAGTGATTTAATACATTCCTGATACAAGTTTAAACTGGTATTATAAAGTGAATGATAATCCTCTAATAAATATTCATAATTTTGATTACAAGAATTATTGACATCAGCATCGTAGTTGTTTGTACTTTGAACAATAACAACGAGAACAAACAATAGATAAAACGTTGTTTTGGTTAACATTATGAGCGAATGATTTAAAATGAATCAAAAATTTATTTAGCGTCTGTTTTATAGAGATCGTTTTCCTCCCGAAAAGATTATTGTTGTTTGAAATATGGAAAATGTAACCTTTAACTGTTTAAAATGTGGATGTAAAGTTAACAAAACTATAAATAGTTACTATCGAGATCGAGTTAGAATACGCAAATATTGTACATATTGTTTATTTAATTATGTATATAGGAAAAATAGCCTAATTTCCATGATTCTATCAATTACGACGACAACAAATAGTAGTAGGGAGAGGTAAGAATACTTGTAGAAAACATTTTTTTATACATCATTTCAGTCATTCAAAATGCCAGTTATTGTACGAGTAAAATGTCCTCAATGTAAAGGTGAAAGTGAAATAAGAAATCAAAAATGTTTGTCGTGTGTGGTCAAAGATCGAATCAAAACGAGAGATGGAGCAAAACACGTACCTGCTGAATTTCTTTCCTTTGGCAAAGAAGAACGAGGAATCAAGAGAGAAAATGCTGCAAGACAAGGAAACAGATAAATCCCTGTTATAAAAACATACATCGACAATACAATCATATTATTTGTATACTTGCTATTGACACATACATATATTATAAAATAATGGCTTGTCTAAGAGCTTGGTGGAATGAAATATCCAATTTTCCCGATTTACCAGCGAAATTTATCATTTATCTTCAAGATTTTGTCAATTGGAACATCATATCACGAAAACAACATTTAGACGAAGATCTAATACGAACTTGCATCAATAAAGTCAATTGGCAACTCGTTTCCCAATATCAGCAATTAAACGAACGATTTATGGAGGAATTTGCCGGAATGTTGGATTGGAATGCAATTAGTATCCATCAAAACTTGACTGAAGATTTTATCCGTCGACATAGAGAACGAGTTAATTGGACATTTATTCAAAAATTTCAACGAGGAATCAGTCCCGCCTTTTTACACGAAATGAAACCCTACATTGATCAACTTGAAAATTGTTGTTGTTAAATCATTATAGTTTTCTCTTTTATACTTAATAAAACCTTTTTCAGTACAAATTGTTTTTTGTTATTTTTAACTACATACTGCTAATACTTTTATCATTGCATAAAACACGAGTTATGTTATTTTTACATTCAATGTATTTGAATTTATTCCTTATCTGCCAAATTTTAACCTTCTTATCTGTTTTGAACTCTTTTTTATGGGATTTTGTTGTTATAAAAAGATTGATTTGGTTGGTGAACAAGCAATACAGTTTCCTCTCTCACAACATATATATTTTGTTTTGTGTGTGTGTATAATTACTTAATCAGGTGAGTTTAACAGGTTTTTTATATTTATACAATATCATATCTAATTTAAATTGTTGTTTGCAGTATGTCCTCTTTAAACGTTGAATCTACCATGCCTATAACATCATCATCATCTAATCTAATAATTGATATGGATACAACAATTCCTACTACTACTATTACTACTACTAAGGAAAAATTTCCACTTGCTAAAAATATATTTTTGGATGGTCTTACACATATGGGACTACTCAAATTTCTCAAGAGATATTCAAACGTACACCTCTATAATGATGTTAAACACGAAAATAGTAGGGAATCATTAAAGACTTTTAGACAAAACCTGCACACATTAACAATTGTGAATAAAATGCAACAACCACAAAATGAAAAATCTCTATTTGAACGTTCACCACTATCTCAATTGTATTTTTCTTTAATATTTGACTCGATTGAAAATTTTGATGAAAAGAATATCATTGACTGTATAAAGGAAATTCCCACAGAAATATTTGAACAATTTCCATCGGTAATTGTTATCCCTAATAAGTGCAATCTTAAGGACATTATTTGGAAAATTATGCAACTACAAGATCTAGATTTAAATTCAGCCATAAAGTATGTAAAGACTCAATTTAAATTTTTCAACTTATTATCCAAATACAACCTTTTCAACCAATATGTCTTTTTACCCCATTATTCACAAATGTATGATAAAACTTACTTTTCCGACTTGTATGTAACATACGTATAGAAAGAGCAATTCAAATAATTAATGACGACGATGATGACAACTCGAAAATAATTATTCCGGGAAATAATTCTTGTTGGAAAGCATACAAATCAGATGCAGGTTTCGATCTTTGTCTTAAACACGACACATTTTGTCCCGCAGGGAAAGCCACAAAGATTGAACTGATTGAAAAAGTAAATATTCCTATAGGATTCTATGGACAAATTATTGCAAGATCCTCTACGAATGCTATAGGAACTATACGAACAGGTATCGTAGATGCAACCTATAACGGACCTCTAATTATTTATTTTATATCGGATGAAAATATCTTATTGGAAAAGTATAGAAAAATTGCTCAATTACTTATATGTCCTTTGGTAAATGCATCGATCGAATCAAATACTGCAAGTCTAAAGAGGAGTTTTATCAGAAAATCAAACAATTTTGGTTCTTCGGGAAAATATAAGATTCCCGCTGCTCAATTTTTAAGTAGACGACAATATTGTGCACAACCGCAAACAGATATTGACATTGCAGAATTTAATCAATGTTTTAAAAAATTTAGTTTATTCAGATTCTTCCGATTCTGAATAAATTTACCTATATGTTTGTTGTTGTACCTCTAAAAGTCTTTTTTTACCTATTGTAGTACAAAACTGTATTAGATTTATCTATTATTAGTTTTTTAATATATTAGTATATAAAGTTTAACCTAGGAATAATTTGGTTATAAAAATAAAACAATGTTTATAAGGTATTTTGGATTTTATTAAAGACTACATCTTTTTCATACAAAAAACTTTTTTAACAGGAAGCCTCGCAATTTCATCCCATATTTTTTGTGTCGGTTCCTTCTCCAAACGCACATGAATACGTCTCCTTTGCCTTTTTATTTCCAACAAAATATCTCTGAAAATAAATATATTGCTAGTAAGATGATATATGAATTTTACTATTCATACTCACTTGAATAACTCTTGGAGTAATAACATATTTATCGATAAGGCATTCAAATCTTCAGATTCAAATATTAAAATCATATTTTTGCTTTCAAACTAACTAGAATCTTTTACAAACAAAAGGTTCTTTTTCTCGAAAAAACTGCTACTTTGATCAGACTTTCCTCTTCTGCTTTTTGTGTTATAATGTGTTAATATAAAAATTGAAAATGGTATAATTTTCTCTCTTGAACAATTCTTGAGAATCAATATCAACTTGCCTTTCTTCTCTAATTGTAATTGACTCTACATAAGACCTGTGTATGTTTATATATTAAATACAGGCTATTAATCATCCGATACGCATTTGATTTTTTAGAAATATATTTATATTATTAGTTTTTAAGATTTATCTATTAGTATATAAAGTTTAACATAGGAATAATTTGATTATAAAATAAAGCAATGATTATAAGATATTTGTATTATTTAAGAGACTACCTAAGAATTACATCATAAAAAACAAATTTCACAGGTAACTTGTAAAATTCCTCCCATTCTTCTCGTGTCGGTTCCTCCTCCAAACACACATGAATCGTGTTCTGTCCTCTTCTTATTTCAAACAAATTATCTCTGAAAATCAATAATAATAATAATATGTTAGACAAGAAACAAGTAAAATTTTAGAAAGGTGAATAGTATACTCACTTGAAGAACTCTTTTAGTAACACATACAACATGTCTAATGACATATCCTCATCTATTAAGTCGACTGCGAAAAAGGTCATTTCGTTCAAACTAAATAGAATCTTTACACAACAAACAAAAATTGTAATTGACTCTTCATAAGACTTGTGTATGTTTATATATTAAATACAGGCTATTAATCATCCGATATACATTTTTTAGAAATATATACTCAAAACAGTTTAATTTGGAAAATTTTATCTAATAAACTTGCATCATGCAAATTTTTTTGTTATTAAAAACATGTTTTTCAATATTTATCTCGTATCATTATATTTTTATATACTAATTAACTTGTTTTTGTTTTTGCAATAAATCAAAACTAATTAAGTAAGACAAATCTATAAAGTTTAAAATATAAATAGAACGATTTATAGTCGTCAGTTCAAAACGTTTAACTTGAACAAAAAATATCAGTAGTCATTCAATATGATTGAATCAGACGTGTTTATTGACATTCAAGGATATAATTGCTCTTTTGAATATGTAATCAAAGAGTTGGCAATTTATGATGGTCATCGTTGTGCAAATTATTTATTTAAACCACCATTCTCGAGAAATATGATATCTAATGCTAAAGATCAAAAACTGATTGATTGGTCAGAAACATATCATGGCTTATATTGGGAAAATGGATATGTTGAAATAAACGATATCGAACACATTTTACAAGATGCATTGAAAAATTATCAAACTCCATATCGAATTTACGTCAAAGGAAATGCAAAAAGTAAATAATTTAAAGAAATTCTTAAATGAGGACTATATACACAACATTTCCATTGAACAAGAACCTAAATTAAGTCAATTTAAAATGATTCCAGAATGTTATTTTCATAAGGATATTAAGCCATGGCATTGTGCGTTATCCAATGTAAAACTACTATATAATTATCGAAATTATTGGAAATAAAGAACTCTCTCTCTCTATTTAACTAAATGTCTTCTACCAACAACAGTAGCAACAAAATCAGTTACAAATTTTCCTTTTAGTCTTTTAGTAGACAAATAATATTGATATTATATTTACAACCTATTTCATAGTTTATTATTAGTCAAATCTTTGTTCTTTAGGAAACAAATTTTGATTTATACAAATATCAGAATTACTAAGTAGTGATAGTAACTTTAAAACAAACAAAACAACCTTTACGTGTTTACATTTAACTACAACGAAATATCGTAAATTTATTGGTCTTTCAATTATTTTGCATTCTCAATGTATTCGAATCTACTTCTTATCAACTAATTTTAACCTTTCTTATCTGTTTTGTTGAACTCTCTCGCATTTATTTAATATTTCTAATCAAATATATATAGTTATTAGTAAAGCATAACATTGCAATTTATATTTTATCCAATACATTTTACATCCTCTTATCGACAAATATTTGATCTTTCTTATCAAATTTGTTGAACTCTCATTTTCTGGTTTTTGTTGGTATCAGTTCGTACCAGGCAACATATTACTTACATCTTAAGATTTTAATTAGTTTTATTGTTTTATAGAGATTTTGTATTTTAAGTATTTAAGTAAGCCAATAACAATTCATAGTTTTCAATTTTTCCTGCTGTTTGCTTTTTAGTAGAGTAAATTTATTGAAATCAATGTATTCGAATCTACTTCTTCTTTTTACTAATACAAATGGTATTTTATATCATTTCGTACCAGGCAAAATATTATTTACATCATT